>JAPPVO010000003.1:18056029-18527868 GCA_030407325.1 Camellia japonica
TGGATGAGATAGGATGAGAGAAAGTTAATCTCCCTAGCTTGTAGCTCCATACGACTTTGCCTTCAATGGAAGAGAAATACACCTTCATAGAATATGATACTGTGAAGGAGTTACAAAAGGCACTAGAAGACAAGTTCATGATGAAAAGTATTGAGAACAAGCTCTAGTTGAAGAAGAGGTTGTTTCATTTTGACTACAAGAAAGGTATTTCAATGAACGAACACTTGAATAATTTTAATAAAATTCTTGCCGATTTGAAAATTTTGGATGTTCAAATCGATGACAAGGACAAAGCACTAGTGTTATTAAATTCATTACTTGACACATCCGATCATCTTACCACCACTTTACTATATGGTAAAGAAAAGATCAGGTATGCTGATGTATCAAATGCCTTAGCAAATAACGAGTTTAGGAAAAAAGACAAGTTTGTCAATAGAGACTCAATATCAGAGGCATTAATAGTCAGAGGAAGAACAAATAATAGAAGATCTACAGGGCGGGATAGGTCTTTGTCAAAAAGGAAGGGAAGATGTAGCGACCCTAATTTTTCTTAAGTCATTATTTATTATTGTTATTATTACCTTTTTTTTTGGCTTTATTAATTGCGTGGATACATGATAATTTAATGTGATATTTAATTAATTTAATGTTATAGTTAATTGTATATAATTAATCAGAATATTTATATATGTATATATATATATTATATATATATAAATGTGTTAGGGTGATAATAGGAAATTATGTTATAATAGTTATTAGGTTATCAACATAAGAGGCAAAACAAGGAGAAACAAAAAAAAAAAAATGAAGGAAAATCCGAGAGAGACCGAGACAGAGACAGAGACAGAAACGGCGGGAGAAAAAGGGGAGGAGGAAAAAAAGGGTTAGGGTTTTATTTTGGTAGCTTCATTAATTCTTCAAGTATTTCTTGGATCTTCAAAAAATAATTGTGAATGCAAAACCCACTTCCCTTTATCTACGTTTATGTCGTTATTTTTATTTGTTTGATGTTGGTTTGATCTTTTATTTGCATGTAGATGATGGATTGATTTCATTTATTTGGTTAGATGTGCATGCAAGGTTTAAAGTTTTTTATGTATATTTATTTTATGGATGTAATTACACTCATAGATATATGAAATTAAAATAAACTAGGAACCCATAGATAAATTCTGAATACTCCACCATAACGTTGGTGAGAAAGAGTGTATAAAAAAAAGTGAGGATTATGAGATTTATTTGAATGCCTTAGGCTCGGCATTGTTGTGTTTGTTCTTATGAGTATATGAGGGGTTGTGTAAATATATATTGTTGTCTCATTCTCAAGAGTAGACAAGTCTTTGATTTACGCGTGTACATATATGCTAACCGTCTAGGGAGTGTGGGTCAAACTCGGGACGATATCCCGTGCAACGTTGGCTTCGAGCGGTGTTAGGTATACAGGAGGCACATGGGATATATGTGCACGCCGGAAGTGAGGGGCTAAAGTGGTGGAGTTAAGGTACAAAGAATTAAATATGAGTTTATTGGTATACTGTGAATTGTATTGATTTGTACATCTTGAAAAATAGAAAACGACCTCGATAAATTACGAAATTTGGGCAGAGGCATGTAAACGTAATTCTAGACAACTTTTGTATTTTAACTTGTTACTATAAAGATCAATTAGAACTTGTGATCGAATGATCTTGGTTGCAATAGTTTAATTCATTCTAGCAATGCAGAATTTAGATGCTTTTTTAACCCACGAAACGAGCTTATTGTTATTTATTTTGCGTAAAAGTAATTATTATTTTGAACACTTTTTCGTGTTTTGAACTTTTCCTAGAAAAATCATCTTAGGGCAGTTTCTTTTCATTTTCAGCTTTAGATTTTTCGGTTGGTTTCCGTCTAGGTTTTTCTATCAAGTTTTTCTCTCAACCTGTTTAGTTTCTACTAAATTCTTGCGTGACTCCTTTTAGGGAAGTTGATTATGTACAACTTTTGTTCTTTGAGTTTTGGTCAATTCGAATGATTTAAGTATGAAACGGTGCATTTTTATACTTTTTCAGTAATTTACTTATGATTAAATTATTCTAACTTCTTTTTTTTTTTTTTTCCAGAATGGTGGGTCTTACTATTTTTTTATTTTTATATTTCTATTTTATACTCAATTTATATTTAGTTGTGTACGGGCAAGAAACTAAATGCCACCGTATTCCGAGAAACTACCCCTTCGTCTCGGTGCGGGTGGAATTACTTGTCTTGTCCCGTTACAAGAATTAAATATACTTTTATTTGTGTCTGGTGGACATGTGGGTGTCAAATCTTATACTCATACCATTATACTTGTATACTAACCCGTTTTGTCTCTTGGCATCTCGAGTGCATTCTGTTTGAGCGCAACCGAGCTTCCTTTGCAGGATTAGTTAGGACTACGGTGGTGACGAGAAATAATTATAATTGTAGGACATGTCGTTCGGACTTCTTTTGTTTTTTGGAGTTTAGGGTTGATATTAGTTTATTTATTTATGACTTTAGTATTTTGATAGTTTGGTATTGTGGGTTATTTTCTATCTTTACATTATTTAAGTTGTTTTGACTATTTGTTGCTACTTTAATGTTGGAGGTATTAGATAGTTATGAATTTATGATGGATGATTTGGTTAGCGTTTTGTTAATTTTTTGGATAAATTACAAACACACCCCCTGAGGTTTACTTAAATTACAAATTACCCCATGTGGTTCTAAAAATTACATTATTATTCCCCTAAGGTTTCTAATTTCATAACAAATAGGTCATTTTATTAATAAATCATCAATTTAATTAACAGTTTTTAATAATGTTAAAATTTTATTTCAATTAATAATTTAGATAATTTTATTATCGTATAAGTGAACAGTTAGAAATTTCACTTTTTCAATTAATTCTGTTAAATAAAAAATTATGACAGGGAGGTATTTGTAATTTTTCAAACCACAAGGAGCAATTCGTATTTTAAGCAAATCTCAAGGGTATATTTGTAAATTACCCTAATTTTTTTTATCCCTTGCATTTTTTTATTTTATTTTTAGCATTGAAATTTTACTTAAACCAGATTGAGGCGAAAATATTTAGATTTTTGTTTCACCACTAGGATTTGGATGATGAAATATTGAATGGGATTTAGTCTTAATTTAATATTTAATTATCCAAATTTTAGGACGTGATAGAAGATCATCAGAAAGAAGACATCCTGCAAAAGACGAGTGTGCCCTTTGTCGCAAAAGGGGGCATTGGGTCAAAGATTGCCAAACAGAGTCAAATGTGAATGTTGCACGAGATGGAGATACAGAATTAGCTTTCACAGCTTCAACAAGTAGCCATTCTAATGAATGGGTGTTAGATTTTGGATGTTCATACCACATGAATCCTAACAAGCATTGGTTCTCGAGCTTAGAGGAGTTCGATGGAAGAGTTGTGCTAATGGGCAATGACAATACTTGTCAGACAAAAGGTATTGGAACAATTCAGTTAAAGATGCATAATGGAACAATCAAAGTTCTAACAGATGTTCTGTATGTACCGGACCTAACAAAGAATCTCATCTCGCTACGAGTTTTTGATTCTAGCGGTTATAGAATAACCATAGAAGGTGGAGTCCTCAAGATAATATGAGGAGCATTTGTTGCAATGAAGGGTAGGCTAAAGGGAAACTTATATTTCTTAGAAGGGTCTACAGTCACAGGGAGTGTGGCTGTCTCCACCAGCTTAGAGGACGATGCATCAGACATTTCCAGACTTTGGCACATGCGTTTAGGGCATGTCAACGAAAAGGCTTTGCAAGGATTGATTAAGAAAAATCTGCTAAAAGGCACCAAGACAGGGAAGCTCGAGTTCTACAAGCATTGTGTATTGGGCAAGCAAACGAGGATCAGGTTCTACTATTCATCGTGCCAAAGAGATTCTGGATTACGTTCATACAGACATATGGGGACCGTCCATAAATATTTCTTTGGGAGGTAAATGCTATTTTGTGTCCTTTATTGATGATTTCTCAAGAAGAACGTGAGTCTACACAATGAAGCATAAAGATGAAGTGTTAGACATCTTTATTAACTGGAAGAAATGATTGAGACTCAAATAGACAAGAAGATCACGAGGCTCAGATCCGACAATGGTGGTGAATACACATTAGATCCCTTCCATGAAGTTTGCCAGAATGAAAGGATAGTGCGACATTTCATAGTTCAAGGTACACTATAAAAAAATGGTGTTGCAGAATGCATGAACCGCACCTTAGTAGACAAGGTCTGGTGTGTGCTGTCACATTTAGGATTAAGCAAAGCATTTTGGGGCGAGGCATTAAACTATGCTGGACATCTTGTCAAATAGACTACCTCCTGTAGCATTTAATGAGAAGACACCCATGGAGGTATGGTCTGGAGAGTCTACTACTGATTATGATCAGTTACACATTTTTGGATGCCTGGCTTATTTTCATGTTACAGAATCGAAATTAGATCCTAGAGCCAAGAAAGTTGTATTCTTGGGCTTCAGTGAAGGTGTCAAAGGATATAGACTTTGGTGCCCAGAATCAAAGAAAGTAATTATGAGTAGAGACGTCACTTTCGATGAGTCTGTAATGATGAAATAGAAAAACCCTCAAGCAGAGGTTGAGTTAAAAGCACTGGCAAGGACTGTTCAGACAGTCAACAACCAAATAACACACCCAAGGAAGACCCAGTGATAGAAAACAACCTTGAAGAAAATTATGAGCAAAGTGCAGATGAACATGAGGATTCAATTGTAGAGATCTCATAGCAAACGGAATCTATTGCAACCACTAAACCAAAAAGAGTCATCAAACAACCTGGATGGCTTGCTGATATGGTAACCTATGCCCTTCTGGTAATTGAAAATGGAATTTCGTGTACTTTCAGAGAAGCTGTGCATGATGTAGAAAGTGATAAGTGGAAGGAAGCTATGAATGATGAGATCAGGTCACTCCATAAGAACCAGACTTGGGAGTTGGTGCAACTTCCAAAGGGAAAGAAAGCAATTGGTTGCAAATGGGTTTACACAAAAAAAGAAGGCATTGCGGGGAAGGACAACATCAGGTTCAAAGCTAGACTGGTGGCTAAAGGCTATGCCTAGAAAGAAGGAATAGACTACAATGAGGTATTCTCTCCTGTTGTAAAGCACATGTTTATTTGTGTATTACTAGCTTTGGTTGCACAGGTTGATCTCGAGCTAGCCCAACTCGATGTCAAGACTGCCTTCTTACAAGAAGATCTAGAAAAAGAACTATACATGGCCCAGCCATATGGTTTCATAATTGTCAGCAAGGAGAATTGAGATTGCAAGTTGAAAAAATCGTTGTACGGGTTGAAGCAGTCCTCGAGACAATGGTACAAACAATTTGATCAATTCATGACGGAATAGAAATACAACAGAAGCCAATATGATCATTGTGTATACTTCTGTAAGCTTTTTGATGGTTCCCTTATCTATTTGCTCTTATATGTAGATGATAAGCTCATTGCATCTAAGAGCAAGGTGGAGATTGATAAACTCAAGATACTGCTTAATAGAGAGTTTGAAATGAAAGACTTCGGTGAAGCAAAGAAGATTCTTGGCATGGAGATCAAGCGAGACAGGAAGAAGGGCACAGTTTGTTTAACACAGACTCAGTATTTAAAGAAGGTATTAGACAGGTTCGGCATTGATGGGAACACAAAACCTATAAGTACACCGTTGGTTGCCCTTTTCAAGCTTATTGCTTTGACGTCTCCGTGCTTAGAAGAAGAGTGTAAGCATATGGCACAAATTCCATATGCAAATGCCATTAGTGCATTAATGTATGCTATGGTTTGTACAAGGCATGACATCTCACATGTTGTCAGTATGGTAAGTAGGTATATGCATGATCCAGGAAAAGGTCACTGGTAGGCAATGAAGTGGATCCTGAGGTACTAACATGGCATAGTCAACATGGGGTTGAAATTCGAGAGAGACAACAGACTTGGACAGAATCTAGTTAGATACGTGGATGCAGATTATGCTAGTGATCTAGACAAATGCCGATCGACTACAGGGTATTTGTTTACTCTTGCCAAAGGACCGGTAAGTTGGAGGTCAACACTACAGTCAACAGTGGCTTTGTCCACTACAGATGCTGAGTACATGATAGTAACGGAAGCTTTTAAAGAAGCTATATGGTTATATGGATTGATAGGAGACTTGGGGATTGTTCAGAAGAACGTTGAGGTCTACTGTGACAGTCAAAGGCCTCTTTTGGCAATATGGTAATAATCTGATTTTCAGATTATTACCAACCTCTTCTCTCACAGAAAAGCTGATTATAATCTGCTTATAATCAGCTTTTCACCAAAAATCAGATTATAACCATCTTCCCAAAACACCCCAAAGTGCCATTTGTTTGGCATAGAACCAGGTTTATCATGCCCACGCCAAGCAAATTGATGTCCGTTTCCATTTCATTCGAGAAATTGTGAATGAAGGGGATATTTTGCTCCAGAAAATTAGTAATGCAGATAATCCAGCCGATATGCTCACAAAGGTCGTATCTGGGATCAAGTTCCAACATTGTTTGGACTTGATCAATATCTCTCGCAACTGAGCACTATTGGGTGCATGACAACGTTGATTGCTCATTATATAGTTTGACAGGAGTATTTTCGCCAAGGTGGAGAATTGTGAGAGAAGTTGGCTCAAATTTCTTCTCATTCCTCCATCTACTTCACCGTGAAGAAAGAAAGGACTCGAAGGCTCAAGATGGAAGATCCTAGAATCTCCATAAGCTACCGTGAAGATTCCCGTGAGGCGGTGATTTTGGCGTCACTGCATACGTCGCTCATCCTCAATCAGAAACCTATAAATAGAGAGGTAAGGATTTGTATTTTGTATGACGAACATCAAATTGTAGAGAGTGGTGAGGAATTGAGTGATTGATTTTCTCCAAATTTAGTGAAATCAAGTTGTCTTTGTGGAGTAGGCAATTGCCCAACCATGTAAATCTCTTGAGTTTGTCTTGCGTATTCTGAGGCCCTCTCGCACAACAATCTCTCATCATGTTGATGGGTCTCTGAGAAATGTTAATCAATGAAATATTCCATTTCCAGATATAGTAGCCTCAGATCAACCCATGTCATATCAGAGTTCAGGCTATAGTTCTTTTGCTTTAATTTTTTGGGATAAGTTGGGTTAGTATGCAAATCTGTTTATGCATTTAAAAATGCCAAATTAACTTTTGTGATCCATTGGTATTCCAGAAATTGTTCCAAGAATTGCTTTCAGAAAAGCTAAATTTCACAGAATAAAGTTTCAAGAATGGACCACTTTGAATCAATGACGTTGGCTAGACAGAAAACTCATCCACAAAATCACAAACGAATCCCTTAATCACAAGTCATAGTTTGCTCAATGTCAAATCAGTAGATTTATTCACAAGTATATGCAACTGTTTAGGCATAAGTTAAATCACCAAGTCAGAATAAGTACTGTCATATTAACAAAATGTTCTCCTTAATTTATCACATATATCAGCTGAATTAGCAGCAGCAACACAGCTAAGTCCTTAATTTATTAAGCCCGTTGGGTAAAGGAAGAATAAAAAGTGGATACTTGAATTCCTTCTTGTCCAAAAAGCCATAGACTTTTAACCTGTTGATGCTGTCAAAAAGAGATTCCATGAGCCATAGATGGAAAAAAAAAAAAAAAAAAATGCCATACTACACATGGTATGTACATACTAGAATTCTTCTTATCATCATGTATCTTCAAGCATATAAAGTGAAATTACCAATGACTGCACGCTTCAAAGTCAGAGTTTCACAAATGAATTGGGGATTTTTGGGGTTAACTCATTTGAAGAAGGGATGATTCATGATTGTTCCATTTTTATTTACTTATTCTGACTAGTAGCTAGTTTTATTATGTGTAACATTTGTATGAACCATGGCAACTCTATGTACAAACTGAGAATTATGCTTACAATCTCACTGACTGGGAGAAGGAATAATGCAAGTTGGTGGGCGCAGACAAAGAATCAGAGCCACCGAAAGCTATCTCATTTGAAAATTTTATAATTGGAAGAATCTTGGGTAATTGACCACACTTCAAGATTTTTTCTAACTTTTTTGTATTTTCATTAACAGAGTACTTTGTCCATGGAATCTACGAAAGTTGAACACATGGCCATTAGCCTTACACAACTGCAGTCACAAACTATTCAATCAACCACTTGATAATCTCAATTATTCATCCACAAGAGTAATGAAATATATATTTGTGCAGAAATTATCTTCCAACTTGTTGGCGTGTACGAAACACAAACATACCTATCATCAAAGATTCATAACTTTATTAGATTTTGGCATCCAAGTAAAAGCATGCCACCTTTTGAATGTTCTTTGTTTAGAGAAAGGAGTGTGCCCTCTGTTGTTATTTATAAATAGAGTAACATGAGAACTCAAAGTTCAAGCAACATTTATCTCCCAACTCATTTACCTCTTTCCCATATTTCCCTCTCCCATATCAATCCGTCTTTTTATTTTTATTTTTTATAATTGCAATCAGACTCACTTTTAAAAGTAACTTTGTGACCATCTTGAGTTTGAAAGTCTCAAGATGGAAAAAGTGACAAGATTGACCTCAGAAATGGAGTTGTGGTTTTCAGCAAGAGCACTTGTTGCTTGTGCTATGCTGTCAACATTCTGTTTCAGGAACTTGGGGTTGCACCAGTTGTTTATGAGATTGATCAAGACCCTGAAGGAAGGGAAATGGAGAAGGCTATCATGAGGCTGGGCTGCAATGCGCCTGTGCCAGCAGTGTTCATTAGTGGCAAGTTGATCGGATCTACCAATGAAGTCATGTCCCTCCACCTAAGCGGTTCTCTGATTCCGCTGCTGAAGCCATATCAAGCTCGATCTTAATTCAAGAATTTGGTTTCTCCCCAGTATACTGGACTATCCGTCCAAAAACTATGAGAGGCGTTGTGGGGCCCACACTGCCCGCTTCTATGGGGCACATAGCCCCTCTCACAGTTTTTGTACTGGACAGTCTCATAACTAGAGAGAAGCCTAGTTCTAATTCTACTGCTATGAAAAACATGGCAATCTAGCTAGTACAACCTTTGAATAAGCTTGGCCAGGCCAACACTAGTAGTTGGCTCTCTAATATTCAGTAGTCTATGTAGCTATTTTATGTATTGATGAATGGCTTTGGTAGATAGCTTGAGCTTGTAGACTCTTTGCTTGGCAAAAAAAAGAGGAAAGAATGTAGTCTACTTACAACTTTCCTTAATTAATGAAGTTAATAGCCTTATTTATAATTTTACTTGTTCCCCATGAGCTTGATATTGATCATGAGGTGAATTACAGTTATTTCAGTTGTGTAATTGTCACCCCGAGATATTGAATAATGTTCATTTGACAATTTTATAAATTATCAGTTTACGGAACATGTTGAAATGCTAATCTTCTATCATAGGAACAGATGATCAGTAACCTTTAACATCATTCTTTTTCCTTAGTATCGGTCTTTATTAACATTAATTTAAAGCTTTTAATGCAAGTAGAAAAACAGAACTCGAAATCAAACAAGCATGAAAACAGAAGCAAATTTGAGTTCATGAACATGAAACACATTATGATATATGGAAGTGTGTTTTTTGACATGATGGAGATGTATTCAAGATCTTTCACTTCTGCCAGAATTTGGTCCGTCCATTTTCAAAAAGTTGGAGAAGAAAATGCACCACTTTCCTTTATACATATATGAGATCCCATCAATTCTTCAACTTTAGTTTAGATAAAGAAAGGTATTAAATTCGTCAACTATATATTATATTTTCAAAAGTATGTTCAAGTTTGTGACAATCTCCAACCCTTTATTGTTTCTTTAAAATTTTCTAATCACAAACTCAATATAATCTTGCTTTCTGTCAAACTTCAACCTGTAAAGGAGAAAAAGGGAAGTTCCAAGTCTGCAGCTGACAAGATTACAAGCAAATTTCAACTTGAAAAGATGATTTTAGAAATGAGAGTTACTCCAAGTTAGCCATGTGTGTACAACATTGCAATTTGCTTTTACTACTGATTGTTTCCTTGGCAGTCCACAAGTACTGTAAATCAAAAACAATAGCAGCCATAGGAATAGATGCAGACTGTTTTCCCACACATTATTTTGAAAAAGTTGAAAGAAAATATGATAAGTAGATTCCTCTATTTGTAAAGGAGAAAAGGAGATGCACATGCATGTCCTATACAGGAGGAGGAAAAAAAGGTGGAAGATTTGGAGGTGGATTTGGTGTGACAGGGAATCTCAATACCCAAGTTTAGTTCTTATATATAGTCACAAGGAATAATTATCAGAGAATATTAACAACTGTTCAATGAAATATGGTTAATTTGACATATATGTAAACAAAAAATAAAAAATAAAAATAAATAAATTTAAAACAAGTATAGAGATATTTGAAAGTGTGTGAAAATATATAAAATTTGTGTTGGGTTATAACTTCATTTTTTATTAAAATATTTCACTTTTAACTACTGTTTGGGACCATATTTATTTGGTAATTCTAAATCACTGAATAATTTTCATAATTAAAACCATTTCAACTTATAATTACTTTACTTCACAATTAAAATATTTTTTTGAAATCATCTTTATTTATTTATTTTTTAACAAATACTTTTTGTAGAAGAGGTTAAATGAGTCTTAACGAATTATCAAGAGATGATGGAGGGAGGCTCTATTTGCACACACCACTTCCCCTCTCCTCACACACTTAATGATATTTTTTTATTACATTTTTATCCTAAAATAAAATTACCAAAATATCCCTTTCTTCTCTAACCAAAACCCTAACCCTAACCCTAACCCTAATACCCAACACAGTGCCTCCCCTCCGGTCATCTCCTTCCTCCCTCCGTCGCCTCCCTCCAGCCTCCCTCTTCTCGAATTGAAGCTCCAACCCGCCCCATCGTTTGTCGCTCACTCACCCTCCTCACCACCCCCGTAACCCCTTACTTCGGGACACAACACCACCGCCGCCGCAGCTTCCACCCCTTCGCGACGCTCAATTCTGCAAAGAGAGAGAGAGAGAGAGAGAGAGGAGAACCAAGATCTGGGAAGGGGTGGGAATGGCAGCCCCCTTTTCGCGACCCTCAGCTTCCACCCCGCCGCAGCCCCCTTTTCGCGACTGCGAGGGGAGAGAGAGAGAGATCGAGGGGATGGGGTGGGCGTCGCGGTAGTGTCGCCGATGGGTGGAGGAAAGGGTGGGAATGGCGACTGGAAGGGAGGTGGAAACGATGGTCTTGCGTCTTCGCCGGCGAGGTGGTCGCCGGTCTGAAAGGTGTGTGGTGGTCGTCGAATTGGAGGATAAAATTGGAACAAGAGTGTGTGTAATGAGTAAATATTTTATTTTTTATTTTTTTAGGTGTGTGTATTAAGAAGGATGTGCAAATAGAGGATTAAGTGTGTGCAAATAGATGCTCCCGATGATGGAGGGCTGAGGAAGGGTGTTAAGAAAACGAGTGAGGTGGGGTGAAATTTGATAAGAGGATAATGTCGAAGTGTTTTTAGGGAAAAAAATAGGGGGATTTGGTCATAGCCCCCTCACTATCTAATTTGTCTTTCAAAATGACAAGAATTATATAAGTACTTTCAAAACCCCCTTATATTTTAAAATTTGTTTCTTTTACCATATTACCCTCATATAATTTTACTCTGTATGAAAGTAAAATTTTACTTCGTATGAAAGTAAAATTTTACTCTGAATAAGAGTAAAATGTTACACTCTGAAACTAAAGTAAAATTTACTTGTAAAATTTTACACTCTGAAACTAAAGTAAAATTTTACTCTGTATAAAAGTAAAATTTTACTCTGAATAAGAGTAAAATTTTGCACTCTGAAACTAAAAGTAAAATTTTACTCTGTATAACAGTAAAATTTTACTCTGAAAAACAAGTAAACTGTGAGACTCTGAAACTAAAAGTAAAATTTTACTCTGTATGAAAGTAAAATTTTACTCTAGTTCTGTCAAATGAAAAAAATAGAGCAATATTTTACTCTGGTTCTATCAAATGAAATTTGATGTTTACTCTGAAAAATCAATGGAACTTTTAGCTTTGAGCTTTGAATCAGTCCTATAATCCTTGAATCAATCGATGTTTACTCTGAAAAATATTGAATCAGGCCTATAATCCTTGAATCACGCCTATAATCTGAAAATTTCAAACAAATCTCAATTTTTCATACCCCGGTTCTTCAGATTTTTCAAATTTTACAGATTTTTCAGATTTTTGAAACTTTGAGTCTCAAAAATACTCAGTTGCTTCATCTTAACTCGTAGATTATGAGTTTGATTTGGATTTACATCATTCCTCTTTCCAATTGAGAAATTCATCTCAGTTTCTTAACCAAACTCGCAGCATAAACCATCACATAGGATATCTAGCATCTTGAAAACTGGACACAAGAATAATTTGATCCAGAATTTTAATTCAGTCACAGCAGCAACAAAAATTGAACAAGATTCAAACTATCAAACCAGAACTCAAGCAAAACAGGAGACTTGCAAGTTGAAGTGGTCTCAAGTTAGAGAAGACTTCAATCTAACTTGTTGATAAGATTATGAGTCCAGTCATGACTGCTAGGGCTTTGTGAGATCCCAATCGCGATTCCTAAATTGACTGAAAACACTCGAAAGGGGAATTAGGGTTAGGGTTGAAGAGGCAGAGGAAGGTGGTGCAGGAGGAGGACGGGGGATAAGGGTTTGGTCTTCTTGAAGAGAGTGGGGAAGAGAGTGGGAAGAATTAATTGAGGGTATAAAAGTCATATAAAATATTTAAATAATAAATTTGTCTTTTATGTAAAATTTTATAATTATGAGGGGGTTTAGAAAATATAATTTTTTTCTTAATCCTTTTAACAATGAAAGAAAGGTAAGGGGGGTTTATAGCTAAATTTTCCAAAAAAATAATTAAAGTCTATTAAGGGCTAAAACTAAAATTTGGCAAGGATTATTAACAGCCCTCACAATAATTGTAACTAAACATATTAATTAATTAAAAAAATTATTTATTTATATTGCTAAACTGATTAATTTTCTCGTAATTTTAACGCTTTATTAACAATAAAGAGATTAAAAAAAAAAAAAAACGAAATAGGGAAACAAGCACACAAACAACACCGAACCACTCGCTCTCTCTCTCTCTCTCTCCCTCTCTCGTCTTTGCGTTCGATTCGAACCCTAGGCACATTGAATCAATCATTCGGAGTCTCTCTCGGATCTTCAATCAATGGCGTCTTGATCTGGTAATCAATATCGTGGTCTTTATTTCTTTCTTGATTTTTCACATGTTTGGTTGCTGAGAAAACTGATGAGAAATAAATGTAAAAATGAAAGAATCGTTCTAATTGTGATCAACTCATCGTTGAAGAAGGCAAGTGCGGTGTCAGACTCACTTCGGGTCTCGACTCATAATGAATTTGACATTTGAAATCTTGATTCCTTTTCTTTCTTTTGTTTCTCAGCAACCAAACTGAACGCTAGGGTTTGTTTCATTTGTCTCCAATCGTGTGTTTGTTTGGGAAAGATCGTTGGAGTACTGTCACGATTTTAGATAATCTGAGTGTGCGCTTATGAGTTTTTATCATCGCTTTGAATCGGAGGGATGCTAGGGAAATTTGAATGTTCTTCTGGCTTCATGGTTCTGATTTTTGATGCTTAATTTCGGTGTTGTGTTGCAGAGACGTCTTACGGGATAGTATTTTGGGGGGAGCTAGTGGATCATATGAGGTGCATACTCGGTTCTGTAAGTGTTGATTCAAATGTACAGTTGTTGCATTTTCTTACTGGTGACGAATTTTTTGGCGGATTGATCAAGGTTAGTGCCTTGGTGGATTGAACAGGATGCATTTCTTCGGTCCCCTGGTTTCTTCTTTTTTGTTTTTTTTTTTGGTTGATGCTCCCTTTGGTTGGTTATTGATTACAAGAAAGGCAAAGAATGATTTGCAATTTCTACAAACACCCATTGTTAATCCCAATCAGTAAAAGAAATGTACATAACTTAATGGAAAATTCTATTTTTCCACAATCACTAGAAATTAATGATGTGGCGATGACATTTTTGATAGTCAGAAGCATCTTATGGTTTTTTGTTTTTTTAGGTGATAGGACCGCAATTCTGCCCCATCATCATATGCATTTTTTTTTTTAATTGTATTTTCTATTTGTTTATCATGACTAACTTTTGCAAGTTAAGTTATTTTTTGACAAACCTTTTGTAGCAATATAAGATCTGAAATTGCTATTTGTATAGTTTCCAATTAACCAGACACAGTGAAGTGAAAATATTGGTTTCATTTGACACTTGGGCAGGTATATAGGCTGGGACTGAGTCCTTTGGTTGGAAGTGTTGTCAATTTGTTGCATTGCATTGCATTGGTGAAGGAGGGGAAGAGCTATCATGGCTCAAGGAGGGGAGCACATCGAACTTAAATTTAGGATCTATGATGGAACAGATATAGCTCATAGCACCTATGCACCATCTACTACTGTTACTACTCTTAAGCAAAGGCTTGTTGCTGAGTGGCCTCAAGGTTTGGTTTTTTTACATATATATGTTTCTTACTTTCAGCCATTTTGTTGCATCACGTGCTACAGATTATGCTCAATGTGATTTCAATTTCAGTGTTTTGAATCATTTAACCAGCCAGTCTGGTTTGAATAGCTCTAGTACTTCTTATAAACCAAACTAAGCCTTAAATCCCATCAAATGGGTTTGGTAGCATGATTCCTTCTTCTCCACTCGATTCCATCCAAGGCCATTTCGTTAGTCAAATTAAGGAGATTCATATCTTAATTTACTAAACTAGTCCACGTCAATCCAGGTCTAACTCTTCCCCTAACATTGTTATTTACTGTCACTGTATCGCATCTTTTCACTACTGCCTTTGTTGGTCTCCATTGTATATGACTAAATCATCTCAGTCTATTCTCTCTAAACTTATCTTCTATTGGTACTACTTCTACGCATTCTCGAATATATTCATTCCTAACTCTGTCTTTTCTAGTCTTGTCACACATCTACGTTAGCATCCTCGTCTCAGCAACAATCATTTTATTTACATGTTTCTTAATTATTCAACATTCCGTCCTATACAATATCGCTGGTCTAATAGTATCTATAGAACTTCCATTTTAGTTTAATGGGTACTCGTTTATCGCACAGTACTCCAGACGGATTCTTTCACTTAAGCCACCCTGCCTTAATTTTGTGGACCACATCCGCTCCAATCTCCCCATCAATCTAAATAATGAAAATGTTCACTCTTAGGTAGTTTTTAGTTCGTAATCTTCACTTCTCCTTTGCTTCCATTGTGACTGTTACTAAAATTACACTCTATATACTATGTCTTAGTTCTACTTATTCTAAATCTTTTAGATTCAAGTACTTTTCTTAAAATCTTCAACTTAGTGTTAACTCCTTCTCTAGTCTTATCCAATAACACGATATCATCTGCAAAAAGCATACACCATGGCACATCATTCTGAATATCGCGCGTCAACTCATCCATAGCTAAAGCAAAAAGACAGGGACTTAAGGTTAATCCTTGGTGTAACCCTACATAAATTGAAAATTCACTCATCTCTCTAGCATGTGATCTAATTGTGGTCACCACATTTTCATACATATCCCTAATCACATCAATGTAACCTTTTGTCAATCTTTTTTCTTTAACACCCACCAGATTATATCTCAAGGCACTCTATCATATGCTTTCTCAAGATCAATAAAAATCATATGAATATCTATTTTCTTGTCTCTTCTTTATATTTTTCTATTACTCTCCTGAAAAGATAGATTGCTTCCATTGTTGACCTACTAGGTGTAAACCCAAACTGATTCTCTGACACATCTGTTATATCTCGCAATCGACGTTCCATCACTCTCTCTCACACTTTCATTTTGTGTCACATTAGCTTGATTCTTCTATAGTTGTTGCAATTCTGGACATCTCCTTTATTCTTATATATTGGTACTAAAATACTATTCCTCTACTCTGGCATTTTCATAGTTAACAAAATCTTGCTAAATAACCTAGTCAACCAAACAATCCCCTTCTTACCCAAACATTTTCACGCTTTAATAGGTATATCATCGGGTCCTAAAGCCTTATTCAATTTCATCTTCTTAAGTGTAAATTCCACTTCAAAGTTCCTAATCTTACTATAGAACCTATAGTCATGGTTTTCCTTATTACTATTTGTAGGAAATTAATGTATTGATATTATTGATTGATTGATATAAATTTGTTTACAAGAGCTCTCTTTTATAGAGAGAAATGGGGGGATACAATGGAGCAATAAACAATGGAGCAATAAGCCATAATGGAGCACTATAATAGTGGAGCACTAAACTAAAGTGGAGTAGGTGGAGTATTTGTAGGTGGAGTAGGTAGAAATTGTTACATTCAACAACCCCCCTCAAACTCAAGGGGGTTAGGAACTAACCAACTTGAGTTTGGAGAGAGTAACAAAGCAGGAAAAATAATCTGACAAATAAAATAAAAGTGGATAGGAGACACTGTATGGTCGTGTCAGACCGTTGTAGAAGACCGTATGGTTATGGCAGACCGATGTAGAAGACAGTTTATGGGGTCATGTCGGACCGTTGTAGAAGATAGTTTATGGGGTCATATCGGACCGATGTAGAAAACAGTTTACGGGGTCATGTCGGACCGTTGTAGAAAACAGTTTACGGGGTCATGTCGGACCGTTGTAGAAGACACTATATGGCTGTGTCGAACCGTTGTAGCTGAGAACCGAAATCAATGTCGGAACAGTTTACCGAGTATTGTCGGACCCACATAGGAGCTAACCGGAATCAATGTCGGGACAGTTTACAGAGTCTTGTCGGACCCATATAGAAGCTAACCGGAATCAAAGTCGGGACAGTTTACAGAGTCTTGTCGGACCCATATAGGAGCTAATCGGAATCAAAGTCGGGACAGTTTACAGAGTCTTGTCGGACCCATATAGAAGCTAACCGGAATCAATGTCGGGACAGTTTACCGAGTCTTGTCGGACCCTTAAAAGGCGTGCCCAATCTTATCAAAAGGCGTGCCATCAAAAAGCGTGCCATCAAAAGGCGTGCCATCAAAAGATGTGCCTGACAGCCATTAAAAGGCGCGCCGATTTGTCGTCTGGCGTGGAGAGGCGCGTAAGGCGCGTGTCTGCCTTGCCTATTTAAACCAAGGCGAGGCTGCCGCTGATGCATAACAAACCAGTTGAAAAACTTCTGAAAAAAGACTCTTCGTTCTCTGAGAGCTGTTATCTCTGAAACACTCTACAACCAACCCTAAATATGGCCTCTTCTTCCCGTTCAGCTACCCAGAACATAGCCTCTTCGTCCCGTGGTCTCACTCTCTTTCCCGACCTCAACGAGGCCACAAGAGAGATAGCCGGGGCAGTTGCCCTTGAACCTCAACCAAGTGCCCCTGGACCAAGCGCCCCTGGTTTTACGCCGTTGAACTTTCCAATGTTGTCAGTTGAGCAGATAATGGCTGCTCAATCTGATATTGAGGCCAATCATTATACTCTGAAGTCATGCGTTGAGACAATGACGGCGGTCAACAACCTGTCGCACCGGCTTCAGAGTAGAACAAATGAGGTGCAGCAGGTAAAAGCCCAACTGGCTCTGCTCCAGCGCATGTATACGGATGCCCGAGCAGAGATATGTGTGCTGAAGGCAGAAAACAAGGAACTGAAGCGGAAGGCCACCGTGATGCTCAGATTTGGAGGCCCGCCATATGTGACAGTTGAGGAGCAACGGGAAGTGAACGTGCTCGGCGGCGTGGGAAACACGGAGGCAGCACCGGCAAGGGACGCCCAAGACAAAGGCAAAAAGAAGAGAACAGCAGAAGAGGTGAAAAAATAAGGCCGGTTGATGTGGTGGTTGTAGGTTGGAGATTGTTTTGTTTTTGTGAGGTTTTTTTTTTTTTTTTTTGTGTGGAGAACTGTGATCGGGGTTGATCCCTGATATGAATAAAACAAAGTTGTGGTGCAAATTTGTTTTGTTTTGTTTCATTTCGTTTCCCTCTGGCAGTGTGTGGTCTCCCCTTTCTCCTTTATTTCACATGGAGTTTCACAACTTTCAGATCATATCCAACCGTTTCAAAGCTTGCATAACTGAAACCATCCTCCGGTGTAACATGAATGGTTGAAATTGCAGCTCCTTCAATGGAATTCATGGAATAACCGCAGGGATCAAAATCAAAATCGCATATTTGAGAATCTGGAAGAATCTTTCTTATACCAGAGGAATAGGTCATGACAGCAGCAGAGCCTGAATGATTTTTGTAGAAGACAGAAGCCAACTCTTTGTCCAAACCAGTCATACACATTTCCACCGTGTGAACAGGTTCACAGCAGTACACCGATTCAGCAGAAGCTGAGTATACGTGCCATTTCTGCTGTTTGTCAAAGCTGCCCATAAGCATCACCACCTGAACCAAGCTTCCCAAAATAGCTATCAAGAATTGCAACTTCTTCTGAGAAGCTACGATGGGGAAATGACTGAGCTGCAGGAAAATTGAAGCTCCCTCGGGTATATATCACTGATCGTACAGTGAGGGAAAGAGTACCAGTCAACTTTAGGATAGGCGGGATTGAAAGAAGCAACTTTGTCGTCCCACATGTTTTGATAATGAACTTGTAAGGATAAACAAAGAGGCTCGACTCAGACAGAACATAAGAGTCAACATGGTCATTTGAAAGTGAAGAAACAATAGTGCACTCAGCAGGTTCAAGTATTTCATCCAACTGAGATTTGGAAAGAGAACGAAGGCCCCTTCCTCCAGGTTGTGTACGACCACTTGTGAAAGCAACCTCAAAGAAGGTGTCACTATATCTTGAGAAGTTAAGGTCCGAAGATTCAATGCTCTTAGCAATGAGTTCCAGATCACCAGCATTATCCAGATAAATCTGGACCACTGCATCCGCAAATGTTGAAGGGTCCAGAGGAGCTGCAATATTCCGTTTGCGGGTCTTAATCCGCGTACCACCAAGAGTGGGTTTCTCCTTCGAGCTCATCAATGCCTTGGAGCTTTTTGAGGAAAATGAGAGGAAGAAGCTGGCAATTTTTCACAGCACTTGCATTCTCACAGAAGCTGTCAGGTCTTCCCCTGGATACTGTGTTCCAGCCACTGCTCAAGGATAATCTTGTCTGTCTCACTTTCAGCAAGTATGTTGCCGCCGTTGATGGCGAAGAACTCGAAGCTATGTTTAGCAAATTCCAGCGGGCAGCGAAGGCAAAGGTGCCCGTCGGCTGCCCGCCGGTGAAAAATAAAAACAGGCCTAAATCTTATAGCTCTGATACCATGTAAGAAATTAATGTATTGATATTATTGATTGATTGATATAAATTTGTTTACAAGAGCTCTCTTTTATAGAGAAATGGGGGATACAATGGAGCAATAAACAATGGAGCAATAAACCATAATGGAGCACTATAATAGTGGAGCACTAAACTAAAGTGGAGTAGGTGGAGTATTTGTAGGTGGAGTAGGTAGAAATTGTAGGTGGAGTAGGTAGAAATTGTTACATTCAACACTATTTACTTCCTCGCCTTTTGACCTACCTCCATGTTTCTCATTTAACAACTTCTCAAAATAGTTCTTTCATCTCTTCTTAATCTCTTCATCTTTCACCAACGCCTCAGAGTTCTCACACTTGATGCACTTAATCTGATTAACATCTCTTAGTTTCATATCTCTTAGCTTAACAAGTTTGTATATCCTCTTCTTTCCCTCCTCACTATTTAGTCTAGTGTATAGGTCATCATAAGCTTTTAACTTAGTCTCTCTCACTACTTTTTTGACCTCCTTATTGGTCAATCTATAGCGCTTAAGGTTTTCCTTGGTTTGCCACTTTTTAAAGGTCTCTTTTTTCATCTTTATTACTGCTTGGACTTCCTCCCTCCACCACCAAGTTTCTCTAAAGTTGGATCCCTTTCCTTTCGACTCTCCAAGAACTTTCTTTGAGATTCTCCTCATACAATTGGCCATCGAGTTCCACATAATGTTAGCATCATTTTTCAAGTTCCAAGTACCTTCTTTATCCATTTTGTTCTTGAATGTGTCTAGTTTATCACATTTTAGGCCCCACCATCTAGTCCTGTGACACCACTATCTTTTCGAGTTTGTTATCACCCTTTAAAGCATAAATCTAGTACCAAAATCCTATGTTGAGACGTCAAATTCTCCCCAGAAATCACCTTACAGTCACTGCATTTTAGACAGTCCCATTTTTTTTACTAGAAAGTAATCTATTTGGCTCCTAATTGACTCACTCTTGAAGGTTATAAAATGTTCTTTTGTCTTCTTATACATAGTATTGGTCATCACTATGTTAGAAGCTAATGTAAAATCTAAAATATTCTCTCTAGTCTCATTTCTATCACGAAAATCATACCCACCGTGCACCCTCTCATACCCTAATTTATCTACACCTACATGGCTATTGAAATCACTACTTTATAACTAGGTTCTCTCCAACGAATATCTCTTGTAATACCTCATTCATTTGGTCTTAAAAAACTTTCTTAGTTTGATCATCTAATCCTACTTGGAGAGCTTATGCACTAATAACGTTCACTATATTCTCTCTAATAACTAGTTTACTTAACATAATCCTATTACCTTTCCTAATGACCGCAATTACATTTTCTACAAGACTCTTAGCAACTATTATTCCTACCCCATTCCCGTGTTTATCCTTACTACTATAATATAGCTTAAAACCGGTATCCTCTATTTCTCGAGCTTTCTCAGCCATCCACTTAGTTTTTTGTACACAAATTATACTAACTCATCCTAATCATGACATCTACCAATTCCATAGTTTTAGCAGTTAAAGTTCCTATATTACATATGGCTACCCTAAATCTATAATCTTGGACTAGCTTCTTCATCCACGATCGTTTGGGAAAATGGGAAAATCTTTGCCCAGTTTTCACCGCACCAACGCGTAGATGTAGCGCTCCTTGCTCACTTTTTGAAACATCCGGAGGTAGGCGCAACGCGTCACTTAAGGGGAACGATCTAGCATTTAATCGATTCGGAGTATTAGGTTTCATGTCATAAAGGATATGAGCGGCTTTTTTACGTGTTGGCTGTTGGCTATCTAACACACAACCCTCCTCTTTTATCCAGGCTTGGGACCAGCAGAGTTGTTAAGCAACCCCGGCGGAGTTCTAGTACTTCTTATAGATGTGTGTGTGTTTTTTTTTTGTTTTTGTTTTCATTGAGCTCCACACTTAACTATGTCATCCACATTTTATTCTTAATTAATATGAGTTTTGATGCTGCAGATTTTGCATTACGATCCATTCTCAATGGGCCCACATGCTATTGGCATTAGATTGGTCTAGCAGTGGTTGATTGACAAAACAAAGTGCTGTTAACTTGCATGGGCATTAAATTTTATATCAAATAAGAGCTGGTTTGGATGACCTTGTCCGAGCTCATTAATCATTTTCTTATTACAGTCACCTCATCTATATAATCAGATGAGACCTATGGAAAGATGGCACCAGACAGTATTATTGACATGAAAAATTTCTTACTTGTACATGAAATTGATCTTAAAAACTTAGAACACACAAATGACCTTGATATATGTATCTAATATGAAGCCTAGCCCATGAATTTGATCAGTATTCTTTCTTTAAAATGGTGCCATTTGGCAACATGAGGGGATTTTTTTAAAAAGTACAGTAACTGTGACAGATAATGGAAATAACAGATGATGAAACTACTTGGTGTTGTACAGAGCTCTAGGATTGCCATTGTTCCCACTCCTTGCATAAGAAATGCCAATTGGTTTTTTGGTTCTTCTATGTGCAAAAATAATTAATAATTTGTGGATAGTGAAAAAGAATTGGAAAATTTTGTTCTCAAATCAGTTAACCAACATGTAGCTGGGTAAACTGCTACATAGATTACCCTAATGGGAATCATGATTTGACTGAAGAGGAAAATTTGGAATCTGAAACCCTTTTTGAGTTTTAAATCTTTTAGTTTCTTTGTATTAGCGTATGATTGAACTGCAACATTTGTTTTCTTTCATAGCAGGTGTTTTCACTTTCCTTTTTGGTTTATGTACATCTTATGCTTTTGTAGAGTTTTCAGTTTGCGTTTTTTGTTTCTGTACATCTGATGCTTTTATAGAGTTTTCGCATTTCTTTTTGGTTTTTGTTTTCTTTTTTGGTTTCTATCCCATTCATGAGTTTGTACTTTTGGGCTTATATGTTTATAATAAGAAAATTAGGAATGTTTATTTTGGTTACTTCTATAGTTGAGGAGTCATTTTAATCCTTCATTGATCACGTAAATGTGTTTATCCTTGGATTGTTCAAGATGATTGCTCATTTTGTCCACTTAAATAAATATGCTGAAGAATAGAAAAACCTAGATGAAATGGGTTTAAAGAAGTTGTCCATGAAAGTTGGACATAAATCTCCATATTTCTAAACTTCAACTCAAGTTATCTTTCTATTTATTCCGTTTCTTTCTCATGCATTTGAGGAAGATGTTTGTAGTCCAGGTAAAAGCTGTTAATTGGCAGAGGTTTACCAATTGAAACCCACTTCGTTTAGACCGTCTCTCTTGGCATGCATGTGGGTGGGTGGCAGGGGGAAGGGACCTAAGAAAAATGTCTTCCTTCTGGGAGGTGTAAACCCCCCATAAAGCTCACACCAGACTGATAAAAGTTTGTTTCCATTTTATTAGACAAGAAAATAGTTAGTTAGAATAAAGTATGAACAATCTTTAGTTTGAGTGTTATTTGATTTACCTTGCGATACATATCGGATTATATTGATGTTTTGGCAAAATTTTGGAATTATAAAGTGCCATTGGAGTTAGTGTCTTGTAACATGGAAGTGCAGTATTGTATGAGTTTTTAGGTTCTACAATGTATTCAACGCATAATCTTTGGGGAAGAGGAAGGAAAAACTTGATTATAACCTGAGAAGGTTGAAATTTGATCTGTTGCGTTACTGATCTTTGATTTCTATTTTTTTTTTTTCTTTTCTCTGCTTTTCTATTCTTTTGTACTGGAGAAGCATTTTCATTCAATTTATAGATTGTAATTCCTTCTATCTCTTCCATGGGTGTATATGTTGCTGGACCTTATGATTCTTGCTTTATTTGGACATCTTTCCAAGGACATCTGTTGATGAACTCATTGAACTGTTTTGCAAATCACAATCATGGACTTCTGTTAGCAAGTAATGCATTAGTTTGTGAAATGTTTATACACTCTATGCATATGCATGTCTGAGTGTGGGTGCATCACATGTTCACAGGCATGTTAACTCGTTTTTGACACCCTCTTTGTATTTTTGACTTTCAATGCTAAATGGTTCAGTTCTAAAGTGGCCTTCTGTTTAACAGATAAATCAGTTGTACCCAAGTCAGTAAGCGATATAAAACTCATACATGCTGGCAAAGTTTTGGAGAATGGCAAGACGCTGGCAGAATCCAGAGTACATTTTGGTGACCTTCCTGGTGGCGTTAGTACTATGCATGTTGTGGTGCAGCCTCCTGTCCCAAAAAAGAAGACAGGTTTGTTTTAGTTTCTTTTCCCTGAGATTTATATATATATATTTTCATGTAAAATTTTAGATTTAAGAAAATTTTCAGGGTTAATTCTATCAAGTTTTTACTTTCGAGAGTATAGCAGCAGGAAATGCCTCTTTATTTTGGGTATCCTATTTCTATCATTTACAGGTGCAGACTCAGGGCTATTGGACAGCTTATAGGCATAACATAACTGTGAAGTTACTAGTAGTTTTTAGTGAGGGACCTTAGTGAGAACTAGTACCTGCTTTCAAGTATTGGACAGCTTTACCCTGAAAATTAGCATGAATTAATTTTCAATCTAATATAAGGTTATCAGATAATATTTAATTGGGCAAATTACACTAACAATTCCTATAGTTTAGGGCTTGTGTCACTTTAATTCTTGACTTTTCAATTGTGACACATTTGACCCTGAATTTTGAATCTTGTTCCAAAAAAGGACAATTAACATACCATTGCTTAATTTCAAGTGCAAAATCGTCAGTTTGATAAAATATAAACTAATTTGACAAAAATAAAATTATGTAAAATTAATAAAAATTACATGATTAATTTAAAAAAATTAATTTTACATGATCATTGTCCAAATACATAATAAAAATTAATTTGGTAAAAAAAAAAGAAATAAATGTCTAAAAGATTTATCAATTTTATATAATTTTATCTTTAGTAGATAGAAATAATTTTTAAAAATTCAAAAATAATTTTTTAACTTTTATTTTTGTCAAATTAATTTATATTTTATCAAATTGACAATTTTGCCCCTGAAAAATCCAATAGCATATTCAATTGTCCTTATTTGGAACAAGATTCAAAATTCAGGTTCAAATGTGTCACAATTGAAAAGTCAGGGATCAAAATGATACGAGTCTCAAATTATAGGGACCGTTAGTGTAATTCACCCCATTTAATTTTTTTAAGGATCTTTATTTTGGAACCCATACTTCAAAGATGATAAACATGCATGCATTACTCAATCTAATGACTTCAAATTTTCATTGTATTCTTTATATTATCTCTTCTAATTAGACTTGTTAGGATAGAAATACTAATCTCATAGAATAGTTATGTTATGCTTATAAGCATGGATCAAGAAGTTTGTTACATTAAGATGCTGCTAACTATTTGTTTTTACACGAGTGTCAATGTAACTTGTGACCCTCTGACATGACTAACTAAGCATTTATCTTTACTATCCTAATGAGTCTATTTATGTGCTCAGAGATTTCTAGACGTTGAGTTTTCAATGGCTTTAACAGAACAGAGTATTGTTACCATTTAATTTACGAAGCTTGTAATTGTGAAACCGTCTGGAATAGGGCAAGGAAATACATGTAGCCTATGAATTTTTGAGTTAATTGTCTCCTGCATTGTAGTGAAATCTTTTAATTTTGAAAATGGATTTTATTATATGTCTATTCATTGTATTGTCACAATTGTTACTTTTTTGTTTGAAGTATCTGTTTCTATGGCAACCATTAGAGTTTCTAAAATTTGCCATTACAATATTAATTATTCTGCTCTCATTTTGGGTACACAATGCAGACAAGAACCAGGAGAAGAATCATAAGCAGAATTCATGCTCATGCGCTATCCTTTGAATTGGGAAAGCATGCTTTGTGGCTGTCGTGCAGACAGGACAACGTTTCACATTTTTGACCTTCCTTTTATATTGTAATTGCTGTGTAACATTCTAATGGCATCTATGATTTAGCAGGTTACATTACATGTGATATTGCTTCTGCAATTGTTAACGTTGTATTCTTTTTTCTATACGTAAGATCAGAATTTCTACCATTCAGTATTCTCTTTCCTATTAGGAGTGGTAGGGCCAAGGGTTCTCTTCCTTTGTGGCATGGTAATGTCGTTCATATGTGTGGATCCCATTCTGTTTCCTAGCTCAGGGCTTATTCCCTCCCAATTGTGCCACAGAGAGAGAGAGAGAGAGAGAGAGAGAGAGAGAGAGATCCCATTCTGTTTCCTAGCTCAGGGCTTATTCCCTCCAAATTGTGCCATCGGGTCCGAATCTCTCTTTGTTAAGTAGTTGAAAGCTTGCTTAATGTGTTTTACAATTTTTTATTGGTCAATTATACCACAGATTATGTCACATAATTTTTCAAGATTGTCAATTTTATTTTGAAATCGAGAATGATATGCTAGTATGAAGAAGAATGCCTAGATACATGTTATAAACTGGCCTCTAATCACATGGTCATTATAGAGTGAAAGGGTGTGTTGTTATCTTACACAAGTAATTCAACTCTTCAAAATAATAATAATAATAATAATAATAATAATAATAATACTAATTCAACTGTTCAAGAATTTTTTAAACAAATCTTAAATTCGGACATTCTTAAAACAAGATTAGTAATCCAATTGCTGTTAAGGATTTTTGGGTTGAATCAATGACATCACTAAAAGCAACCAGCCAAAAACGAGTCAATAGCAACCAGCCAAAAACGAGTCAATGTCTTCTTGGTTGAATGCACTACCCAATCCTATCAGCATACCCGATGATGGTTCAAGTGCATTAGCCAAAAACATGTCAATGTCTAAGTCGAATGTGCTTCCGAATCCCATCATCATATTCATATCCATTGATGGTTTAAGAGGTGGTGTTGATGATGATGGCAATTGTGCCATTATTGATTCGGTACCAGTACGTGCATGCTCCTCCGCTTGATATGTTCCGCTTGTTGAGCCAATAATCATACGGTTATTTTCTTGTGCTATTGCTGGACCTTCTTTCATTTCTTGATATGATGCTAATTGGGCCGTTGCTGATCCAATATCGGCATATGCACTGTTGGCTAGATGTTCCTCCACTTGATATGCTTCACTAAATGTATTGTTAATTTCTTGAGAACTTGGTACTGCCATTGTTGGACCTCCTTCTATTTCTTGGGGTGCTGGCAACATTGTTGATACCATTGCTGATCCAGTATCCACGTATGCACTGTTGTCTAGATACTCCACCACTTGATATGCTCCACTTGTTGAGCTAATAGTCGTATTATTAATTTCTTTTGATATTGGTGGACCTCCTTCCATTTCTTCTTGTTCTGGCAACATTACTTGA
This sequence comes from Camellia japonica, assembly GCA_030407325.1. Taxonomy (NCBI): domain Eukaryota; kingdom Viridiplantae; phylum Streptophyta; class Magnoliopsida; order Ericales; family Theaceae; genus Camellia; species Camellia japonica. The sequence goes on from JAPPVO010000003.1 coordinate 18,082,760, forward strand.
CCCTCTTCCCTGATTCGATTTTTGTTGATTGCATTTTTCGTGACGCGGCAAATAACATAATCTGTGACCTGCACAGAATGAAGAAGTGATTTAAATCGATATTCAATTTATATAATTTTTTTTAAGAAAACAAAATTAGAAACTAAATTTGATTGAACTATTCTAACCAAATTCTTTTTTGCATTTTTTACAGAAATTAGAAAGTGCAAGTGTTGTTTAACTTGACTCCAATTGACTGTTTAATTAAACTTGGTTAAATTAATAGGTCATGTAGTTGTATACTTTTAAACCATGCATGATACCAATTAATATAAACATAAATGATACATCCCAATCATAAAGATGGCAATTCACACATATGCTTTTAGCACGGGAATTTAATCAATACATTTGGAGAATTTACCCAAATAATAATAATAATAACAATAATAATAATAATAATAAGTCAAGAAGATGACCAAAAGTTGGATTAAAGAAAAAAAGAATTTAAATCAAAATGGGACATCCAATAGAAAAGTCTCTTGAGCTTAATAAATCTAGTTAAACTACAACTCTCATTCTCCCTACGAACTGTCAACGGCCATCCACCATTATCACAACACGTTTCTGCAAATCCATTGAAGTAATATACCCATATCTTCATTTATCCATATCTCTTTATCTCATTCTCTTGAAAAATTCACAATTGTTAGATTATATTTGAAAATTTTTGTACCTATTTGATAGTTGTGAGTGTTTTGACAAAAAAAAAAAGAAAAAGAATATATTTAACGCACAATTTTTAATTCATCCTTAGGTTACAAAATTGAGAGATAATTGTCGTTTCTTCATGTTTAACAACTAAGGCAGGACTCCTCCGAGATCCACCAACACTATTACAACCGATCGAAACATAAACAACAAACAAAAAAAACACAACCGAATAAAATAAAATTGAAACCAACAAAGTCATATAAATCTTTACAATATATATTACGTAGTGCATGCATGCATATTAGGGTTAAGAGGGAAAAAAAAAAATTACCTTTCCAAGTTTGAGTGCATGTTTCTCTGCTATGCCATCTAGATTGTATTCTACCATATTCCATCCTCCTTTGGTCTTAGACTTTGTCAAGTATACGAAGTTTTTCTTAGACCCTATCAGTCTTCGATTGCCATCGTATATAGGCTTGCTTGCATCGACGCCTTTCCACGTTCCTGTCCCAGCCGTTCGATCAACCCGGGCACCCTTTTTAGTCTTCTTCTTCAATATAGTAAAAATATAATGAATATTCGCTTCTGCTCCATCAAATATCTTCGAAGGCTCTTTTTCGCTGTAAAGGTCGTAGTCCTTAATCACATTGTCGCAAGGCAACGGTCTTGCGGTCGATTTTTGGAGAAGATAATGAATTAACTCTTGATCGGACGGAAGAAACTTGAAGCCGAGTGGGATTGTCATGATGAGTTCTATCGCCTGTTCTTTCTCTTCTTGGACAATGAATTGGTGAGGGAAATAGAATTCTACGTATGAAGAGACAATGAATTGGTGAGGGAAATAGAATTTTACGTATGAAGAGAGTAGTGAGAAATATATATATAGATAATTGGTACTTCCTAAACAACCTATTTGACTTCATGTAGGAATAGAATTCGTGTGAAGGGATAAACAGTGTGAATTGATGAGGTAACATTATAAATCATATAAGAATTCTTGTCTAAGTTATTATTTTTTTGAAAGATAAATTGAATAAGTTATGGATTATTTGATTGACTTAATTTTGTGTAAATAATATGCACAAATGATCTGATAAATGAACGGTTTAAATAATTGAAACGGAACTATCAATCTTTTGAGTTCTAGAAGTTGACAACTAATTGGGTTGAATAATGCAGTAAAATTATAAATCCCATAATTTTGTTTAGGAATATTTATGTAAGTTTTTCATATAATAAATTCATGGTCATACTATAATACACATGATATGTATTACATAAATTATTAGAGAAGTTTCAATAGTTAAAATTAGGCAATATAAATTGATTATTTTGGGAAGGCCAAAAACTTCATCCAATAATTTTATGATTTTGTAATGGAAAATTATTAAATATTTCCAAAATACCACGTGTTTGTACTTTCTAACCAATTATCTCTCAATATATCCCCTCACATTCCTCAATCAGCCAACAAAATACCCCACCTATCCACCTTCTCTACCAACCATAATATTATGAAATATCATATGTCCATACTCTACTGAATAATTATACTTTTGTAATGTATGTTGAGTCTACTTCAACATTGTATGTTGTGTATGAATTTATTTATGTAATATAACATTTTTTCTATAAAAATATATATATATATATATATATAAATATTACAATTATTAAATCAATCTATTAATAATATATACTGAGCACTTTAAAAAACTCATGATAGACCTTACAAGCCCTTGCTTGTTGAATTTGTTTGATTTTGAAAGTCAGCCTTCTCTATGGCTTACTAAAAATTATTTTATGATCAATTGTTACTGATTATTATCGGTTAAAAAGTAAGATTTTAGTACTTTTAGTTTAATTTTTGAGTGACAATATGGCCAGTGTACACAGGTTTGTGGGAGCCAATCTAAGATAGACACATCAACTATGTGGGCCAACAATGTATAATCAAATATACAAAAACCTGGTGACATTGTGTCATAAAATGTGAGAGCTCAAGGGTTTGATGATACTCATTACCCATACTTCGGGTGTTAGGGAGATCAAACCAAAATGGGCCACCTATGGGAATTACAAATGGGCCTAATGAGCTAGTAAAACCCAAATCCACGTTTGGGCTTCTCTATACTAAAAAAACCACTCCAAATGGATTTGAGCCTTAAACTTCATAATTGTGTACCTGGTTTAAGCAAGGAGAAAATTTAGTATTTCTCATATAATTTTTTTTTTCCAGTGGCATCAAGCACCCACAATCCATGGAAATAGTTCATCTCATATACATCAATTCAGTTCTGAAATTAACTTTATTAATTCTGACATAAACCCCCCTACAAATCAATCCAAAATTACTTCCAAATTTTTTTTTTCCATCTTTCTCATTTACTGTCCCTAATCTTACTATAGAAGCTATAGTCATGATTTTCCTTATTATTGTCTACTTCCTCACCTTTTGACCTACCTCCATATTTCTCATTTAACAGCTTGTCAAAATAGTTCTTTCACCTCTCTTTAATCTCTTTATCTTTCACCAACGCCTCAGAGTTCTCACTGTTGATACACTTAATCTGATTAAAATCTCTTAGTTTCATCTCTCTTATCTTAGCAAGTTTGTATGTCCTCTTCTCTCCCTCCTCATTATCCAGTCTAGTGCATAGGTCATCATAAGCTTTCAACTTAGTCTCTCTCACTACTTTTTTTACCTCCTTATTGGTCAATCTATAGCGCTTAAGGTTTTCCTCAGTTTGCTACTTTTTAAAGGTCTTTTTTTTCATCTTTATTATCGCTTGGACCTCCTCTCTCCACCACTAAGTTTCCCTAAAGTTGGGTCCCTTTCCTTTCGACTCTCCAAGAACTTCTATTGAGATTCTCCTCATACAATTGGCCATCGAGTTCCACATAATGTTAGCATCATCTTCCAAGTTCCAAGTCCCAAGTCCCAAGTACCTTCTTTATCCATTTTGTTCTTGAATGTGTCTAGTTTATCACATTTTAGGCCCTATCATCTAGTCCTGCGACACCACTATCTTTTCAAGTTTGGTATCGCCCTTTAAAGCATAAATCTAGTACCAAAATTCTATGTTGAGATGTCAAGCTCTCTCCAGGAATCACCGTACAGTCACTGCATTTTAGACAGTTCCCATTTTTTTACTAGAAAGTAATCTATTTGGCTCCTAATTGACTCACTCTTGAAGGTTATCAAATGTTTTTTCCTCTTCTTATACATAGTATTGGTCACCACTAGGTCAGAAGCCAATGCAAAATCTAAAATACTCTATTTAGTCTCATTTCAATCACCAAAACCATACCCACCGTGCACCCTCTCATACCCTAGTTTATCTACTCCTACATGGCTATTGAAATCACTACCTATAACTAGGTTCTCTCCTACGAATATCTCCTGTAATACCTCATCCATTTGGTTCTAAAAAACTTTCTTCATCTGATCATATAATCCTACTTGGGGGGCTTATGCACTAATAACGTTCACTATATTCTCTCTAATAACTAGTTTACTTAACATAATCCTATCACTTTTCCTAATGACCGCAACTACATTTTCTACAAGATTCTTAGCAACTATTATTCCTACCCCATTCCTGTGTTTATCCTTACTACTATAATATAGCTTAAAACTGGTATCCTCTACTTCTCGAGCTTTCTCAGCCATCCACTTAGTTTTTTGTACACAAACTATACTAACTCCTTCTAATCATAACATCTACCAATTTCATAGTCTTATTAGTTAAAGTTCCTATATTCCATATGGCTACCCTAAATCTATAATCTTGGACTAGCTTTTTTATCCACGCTCGTTCAGGAAAATGGAAAAATCTTTGCCTAGTTTTCACCGCACCCACATGTCGATGTAGCGTTCCTTGCTCACTTTTCGAAACACCCGGAGGCAGGCGCAATGCGTCATTTAAAGGCAACGACCTAGCATTTAATTGATTTGGAGTATTAAGTTTCATGTCATAAAGGATATGAGCGACTTTTTTACGTGTTGGCTGTTGGCTATCTAATGCACAACCCTCCTTCTTTATCCAGGCTTGAGACCGGCGGAGTTGTTAAGCAATCTCGGCGGAGTTCTAGTACTTCTTATAGATGTGTTTTTTTTTGTTGTTGTTGTTTTGTTGTTGTTTTGTTTTTTTTTTCATTGAGCTCCACACTTAACTATGTCATCCACATTTTATTCTTAATTAATATGAGTTTTGATGCTGTAGATTTGGCATTGCGATCCATTCTCAATGGGCCCACATGCTATTGGCATTAGATTGGTCTAGCAGTCGTTGATTGACAAAACAAAGTGCTGTCAACTTGCATGGGCATTAAATTTTATATCAAATGAGAGCTGGTTTGGATGAACTTGTCCGAGCTCATTAATCATTTTCTTATTACAGTCACCTCATCTATATAATCAGATGAAACCTATGGAAAGATGGTACAAGGCAATATTATTGACATGAAAAATTTCTTACTTGTACATGAAATTGATCTTAAAAACTTAGAACACACAAATGACCATGATATATGTATCTTGATGAAGCAGTTAATATACCACGGGTACCTGGCAGAACGGGTCAGACTGATCCATACTTCTCGTACCAATATCCGAGTGATCAAACCCACCAATGAACCTACAGACAAGTTCAACGGGGAACGGGGAGTCCCGCAGTGAACCCTCCGACGAGTAAGTCAGAAAGAGAAGTAGAATGTAGAGAGAGATTGGAGATAGAAAAGCTTAACCTTCTTCTTGTCTTCAACGTTTGCTTATATCCTTTGGTCATTATTTCGCTGTCCCTTCCGACCTGTCATCTTGGCCGAAAGTGTATGTTGTAGCTTACCTTGTTCAGGGCAAGGGGGTGCTGTTCCAACGGAGAGGTATTGTCGTAATAAATGCTGTGATGGGCTGCATTAATGGTGATGTGCAGTGGCAATAACTTTGCAGATCTTTGTTCGCTGATATGGCTTGTCCTTTACCTGCCGTATGTTTGAATGTCATTGGCTCTTTATGCCACGTTGGATTCCAACTGTTCTGGACTTCACCAGCTGGGCTATATATTGGGCTCCAAGTGATGGACTTGGGTTATTCATGGTGGGCTATAGCCTTTATGGGCTTATCCATGTCAGTAGTCCCCCATTCCCGAATGCAGCTTTAGTCCAACGAAGGGAATACTAATGAAGAGAATGAGGGTGTTAGAGATTGGCAGGATGGAGGTCGACCGGCAGGGGTGACCGAGTGGGTGGACCGACCGCGAGGTGGACCGACCGTGAGGTGGGCCGAGTAGGAGGGAGGACCATGAGGAGGACCGATCGCGAAGGTTGGCCGAGTGGGAGGGCTGGCCATGAGGAGGGCCGACCGCGAAGGTTGGCCAAGTGGAAGGACTGACCATGAGGAGGGCCGACCGCGAAGTTTGGCCGAGTGGAAGGACTGACCATGGGGAGGGCCGATCGCAAAGGTTAGCTGAGTGGAAGGGCTGACGACGAGGAGGGCCGACCGCGAAGGTTGGCCGAGTGGAAGGACTGACCATGAGGAGGGCCGACCGCGAAGGTTGGCTGAGTAGAAGGACTGACCATGAGAAGGGCCGACCACGAAGGTTAAGGTGGAGGGGCGCGGGGCTCAAGAGGCGGCGTGTCACGTGGTGATTTGAAGTGGAAAAGACAGGGTAAGGGGAGGAGACAGTGGATCGTGGTCGTATACGTGGCAACATCTCGTGTGGGGGAGGTTAGGCGTTGGATCAGAAATGAAACGATAGGTTATTATGCGTGTTGAAAAGACAGTTTTGGCGGATGTTTTGAAAAGTTTTCAAATTGGCGCAAATTAATTGCGATCCTTGGAATACAGGCAAGCCTTGGGCTTTTGGTATTATTCGATTTACCTACTTCTTTGCGAAAAATCAAAACATCCCAAGTGTTAACTCCTTTGTTGCTGACGATACACCTCTGCAACATTTTTTCAATTTCCTTGCACCTGCATCCGAAGCGATTCGCAGACATACCATAGGAATGGCCCAAGAAGAAGCTGTGAATGTCAGGGTGGATCCGCTTGGTGATGACGATGCAGTGGAGTTAGCAGAGCAGTATAGGACGGAGAGGCGAATGGAGAGGGTGGGGGAACTGGTGGTACGAACTCATGCTTCCATCATGATAGCAGCTCCGAAGCCAATCAGCAAGGCGGAACCAGATCACTGGCACACGAAGGCTGATAAATCAACGGTTACCGCGGTGGAGTTGGAGGCTATTCGCGAAAAATACCAGGTGCTTGCTGAAATAGAGTTATTGTTGCCGACGTCAATGGAAAGGCCATCCGACGCAAGGCTGGGGGAGTTTTCCCTTTACAAGGAAGCATTAAAGGGAGGACTGAGGCTGCCACTGTCGCAAGTGGTGGTAGATGTCCTGAACCGTTTGGAGGTGGCACCGGGCTAACTAATGCCCAACGCGTGGAAGATTGTACTGGCCTGTGTAAGCGCGTGGCCGAAGGCGAACGAAGGAGCGGCCATGACAGTAGACGAATTCTTCGCATGTTATAAGGCCTCAGGACAACAAGAGACTTGGGTGACGTTGCAGGCGGCGGCAGGGAGGGGTCTGGTGGCGGGGCTGCCGTCATCAATTAAAGGTTAGAGGCCGCGATGGTTCTATGTATTTGCAAATGGAGGGGCTAGGGTGCACACGGTGTGGAGAGTGCCCACTAAATCTATAGAGCCAAAACTGGGAGCAGCGGCAGAGGAGAGATAAAGAAGGTGAAGGCATGGCGGGAGAAGGAGGGGGTCAAATGGGATGAGCTCGTCCAACCCTCTGCCTTGTTTGGAGCGGGGTTGGGTCCTCAGCCGAGTGGTGGAGATCTGGGGCGAGCTGAATTAGAGGCGAGGAGGAAAGCGCAAGAGGCTGAGGATATGGCCATCATCGCCAAAGCCAATAAGTTCAAAGAATCCCAGGAAGACCGACTGCCAAAGCCGATTGCGAGGGAGAGTGTAACAAGCCCGCGGGGGACCTCGCTACAGCTCGGACTTGATTTGTGTCACGGTTCTTAATCTGAACCAAAGAGTCCAAATCCGGCAAATCGTTTGAGAAAACAGATTTGAAAGAAGTGCCAAACATGGACTGCTTTGCCAGATACAGAGTCGCCACCTAAATATTTTATTTTTGGGAAAATTTAGGAAACCCTGACTCGTTGCCTAAGGCCACGTGTCCGTCATCACCAAAGTTGCCTCGGCTCGGGAACTTGGGTACGATTGGGGAAGGTCACTTCGTGAGCACCCCGCTCGCCCGATCAAAGATCGGCCTCTACTAACCATGATATCTAGTTTTGAAACATTGTGCGTTCTTATTCCGGTTATTAGCCTAGATTTACTATGTGATGCGCACAGCATACAAGTATAGACGGGTCGCCTGAATTGGAACAAAACATTTCATGTTTGCTCTTGAAAGATGGTTTGCTACCGCGGGTAGGCTTAACATGCAGATTTTGCCACCCTCAGGTGGGCTTAGAAAACATGGTTTTTGCCACTATCTAGTGGGCTTAAAACTCACAGTTGATGATTTGTTCAAATTCAAATAACCCAACCTTCACCCACAGGCATTCAGACAGTTATATCACATAAGCACATAGCTTCATGGTAAGCATGCTATTCATGGCAGTCACTCACACGCATGCAAGGATGCTAAAGCATAAAACTCACCGAGTACTCCAAGCCAAAACAGAAACCGATTAGAAATCCATGCATGATCCTAAATATACAGAAATGCCTAATGCAACACATGCAAAAATGCAACTATAGCAGGCTCGGCTACTCTAAACATGGTGTATGGAATGCTACAGCTAACATGTATTCAACTTAGAATTGAAATACAAATGCAGTTAGTATGATGCGCCGAGCCCGGTGCATGCAAGACAGATGAATGAATGCAAACATGCTATCATACTGTATGCTAATTGAAACATGCCCTAATCTAACCATCATAAGCTGGTAAATAAAAGGGAAGAAAGACGTGGGGTTGGAAGACATACATTACACTCACGCACACTTATTACAATTATGCCCTTGCGCAGAGGGTCCGAATAAATAATATACAGTCCCGAATAGTACAGTCCAAATATGTACAAAAATCCTAATTAATTACCAAATTAACTAAGAAAACAATAAATTGGCATGCAAGCCAGGGACTGCCTTGACTCTTCTTCAGATGATGAATGATGCATATCCAGGTTGCCTTTGCGCGGAAATCCACTGTGATGCCCCAATTAGCCTCTGTTTTGCAATAATTTTTGGAAAGCGCCCCAAGTCCCGGAAGACTGCTGATTCTTGATTTGCTGCAACAGAGAGCAGGAAAGGGGCATGACAATGTATTTTCTCAAATGTATGCATGCCTCGATCCTCGTGCCACCAATCATGCATCTCGATGCATGATGGCCGAGGAATCGAATTGCACTACTTAATATGGAATGAATGCACATATAAACACAACAAGACCGAGACTCCATCATGGATAATCCGGAGTGTCGGTGACTGGGAATTGAGACACGTTCCGTCACTCGGAGTACGAAACGTACCTCGTTTCCCGTGCTCGGGCTAACTTCTATCCCAAACACAATGCAATATGCATGACATGCATGAATGCAACTAATATACAACCTAACATGCACAATGCTATGAAATGGCATACACGATGCACGAGGTAACATGGCATACACAATGCGCTAATATACAACCTAGCATACACAATGCTGTGAAATGAAATAGCATACACAATGCATAATGGGCTTACACCAACACAAGTGGACCTCGGCCACACTCACATAGGAGGCCATTAGATGAAAATGAGACACTCGAGATGCGTGCACACGTGCACGCAAACCGAGGACCGACTCTAAGGCACCAAATGCCACTCTAACAAGACATGGCAAGGCATGGAATATGGCATACTAGCATGCAAATTTCCGTAGCAAAATATGATGCAAAACAGCCCCAAAACATGGAAACATGGCACCCGATACATGGAATGAGACTCGAAACATGAAATTAGGTACATGGAATGACCTATGGCTATGCAAAGCATGCGCTATTTGAACATGAAGTGTGAAGACAGCATCAAGACAGTCCCAAAACAAGTATATTTACAGTTTTAAGCAAGGCCAAACAATGGACACAAATAGGACTAAGCTAGCATGCAAAAATGGCCCCGTAAGGGAGATAATGAAGCAAGTAGCAGCTTCTGGCCCTAAATGGCCGAGAGCCCTTCAACAAAGTTGAAGAGGGGATCAAAATGAAGCACCTTACAGTTTACAACAAGCCACGAAAACAAACACGAGTATGGCTAAACTATTATGCAAGAAATGGGCCAAAAGGGAGACAAAGAAGCAAGTGATGGTTTCTGGCCTCAAACAAGGGAGGGCCCTTCAACAAAGTTGAAGAGGGGCCCAAAACATGGTATTTTACAGTTAGTGACCAAACCCAAAACAGTGCACATGCAAGCTTAAAATACTATGCAAAATAAGGCCTAAAAAGAGGTTTAAACACAAAGAGTAAAAAGGGAGCTCCAAACAGAAAAAGTCCCTTGATCAAACATGAAGAGGGGGTCAAAATAAGGCCATTTACAGTTCGGACCAGAGCCCAAAAACACAAGTACAAGGGGCTAACAAAACATGCAAAAATAAGGCCAAAAAAGGGATAAAGAAGCAAGTGGCAAAATGAAGCCTCAAACAGTGAAGAGCCCTTCAACAATGTTGAAGAAGGGCTGAAAATAAGCCACTTTTCAGTTTATGACAGAGCTCAAAACAGTTTATAAATGAGCCTAAAATACTATGCAAGAAAGAGGCATACAAGAGAGGTAAAGAAGCAAGTGTAAAAAGGAAGCCTCAAACAGGGAGAGGCCCTTAAACAAACATGAAAAGGAGCTCAAAATAATGCTATTTTCAGTTAGGGTCGGAGCCCAAAAATTCAAGCAAGCATGGCTTAGATATAGAACAAAATAAAGCACAAAAGAGGGAGAATAGGGACTCACCCTTGTAGACCAATGAACTAGCAACTCTTGGCTTGAGAAGTAGTGCTCCTAGCCTCTGGAAAGAGCCTCCAAGCTGCTGGAATGGAGTGTGGATTGGTTGGCTTGGAGATGGAGTAGAATGGGTGTAGGATTTGAGAGGTTTTGAGGGTTGGAGTGGAGGGAGAGGGAAGGTGTATGCAAGAGCTCTACACAAGAGTTTTGTAACCCTCAAAACAAGAGCTGGGGGGCTGGTTAAATAAGTAAGAGAGGGGAGAGAAAATGGGGGGAAATGGAATTCAAATTTCCCCCCAAAAGTTGGCCCCCCGGATACAAAATCTGGGGGGAAACAAAATATATATTTGTAATGTACCAGAGGAGGGGAGCAAGGCCGGCCCATTATCCAGGTTGCAGGTGGCCGGCCGGCCCTCCCCATGGCCGGCCGGCCAAGGGTCAAAAAGGTGAAGTTAGATTAGTGGCCGGCCACCACATATTGGTGGCCTCCCATGTGTGCTCAACACAGCCATGTGGTCAAAAACTAGAGAAGGTGAACCAGGAGAGAGAAAAGTCCAATTTTAGGGGGGGTTCAAAAGGGTCACACACAATTACTGGCCGGCCATGTGATATTGGTGGCCTCCCAGGTGTCTACAACACAAATATGTGGTTTAGGGCTAGAAAAAGTGGCCCAAGGGTGGTCAACATTGGTTTTCAAGTGAGAAAAACGGGCGACGGAGGGCGATGGAGGAATAAAACTGGTTGTCAGAACAATTACTGGCCTCCCACCCTTCTACGACCTTCCTAACAGTGAAACAGAGGTCCCTGCCAAAAATGAACTCAAACCGATGCAAAATGAAGGTTCGGGGGCCGAAACGCGCCGCTCGAGGCCCCGAAAACTGACTGTTAGGCACCGGAAGTGGTGTTCGACCACGAAGTTGGTCTCTCGGACCACAGTGTCCCTCAAAAGGGAGTAAATAAGATGCATGCCAAAAACCGGAGCAAACGGAGGTGGTTAAGCGGTCCCGAACCGAGGCAAATGGCCAACAGCTCCGAAAAATCGGAAACCGGACTCCAAACGGGCAAAATGGCCTACGATCACGAAACGTAGCCTACGGCCACTGGGAGATGATCTACGAGACCTCTCCCTCCCTTCTGGAAGAGAAAACAGAGAAAACAGAGCCTGGTTCGCAAACCGAGGCAAGGCATGAAAGAGTCCGGAAGTCCGGAGGCAAGGCTCGCAGCCAAGACTCTGAAACCTCTGAACGAGCACGATATGCAACATCACCAAGCGCTCAATCGGTGACGTCTGAGTCTTAAGGTCGGTCAAAAATGGGGTGTCTACAGAGAGGATCCAACCTCGCCCCAAACCCTTGGGGGAAAAAGACTTAGGTGGATTTGTGCCCCGACCGCCCCCAGTAGATCCCTTGAAGGAGAGGGCTTTGAAGGAGATGGAGGTGGGGGGTGTGGCAAAGAAGAAGAGGAGAGTGAGGAGGAGTGAAGAAGAGCCTGCCGTGAGGAGGAGGAAGGAAGTGATGGCAGAAGAGACCAGCATGGCCAAGGAGGCAGAGAAGGGGGAATGGAGGAGACCCCAGAAGGGGGGTCGTCCCAGAAGTGGTCATCCCAGAAGTGGAGGTCGTCCCAATAATGGCGGAGATCGCCTCAGAGGTGGCGAGGGTCACCTCCGAAGTGCAAGTAGAAGGTGGGGCAACTGGCCCTGAGCCAAGGGGAGGAGAACAGCCCCAAGGGGGTCCTGCGCCCCAATGAGGGTGTGTCAGGCTGACGACCGGGATCTACCACACTCGCGCAGTGGCTGGGTGGCTGGAGGGAGAAGAAGGCCCAGTCAGGGCAGGTGCAGATCGCCTTGTGGGGATCGTGGATGAGGCAGCCGTGCGCTCAGTAGCCAAATTCAATGAGGCTGAGTTGTTGAGGGGGTTATGCTCTGCTCAAATGGAGGTAACCACCTTGGCAAGAGCTCCGCTGAGAAAGGCGGCGACTGCAAAGATGAAGGCAGATGAGGCCAAGGCTCAACTTGCCAACTTTAAAAGGGAGAGTGCAAGGTGGAAGAAGGCTGCGCGAGGCGTGTGCTCCAGGAGTTGGCAAGAAACTGAAAAAGCGAAAAAGATGCAAGTGTTGGCCATTGTTCACAGCAATGTTGCCGACCGAGCCCAAGTTGAGCTGAGCGCGATCAAGTTAGAGCTAGAAAACGAACGCCGCAGGGTAGTGTCGCTTGAGTTCTAACTTGCTGGCGAGCAGAAGAAGTTGGTGGATGTTCAAAAGGCCTGTGCGGTCGCCGTGGAACGATTTGAAGAGGATATGACCAGCAATGAAGATCTGCGCGCCCAGCAGATCAAGAAAAAAGAAGACGCAGATCTAAAGATTGCTGGGCTGCAGAAGGAGCTGGAAGACGAGTGGGCTAAGGCAATGGAGGTGAGGGTGAGCCTTCAGAAGAATTGGAGGAAGAGAGGGCCAAGGCAGCCTCTGAAAAGGCGAGCCTGCAGAAGGAGTGGGAGGAAGGGAGGGCCAGGATGGCCTCTGAAAAGGCGAGCCTGCAGAAGGAGCTGGAGGGAGAGAGGACCAAGGCTGCCTCTGAAAGGGCAGCATACCTCGATCTGTATGTTGCAGCAATAGAACAATTCAAGGGGTCTGCTGAGTTTCAAATGGCTATCGACGCCGTGGTTGCCAACAGCGTGGCGAGGGAGGTGTCTGGGGGGGCGGGCCCGTCTGGGACGACCGTTGGGGGCAGGACTGAGGGAGAAGTGATTGAGAGCTTCCAGCGGTCAGACTTCTATAAACACGAAATGGCTGAGTTCTGGGACAGTGGTTGGAAGATGTTCAAGCGTAAAGCTGAAGAACTGTTCCCAGACTTAGACCTTAGTAGTGTAAAAATTGACGACGACGATGTGGCCCAGACCCCCCTGGATGAGGGTATTGAAGAAGAAGACCTCGTGTCCAGTGAGGAGGAGTAGTTGAAGAAGAAGAAGAAGAAGAAGACTTTGTAGTTAGAGTTGTGTTTGTGTGTGTTTTGTTTTGTTTTGTTTTTTTTTTTTTGAATTACTGTAATAAACTTATGTACAAATTTGTGAATAAATAAAATTTCAGTTGTGTTTTTGTTTGACTGTCTGTGCTTGTGCATCTGAAATGAATGAGAATGGTGGCTTGTGTGCATCTGCAAAGTGGATGTAAAGTTGTGATAAAAACTAATTTTAAGAACTCCTCAATGTAGAGTGGAAGTGAATCTGTAATAAAAACTCAATGCAGAGTAAAGGTAAAGGCTCCTTAATGCAGAGTGAAATTGAACTTCTAATAAGAACTTAGTGCAGAGTAAACTCCTTAATGCAGAGTGGAATTGAACTTCTAATAAGAACTCAGTGCAGAGTAGACTCCTCAATGCAGAGTGAAATTGGACTTGTAATAAAAACTAAGTGCAGAATAAAGTTAAGAATTCCTCAATGCAGAGTGGAGTTTAAAATGTTATAAAATTATGAGTTTGTGCTTGCCACACTGCTGAAGTGGATGAGAGTGGTTTATTGGAGTTAGGCTTGACTAGTAAGGAAAGAGGTTGACTTGTAAAAGTTGATGGAGAAGAAAATAATCTGAGTAGTAAAGGAAACATGTAAGAACGTCGTTGGGATTTGACTAAGTGCAAAGTGGTTTAAAAACTTAGACCTGGAATTGTGACTAAGTGTGTCTACTAATGCCACAAGTATGCTTGCTCAGTTGGGGCTAAGCTGTGATTTACTGACGTTGCAAGTAACTCAGTTTGGACCTGGAATTGTGGCGTTCAGTTTGGCGGAGACTTGTCATGCTTGGTCTGGCCGAGTGCTTCATGCTCAGTCTGGCTGAGGCTTTTGGTGCTCAGTCTGGCCGAGGCTGTTGGCGCTCGGTCTGGCCGAGGCTTTTTAATAAGTGCTGTAACCAAAATGTTATTGAGACAACACACAGATAACTGAGATATAAAATTGTTGTCATGGAAAGTGTGATCCAGTTGATCAAAATTTACATTATGCCAGGGGAGAACAAGTATGTTCATGTGTGTAAATTCGTCAAAAAGAAAATACAATAACTGAGCAATAAAAAGTAGGAGTTTATTGGAAGTAACGCTTCAAATGCTCGGCGTTCCACGGGTGGGGGAGATCTCGACCTTCCATGTCCTGAAGTCGGTAAGTGCCTGGCCGTGGTCGGGCTTTCACAACGTAAGGTCCCTCCCACTTGGCTGCCAGTTTGCCTTCAGTCGGATTTTTGGTGGCAAGGGTTACTTCGCGTAAGACAAGGTCCCCTACGGCGAACTCCCTTGGTCGGACTTGCGGTTGTAGTGTGTTCTCATTTTTTGTTGGTAGGAGGCCAGTCAGACTGCAGTGGTTTCTTTGAGCTCTTTAATTAGGTCAAGATCAGCCCGACGGAGCTCTTCGGTTAGCTCTGGGTTGGGGTGTAAAACCCTTGGGGTAGGCAGAGCGACTTCCACTAGGATGACCGCCTCAGCGCCATATGTTAAGCGAAAGGGGGTCTCCCCAGTGGGAGTCCGGGCGGTAGTACGGTAGGCCCAGAGTACATTCGGTAGTTCCTCAGCTCAAAGTCCTTTAGCAGCTTCTAGCTTGATTTTGATGATCTTCAGAAGAGAACGGTTAGTAACCTCGACTTGGCCATTGGCTTGGGGATGACCTGGGGAGGAGAAACATGGTTGGATCTAGAGGTCTGCACAGAACTTCCTGTACTTGGCGTTGTCAAATTGTTTGCCGTTGTCAGAGACGATGGCTTGAGGGATGCCAAACCTGCATACGATCGACTGCCAGATGAATTTGGTTGTGTTCCGCTCGGTGATGGTGGCAAGGGGTTCTGCCTCTACCCACTTGGTGAAATAGTCAATGGCGACAATCGCGAACTTGGTCTGGCCTCGGCCGGTGGGAAGTGGGCCAACTAAGTCGATCCCCCATTTGGCGAACGGATAGGGACTGCAAAGTGTGATCAGTTCTGTAGGAGGAGCATGGGGGATGTTGGCAAAGCGTTGACACTTATCACATTTGAGGACGAAGTCAGTCGCATCTTGGTTGAGAGTTGGCCAGAAATAGCCAGTGCGAAGTATTTTGTGGGCTAGGGACCTGCCGCCTGAATGATTACCGCAGATACCCTCATGGATTTCACGCATCACATAGGTTGCTTGAGCCGGGTTAAGGCATCGCAGATACGGGCGTGAAAAGCCACGTTTGTACAAGACACCACTGACGAGGGTGTAATTGGACGACCGGGCCCTAACCTTGGCGGCTTGCTGTTGGTCATCAGGAAGTTCCCCCGTTGTCAAAAATAGGAAGATGTCCGATGCCCAAGGGATGGGCTCATTCTGGAGGAACTGTACTTCTTGCTGGTCGGGGAAATGGCAGGGTGGGCTAGGTACTCGAGACGGACACCACGGCTGAGGTCGGATTGGTCTGCGGAAGCCAACTGAGCCATCTCATCTGCCTTAGAGTTTTCTGCCCGAGGAATGTGTTGGATGTGAAAAGTATTGAAGAGGCGAACAAGAGGAAGCGCAATATCCCTGTAAGCCCGCATTGTGTCCTCCTTTGCATCGAATTCTCCCGTAATTTGTCCGACAATGAGCTGGGAGTCGCTGAACACCCGGATGTGGCTGACACCAATGTCCTTGGCTAGGCGGAGACCTGCTATCAATGCCTCATATTCGGCCTCGTTGTTACTGGCATCGAACAAGAAACGGAGAGCACATTTGAAATAACCACCCTCAGGGGCGGTGAGGATGAGACCAGCCCCGCTGCCTTCTTTGCGGGATGATCCGTCGACGTTGAGAGTCCAGGAATGAGGGTCTTCTGGCTCGGTAGGGGTTGGTGGTGGAGGGGCCGTGGTTGGGGTAGGATTAGTGAACTCCAGGATGAAATCGGCGACAGCCTGCCCCTTAATTGCCGTCCGAGGTCGGTAGGAGATGTCAAACTGGCTGAGTTCAACTGACCATTGCATGAGTCTGCCAGAGAGCTCTGGTTGCTGCATTACCTTCTTCAAAGGTTGGTCGGTGAGGACCACTATGGAATGTGCTTGGAAGTAAGGACGGAGTCGTCTGGAGGCGGTGACCAAGGCCAAGGACAATTTTTCTAACAGTGGGTAATTCTGCTCCGCTCCCCTGAGAGCCCGACTGATGTAGTAGACCGGCCGCTGAACAGAGCCGTCTTCCCTGATAAGAGCTGCACTGACTGCGGTGCTTGAAACGGCTAAGTAGAGGAAGAGGGGTTCGCCCGTGATTGCCTGAGAAAGGAAGGGGGGTTGGCCATACACTGCTTCAACTGCTGAAAGGCCTCTTCGGATTCGGTCGTCCATTCAAAAGTTTGTCGAAGAACTTTGAAGAAGGGAAGGCACTTATCCGTCGCGCGGGAAATGAAGCGGTTGAGGGCGGCTACTCGGCCAGTGAGTCTCTGAACCTCCTTGACCGTTCTGGGTGACTGCATTTCAATCAAGGCCTTGATTTTTTCAGGGTTAGCTTCGATGCCGCGCTGACTGACCATGAAACCCAAAAACTTCCCAGATCCTACGCCGAAGGCGCACTTCTCCGGGTTGAGCTTCATTTGGTACTTACGTAGGGTGGCGAAGGTCTCTCGCAGGTCGGTCAGATGGTCAGCAGAGAGTTTGCTCTTGACGAGCATGTCGTCGACATATACTTCCATATTCCGACCTATCTGATGATGGAAAACAGCATTGACCAACCGTTGGTAGGTGGCCCCAGCATTTTTCAGTCCAAATGGCATCACACGGTAGTGGTAGGTACCTCGGTCGGTAATGAAGGAGGTGTGTTCTCGGTCAGACGGGTGCATCAGAATTTGGTTGTACCCAGAGAAAGCATCCATGAAACTGAGCATTTGGTGACCGGCCGTGGCGTCGACCAGCAGGTCTATGCGGGGAAGAGGATAGCTATCTTTGGGGCAGGCTCGGTTGAGGTCGGAGTAGTCGACACAGAGTCGCCATTTGCCATTGTTTTTGCGGACTAGGACCACGTTTGATAACCACCTAGGGTAGTCCACGTTTGTGATGAATTGGGCCTCAAGGAGCTTATCAACTTCTGCGGCAATAAGAGTATTGCGCTCCGGATGAAAGATGCGCTGCTTCTGGCGGTAAGGTCGAAAATGGGGTTCAATGCTGAGGCGATGGGTTATGAAGGAGGGGTCAATACCCGGCATGTCTGAATGGGTCCAGGCAAATACATCATTGTGCTCGGTCAGGAGGGCAGTAAGGTCGGCCT
Source organism: Camellia japonica (assembly GCA_030407325.1). Taxonomy (NCBI): domain Eukaryota; kingdom Viridiplantae; phylum Streptophyta; class Magnoliopsida; order Ericales; family Theaceae; genus Camellia; species Camellia japonica. The sequence goes on from JAPPVO010000003.1 coordinate 18,100,665, forward strand.
TGGCTTGGGGGGACAGTTGGCTGCCGATTTTGGCAGTTTTTGCTGGGTTGGTGGGATCGATGGGGACTTCAATAAGTTCTTCAACTGGTTCCCCCCTAACCAGCTCGTCTTCGTCTCTGACATCGAGTCCTTCGATGATCATAGCCTCTTTCAACTTGACTTCTTTGAGCGAGGCGACATAACATTCCCTGGCCACGGTCTGCTCCCCCCTCACTGTCCCGACCCCAAGATCGGTGGGGAACTTGATGGCTAGGTGATAAGTTGATGTAATAGCTTGGAAAGCATTTAGGGCGGTACGACCAAGGATGATGTTGTAGGCAGAGGGGCAGTCGACAACAAGGAAGGTGAGCAGCTTGGTGGTCTGGCGCGGGTGCTCGCCAATTGTGATGGGGAGGTCGATGGAGCCAATGGAGGTCACCCGGTCGCCAGTGAAACCGACCAAGGGGGTTTGGAGAGGGGACAGACTTTCTTCCCCGATCTTGAGCTGGCGGAAGCAATTGAGGAAAATGATGTCTGAAGAGCTGCCGTTGTCTATGAGAACCCGTCTGACCTTGTAGTTGGAGAGGAGAGCCGAAATGACTAGAGGGTCGTCATGGGGATAACGAATGCCCGTGCAGTCGGCGTCCGTGAAGGTAATAGGCTCGGTCCATTGCCTGGGCTGTTTGGAAGGTCGGTCCAATGTGGCAACCTCTTTGTCTGAGCCTTGCCTTATTTTCCTGAGTTCTGCCCGCTGAGCCGAGCGGGATGGTCCTCCACAAGCAAGCCCGCCGGAAATAACTCTGATTTCTCCAAACAGGTGGGGGGGATTACCTTGTGCCCGAGGTTGCTGGGGAGACGATCGTGGCCTTGATTTGGTTGGCTGGCTGCGGGGGAGAGTGCGCCGGCGGGTGTTTCTGGTGGGCTCTGCCCTTTGTCTCTGCTGGGGGGGTGTCCGTGAACCGGCTAAGACGTCCCTGACGTATGAAGGTCTCGACCTGATCCTTGAGGTTAACACACTCATCGGTATTATGGCCGTGGTCCTGGTGAAAACGGCAGTATTTGGATTGGTCCTTCCGATTGGAAGGGGTTCTTGACGGTTGGGGCCATTTGAGGGGGTAGTCCCGCTGGATCTAGTTGAGGACTTGTTTCATAGGGGAGTTAAGGGGTGTGTACCGCTCGAATCGACCGGGCGGTCGGGCAGGTGTCAGCTGGTCGACTCGGAGGGGTCGGTCGGTATAATGTGTTGTTTGGGTATTATACTGGGTGTGTCTGGCCTCTGAGTCTTTTCGTTTTTCTCGGGGGTCGGGTGTTTTGCTGTAGGGTCTTGGCGGGCGGCTAGGGAATCTTCGGCGTTCATGTATTTTTGGGCTTTGGAAAGTAAGGCTGCCATGGTGGTGGGGGGTTTTGGAGAGGGAGAAGAGGAAGTCAGACGACCGTAGTCGGCCATGAAAGCTGTGAGGATGACCTTATCGTCGTTTTCCGCCACCTGCAGGGCTTCGGTGTTGAAGCGAGTAACGAAACTGCGCAGGACTCCCCTCGGTCTGGCGGATGTTGAGGAGTTGGGTTGCCGGACGGCGTTGGCGCTGGGCTCCAATGAAGTGACTGAGGAAAGAGTCACTGAGATGCTGGAAAGTGGAGACGGAGTCTGCTGGTAACTGGCTGAACCACAGTCGAGCTGATCCCTTCAGTGTCACGGGGAAAGCCCGACACATGATCTCGTCAGGGAAGGCATGGAGGATTATGAGGGTTCGGTAGGTCTCCAGATGGTCAACTGGGTCTGTCGTACCATCAAAAGAGTCAATGGTGGGCATCTTGAACTTGGGGGTAGGGGTTTGTCCCGGATGGAGGCAACAAATGGTGAGTTGGCCGTGGTAGAGGGTTTATGCTGGATGTTTTGCATGACCCCTTGGAGTTGGAGCTTCATGGCTCGGAGTTTTGCGTCCCAGAGAGGGATGTTGTCACCACCGGAGGGCAGCGGGAGTTGGACACTACTGGCTTCCCCTTCAGGGGCTGGTGCCAGGATCGACAGATGCTGAGGTGGAGGTGCTGGATTTATATGTGGGGGTGGAGGTTGCAAACTTTCCAAGTTGGGTGGATAGGACTGCGGGATAGTATGGCTCGGGACTCGTTCTTGGTTAGGGGGAATATCTGGAGGTGGTGGAGGAGGCATAGGAAGGTTTCTCTGGAGTAAAGCATTTATCAAGGCTTGGTTTTGCTCGGCCATGCGGTTAATGCTGTTGGTAAGTTCGATGAAATACTGTGGTGGATTGTTTGGATTGGGAGGGTCGGTTTGATGGTCGGCAGTATTATGGTGAGAAGCCATGGATCTAGTCGTGACCATACACTTTGATTGGTAGTAGGAAAAGGTTGTTAGGACAGGGTCTCCGGCGACAATGAGCACAACTGGCGCACGGAGCAAAAACTTCCCACAGATGGCGCCAACTGATGAAGCAGTTAATATACCATGGGTACCTGGCAGAACGGGTCGGACTGATCCACACTTCTCGTACCAATATCCGAGTGATCAAACCCACCAATGAACCTGCAGACAAGTTCAACGGGGAACGGAGAGTCCCCTAGTGAACCCTCCGACGAGTAAGTCAGAAAGAGAAGTAGAATGTAGAGAGAGATTGGAGATAGAAAAGCTTAACCTTCTTCTTGTCTTCAACGTCTGCTTATATCCTTTGGTCATCATTTCGTTGTCCCTTTCGACCTGTCATCTTGGCCGAAAGTCTATGCTGTAGCTTACCTTGTTCAGGGCAAGGGGGTGCTGTTCCGACGGAAAGGTGTTGTCGTAATAAATGCTGTGATGGGCTGCATTAATGGTGATGTGCAGTGGCAATAACTTTGCAAATCTTTGTCTGCTAATGTAGCTTGTCTTTTACCTGCCGTATGTCTGAATGTCATTGGCTCTTTATGCCACATTGGATTCCAGCTGTTCTGGACTTCACCAGCTGGGCTACGTATTGGGCTCCAAGTGATGGGCTTGGGTTGTTCATGGTAGGCTATGGCCTTTATGGGCTTATCCACGTCATATCTAATATGAAGCCTAGCCCATGAATTTGATCAGTATTCTTTCTTTAAAATGGTGCCATTTGGCAACATGAGTGGATTTTTTAAAAAAGTACAGTAACTGTGACAGATAATGGAAATAACAGATGATGAAACTACTTGGTGTTGTACAGAGCACTAGCATTGCCCACTCATTGCATAAGAAATGCCAATTGGTTTTTTGGTTCTTCTATGTGGAAAAATAATTAATAATTTGTGGATAGTGTTGGCACATAAATTTCAACCAAATTTATGTTTAAATTTTAAATACAGTCAATGATACACATAGAGCCTACGATAAGATTGTTGTAGGCAATCACTTTCCAAAATGATCAACTTGCTCCGTTGAAGTATATAAATAAAACAACGTCGTATCTCAACAATGTTATTCAAGATGCGCAAATGACACGTGGAGCCTACGAAAGATGACACCTGTAGAGCCTACAGTAAGGACACCACACAAGATGAAACCCCAAAGATCAATCCGATTATTCAGATATACGATTCATCATATAGTGCTATCATTCAATTTGAAATTCAAATTGAAGATGAGGCATTCTTATCACCTTATGGCCCTCTATAAATATGAGGACCATCACACAAGACCAATGATTAGAAAATCAGAAGTGAGAAGATTAGAGAGAGAGACAGAAAGAAATTAAGAGCTAAAGAAGAAGAGAAGGCTAGAGAACTCAAGAGCTTATGCTACAAAGGCAGAATGGTGATGTATAGGCAAAGGGTTCCAAACCCAAGAATTGTACTTTGTGTTCGAGGGTTCAAAACCCATAATAATTTCAATAAGATATTTATTCTTCTTAAATTGTCTTTTGTTATTTATTTTGTTCTTCATTAATCGGAGGTTCCATTTATAAAATGTGTAATTAACGATCTGAAATACAGATCAAAAATAGAAACCTGCTATTCAAATAATCAACACTGTTTAGTCCAAAAACTAAACAGTGTGGACATTTATAATATTAAATTTTGAAATGTGTTGAAACACTTCATATTTTAAAATTTGTGTCTACCGATAGTGAAAAAGAATTGGAAAATTTTTGTTCTCAAATCAGTTAACCAACATGTAGCTGGGTAAACTGCTACTAGAACATAGATTAATAGATTACCCTAATGGGAATCATGATTTGACTGAAGAGGAAAATTTGGAATCTGAAACCATTTTAAATCTTTTAGTTTCTTTGTATTAGCGTATGATTGAACTGCAACATTTGTTTTCTTTCATGGCAGGTGTTTTCACTTTTCTTTTTGGCTTATGTACATCTTATGCTTTTGTAGAGTTTTCTCTTTGCGTTTTTTGTTTCTATACATCTGATGCTTTTATAGAGTTTTCACATTTCTTTTTGGTTTTTGTTTTTTTTTGGTTTCTATCCCATTCATGAGTTTGTACTTTGGGCTTATATGTTTATAATAAGAAAATTAGGAATGTTTATTTTGGTTACTTCTGTAGTTGAGGAGTCATTTTAATCCTTCATTGATCACGTAAATGTGTTTATCCTTGGATTGTTCAAGATGATTGCTCATTTTGTCCACTTAAATAAATATGCTGAAGAAAAAACCTAGATGAAATGGGCTTAAAGAATTTGTCCATGAAAGTTGGACATAAATCTCCATATTTCTAAACTTCAACTCAAGTTATGTTTCTATTTTTTCCGTTTCTTTCTCATGCATTTTAGGAAGACGTTTGTAGTCCAGGTAAAAGCTGTTAATTGGCAGAGGTTTACCAATTGAAACCCACTTCGTTTAGACCATCTCTCTTGGCATGCATGTGGGTGGGTGGCAGGGGAAGGGGCCTAAGAAAAATGTCTTCCTTCTGGGAGGTGTAACCCCCCCATAAAGCTCACACCAGACTGATAAAAGTTTGTTTCCATTTTATTAGACAAGAAAATAGTTAGTTAGAATAAAGTATGAACAATCTTTAGTTTGAGTGTTATTTGATTTACCTTGCGATACATATCGGATTATATTGATGTTTTGGCAAAATTTTAGAATTATAAAGTGCCATTGGAGTTAGTGTCTTGTAACATGGAAGTGCAGTATTGTATGAGTTTTTAGGTTCTACAATGTATTCAACGCATAATCTTTGGGGAAGAGGAAGGAACAATTTGATTATAACCTGAGAAGGTTGAAATTTGATCTGTGGCGTTACTGATCTTTGATTTCATTTTATTTTTTTCTTCTCTTTTTATTTTTATTTTCTTTTTTTTTTCCTCTTCTTTTCTATTCTTTTGTACTGGAGAAGCATTTTCATTCAATTTATAGATTGTAATTCCTTCTATCTCTTCCATGGGTGTATATGTTGCTGGACCTTATGATTCTTGCTTTATTTGGACATCTTTCCAAGGACATCTGTTGATGAACTCATTGAACTGTTTTACAAATCACAACCATGGACTTCTGTTAGCAAGTAATGCATTAGTTTGTGAAATGTTTATACACTGTATGCATATACATGTCTGAGTGTGTGTGCATCACATGTTTGCAGGCATGTTAACTCGTTTTTGACACCTTGTTTGTATTTTTGACTTTCAATGCTAAATGGTTCAGTTCTAAAGTGGCCTTCTGTTTAACAGATAAATCAGTTGTACCCAAGTCCGTAAGTGATATAAAACTCATACATGCTGGCAAAGTTTTGGAGAATGGCAAGACGCTGGCAGAATCCAGAGTACATTTTGGTGACCTTCCTGGTGGCGTTAGTACTATGCATGCTGTGGTGCAGCCTCCTGTCCAAAAAAGAAGACAGGTTTGTTTTAGTTTCTTTTCCCTGAGATTTATATATATATATATATATAGGAAAATGTTTGAGGGCCCGAAATATTGTTGGCTCGAATGCCCCAAATGCCCAAAACGACGTCGTTTTGGGCATTCCGTTTTTTTTTTTTTTTTTTTTTTTCTTTTTTTTCCGCCATTGTTGACCTCTGCAAACTCTGAGTTGCAGGGAAAGAGGAAGAGGAAAGAGAGGAGAGAGGGAGAGGGGAGAGGGAGGAGAGGGAGAGAAAGAGGAGAGAGAGGTCGCGGTGCGCAGATTGCCGTCGATCGCGTGCGCCGATCGCGTGGATTGCGTCGGCTTCCGCCGATCGCGTTCCTCCTACTCCGATAGCGTCCTCCTCCTCCATTTTTTAGGCCCCCTCCAGTCCTTCCTCTCCTCCTTCTCTCCTCCCCTCCCCTCCCCTCCCCCTCCTTCCCCCTTCGTCTTCCTCCTATCTTCTGCTTAAAAAAAAAAAAAAAAAAAAAAAAAAAAATTAGGGCCATTCGGGGCGCCCGTTTTCGGGCCCCCTAAGCATTACTGATATATATATTTCATGTAGAATTTTAGATTTTAAGAAAATTTTCAGGGTTAATTCTATCAAGTTTTGACTTTCGAGCTTTTAGTATAGCAGCAAGAAATGCCTCTTTATTTTGGGTATCCTATTTCTATCATTTACAGTGCAGACTCAGGCTATTGGACAGCTTATAGGCATAACATAACTATGAAGTTACTAGTAGTCTTTAGTGAGGACCTTAGTGAGAACTAGTACCTGGTTTCAATTATTGGACAGCTTTACCCTGAGAATTAGCATGAATTAATTTTCAATATGATATAAAGTATTTAATTCTTTTAAGGATCTTCATTTTGGAACCCATACTTCAAAGATGATAAACATGCATGCATTACTCAATCTAATGACTTCAAATCTTCGTCGTATTCTTTATATTATCTCTTCTAATTAGACTTGTTAGGATAGAAACACTAATCTCATAGAATAGTTATGTTATGCCTATAAGCATGGATCAAGAAGTTTGTTACAATTAGATGCTTCTAACTATTTGTTTTTACACGAGTGTCAATGTAACTTGTGACCCTCTAGCATGATTAACTAAGCATTTATCTTTTTTATCCTAATGAGTCTATTTACGTGCTCAGAGATTTCTAGAGGTAGAGTTTTCAATGGCTTTAACAGAACAGAGTATTGTCACCATTTAATTTACGAAGCTTGTAATTGTGAAACCGTCTGGAATAGGGCAAGGAAATACATGTAGCCTATGAATTTTTGAGTTAATTGTCTCCTGCATTGTAGTGAAATATTTTAATTTTGAAAATGGGTTTTATTATATGTCTACTCATTGTATTGTCACAATTGTTACTTTTTTTGTTTGAAGTATCTGTTTCTATGGCAACCATTAGAGTTTCTAAAATTTGCCATTACAATATTAATTTTTCTGCTCTCATTTTGGGTACACAATGCAGACAAGAACCAGGAGAAGAATCATAAGCAGAATTCATGCTCATGCGCTATCCTTTGAATTGGGAAAGCATGCTTTGTGGCTGTCGTGCAGACAGGACAACGTTTCACATTTTTGACCTTCCTTTTATATTGTAATTGCTGTGTAACATTCTAATGGCATCTATGATTTAGCAGGTTACATTACATGTGATATTGCTTCTGCAATTGTTAACGTTGTATTCTTTTTTCTATACGTAAGATCAGAATTTCTACCATTCAGTATTCTCTTTCCTATTAGGAGTGGTAGGGCCAAGGGTTCTCTTCCTTTGTGGCATGGTAATGTCGTTCATATGTGTGGATCCCATTCTGTTTCCTAGCTCAGGGCTTATTCCCTCCAAATTGTGCCACCGGGTCCGAATCTCTCTTTATTAAGTAACTGAAAGCTTGCTTAATGTGTTTTACAAATTTTTATTGGTCAATTATAGCACAGATTATGTCAAATAATTTTTCAAGATTGTCAATTTTATTTTGAAATGGAGAATGATATGCTAGTATGAAGAAGAATGCCTACATACATGTTATAAACTGGCCTAATCACATGGTCATTATAGAGTGAAAGGGTGTGTTGTTATCTTACACAAGTAATTCAACTCTTCAAAATAATAATAATAATAATAATAATTCAACTGTTAAGAATTTTTTAAACAAATCTTAAATTCGGACATTCTTAAAACAAGATTAGTAATCCAATTGTTGTTAAGGATTTTTGGGTAATCAATGACATCACTAAAAGCAACCAGCCATAAACGAGTCAATGTCTTCTTGGTTGAATGCACTACCCAATCCTATCAGCATACCCGATGATGGTTCAAGTGCATTAGCCAAAAACATGTCAATGTCTAAGTCGAATGTGCTTCCGAATCCCATCATCATATTCATATCCATTGATGGTTGAGGTGCATTGCTAAGAGGTGGTGTTGATGATGATGGCAATTGTGCCATTATTGATTCGGTACCAGTACGTGCATGCTCCTCCGCTTGATATGTTCCGCTTGTTGAGCCAATAATCATACGGTTATTTTCTTGTGATATTGGTGGACCTTCTTTCATTTCTTGATATGATGCTAATTGGGCCGTTGCTGATCCAATATCGGCATATGCACTGTTGGCTAGATGTTCCTCCACTTGATATGCTTCACTAAATGTATTGTTAATTTCTTGAGAACTTGGTACCACCATTGTTGGACCTCCTTCTATTTCTTGGGGTGCTGGCAACATTGTTGATACCATTGCTGATCCAGTATCCACGTATGCACTGTTGTCTAGATACTCCACCACTTGATATGCTCCACTTGTTGAGCTAATAGTCGAATTATTAATTTCTTTTGATATTGGTGGACCTCTTTCCATTTCTTCTTGTTCTGGCAACATTACTTGACCCTCTTCCCTGATTCGATTTTGTTGATTGCATTTTTCGTGACGCGGCAAATAACATAATCTGTGACCTGTACAGAATGAAGAAGTGATTTAAATCGATATTCAATTTATATAATTTTTTTTAAGAAAACAAAATTAGAAACTAAATTTGATCGAACTAATCTAACCAAATTCTTATTTGCATTTTTTACAGAAATTAGAAAGTGCAAGTGTTGTTTAACTTGACTCCAATTGAGTGTTTAATTAAACTTGGTTAAATTAATAGGTCATGCAGTTGTGTACTTTTAAACCATGCATGATACCAATTAATATAAACATAAATGATACATCCCAATCATAAGGATGGCAATTCACACATATGCTTAGCACGGGAATTTAATCAATACATTTGGAAAATTTACACAAATAATAATAATAATAATAATAAAAACAAGTCAAGAAGATGACCAAAAGTTGGATTAAAGAAAAAAAGAAATTAAATCAAAATGGGACATCCAATAGAAAAGTCTCCTGAGCTTAATAAGTCTAGTTAAACTATAACTCTCATTCCCCTACGAACTGTCAACGGCCATCCACCATTATCACAATACGTTTCTGCAAATCCATTGAAGTAATATACCCATATCTTCATTTATCTAAATCTCTTTATCTCATTCTCTTGAAAAATTCACAATTGTTAGATTATATTTGAAAATTTTTGTACCTATTTGATAGTTGTGAATGTTTTGACCAAAAAAAAAAAAAAAAAAAAAGAATATATTTAACGCACAATTTTTAATTCATCCTTAGGTTACAAAATTGAGAGATAATTGTCGTTTCTTCATGTTTAACAACTAAGGCAGGACTCCTCCGAGATCCACCAACACTATTACAACCGATCGAAACATAAACAACAAACAAAAAAAACACAACCGAATAAAATAAAATTGAAACCAACAAAGTCATATAAATCTTTACAATATATATTACGTAGTGCATGCATGCATATTAGGGTGAAGAGGGAAAAAAAAAAAAATTACCTTTCCAAGTTTGAGTGCATGTTTCTCTGCTATGCCATCTAGATTGTATTCTACCATATTCCATCCTCCTTTGGTCTTAGACTTTGTCAAGTATACGAAGTTTTTCTTAGACCCTATCAGCCTTCGATTGCCATCGTATATTGGCTTGCTTGCATCGACGCCTTTCCACGTTCCTGTCCCAGCCGTTCGATCAACCCGGGCACCCTTTTTAGTCTTCTTCTTCAATATAGTAAAAATATAATGAATATTCACTTCTGCTCCATCAAATATCTTCGAAGGCTCTTTTTCGCTGTAAAGGTCGTAGTCCTTAATCACATTGTCGCAAGGCAACGGTCTTGCGGTCGATTTTTGGAGAAGATAATGAATTAACTCTTGATCGGACGGAAGAAACTTAAAGCCGAGTGGGATTGTCATGATGAGTTCTATCGCCTGTTCTTTCTCTTCTTGGACAATGAATTGGTGAGGGAAATAGAATTCTACGTATGAAGAGACAATGAATTGGTGAGGGAAATAGAATTTTACGTATGAAGAGAGTAGTGAGAAATATATATATAGATAATTGGTACTTCCTAAACAACCTATTTGACTTCATGTAGGAATAGAATTCGTGTGAATGGATAAACAGTGTGAATTGATGAGGTAACATTATAAATCATATAAGAATTCTTGTCTAAGTTATTATTTTTTTGAAAGATAAATTGAATAAGTTATGGATTATTCGATTAACTTAATTTTGTGTAAATAATATGCACAAATGATCTAATAAATGAACGGTTTAAATAATTGACACAAAACTATCAATCTTCAAAGTTTTAGAAGTTAACAAGTGATTGGGTTGAATAATGCGGTAAAATTATAAACCCCATAATTTTGTTTATGAATATTTATGTAAGTTTTTCATATAATAAATTGATGGTCATACTATAATACACATGATATGTATTACAGAAATTATTAGAGAAATTTCAATGGTTAAAATTAGACAATATAAATTGATTATTTTGGGAAGGCCAAAAATTTCATCCAATAATTTTATGATTTTGTAATGGAAAATTATTAAATATTAATTTCTAGAGTACCACGTGTTTATACTTCCTAACCAATTATCTCTCAATATACCCCCTTATATTCCTCAATCACCCAACACAATACCCCATCTATTCACCTTCTCCATCAATCATAATATTATGAAATACCATATGTTCATGCTCCGGAATTACTGAATAATTATGCTTTTGTAATGTATGTTGAGTCTACTTCGATATTGTATGTTGTGTATGAATTTATTTATGTAATATAACATTTTTTGTATAAAATATATTTATATATATTACAATTATTAAATCAATCTGATATTTTTTATTAATAATATATACGGAAGACTTAAAAAAAAAACTCATAATAGACCTTACAAACCCTTGATTGTTGAATTTGTTTGATTTTGAAAGTCAGCCTTCTCTATGGCTTACTAAAAATTATTTTATGATCAATTGTTACTGATAATTATCGGTTAAAAAGTAAGACTTTAGTACTTTTAGTTTAATTTTTGAGTGACAATATGGCCAGTGTTATTTATTTCTTAAAGACACAGGGTTGTGGGAGCCAATCTAAGATAGACACATCAACTATGTGGGCCAACAATGCATAATTAAATATACAAAAACCTGGTGACATTACCCAACCTTGTGGTTACAAAAACCTGGTGACAAAAACAATGCATAATGGAAGAAGCAAACCATCGCTCTAACCCTAACGCTGCTAAATCTACAGAAGAAGAAGAAGACCACCTGGTTCGGAGTACAAAGAAAATCAAAAGTTTTCTTCCACTCGCTAACACTGAGATGGAAACCGAAGTCAAGATGCTATTTGAAAAGGGAGATGAGGGCCACAGCGAACCGTGTATCAGACCTCCAAGAAATTTACCCCCAAAATCCTTCAAGGATGCTTTGGTCACAGTTAGACAGAGTGACTACACATTCGACAGCAACGTGGAAATACTCTCATCTGATGAGAAAGACGATGATCAAGAGGGACCTTCCTCAATCGTCCATTCCACATCTGAACACATGGGTCTACCTAGAGTCACTCTTCCAAAAAAACTCCTCCAAAAGATTAGGAAACCATGGGAGAATGCTCTAATTATTAGACTCTTGGGTAAAACCATTGGGTACAGAATGCTGTGCACAAGAGTCAAGAACATCTGGGGTCTACAAGATGAGTTCAATGCCATCGATTTGGGGTACAATTTCTTCTTATTTAAGTTCTCCAACCAGGAGGACTATACAAAGGTTTATACAGGAGGCCCTTGGGTAATCATGGACCATTATCTCACTGTGAGGTGATGGGAACCTAACTTCAAACCCTCGGAAGCTTTTGAAACCACAACCGCAGTATGAGTTCGGTTTCCGGAGCTTTCGATAGAGTATTACCAAGATAAGGTTCTGTTTGCTATTGCCAAAACCATCGATAAACCACTAAAAATTGATTGGACAACTGCTATGGCTACGAGAGGTAAGTTTGCACGAATTTGTGTGGAGATGGACCTTACCCAACCTCTGAAACCCAAATTTGTGCTAGAAAACAAGTATTATAACATTGAGTATGAATCACTCCACTTTTTCTACTTCCTCTGTGGCCGTATTGATCACAAGAAGGAAGCTTGCAGATTCAAACCGCCTAGCTCACTACCGGACGGCATTCAGATAGCCGTTACTGGCACGAAGAACTCTAGTACACCTCCCAATACAAGCAACGGTAACCTGCAATCAACGGACATCACAGAGGAGACATTTGGGCCATGGATGCTTGTCACTAAACGTGGACGCAGGCCAATTCAGCCCAGAAAAGCCCAAGAGCCAACTGGCCCAACCTTTAAGCCCAACAAATTTAAGTATTTGGATGAAGGTCAGGATGGGCAAGGAGATCACTCTAGAGGAAGGAAAACCAATAGAACAGGCACCGAGAAAGCCCAGTTAGGTCCATATCTTCAACTGGGCTCAAGCCAAACTAAAGAAGTGAAAGGTAAAGGGAAAGTCAATTAGACTCAATCTCAATCCCTTGAACAACCCAATCAGACCCAACATTCACCTCTGAACCACCTATCTGGTGCAAGCTCATCTACTACTACTGTAGATTCTTCTGCCAAGGATTCAGTCTGTGCACAACTCAATGGAGACGTATACGGTAATGGAGAGCAACAATTGCCTACAGTGACTGACATGAACTGTGCTTTGGAACCCATCGCAAGTAAAGAAGACTCTACCATGGTAGATGTTGCGGTAACCCATACACTCTTCATTAACTCTAACCTAACTCCCCTCTCTTTAACTTGTTCTTTAGACCAATTGACTAGGAAGAATGAACCCCCAAACCCAGACCCAGACCCAGACCCAGACCCCGTCAAGACCAACAATGGAGGAAGATGGAACACCAACACCAGAAGCTCAGGGGAAAGTAATCGAGAAACACCTCAACCAGAACAGAGCAGTGGGGCTGTTGTTAGAACCCGAGAGCGAAGCTCTTCACTTAGTCGCTTTCGTCTGGTAGATAGAGCAACTACGGTTGATAATCGAACCAAGTTGGGGGGACAACCCAACACAACCATTCCATTCGATTCAAATGGCCTCTCTCAGATCAATGGAGGACGATCATTGGAAAATCGGTAGTATCATTAAGGAACTAGTAGTCAGAGACCCCCCACCATACCCTTCCATGGATCTGCTCCGACTTTTGTTTTGGAATTGCTGCGGAGCTGGCAACATCAAATTTAAGAGAAATATAGTGGAGATTATCAAGACTCACAAGCCTAAAATCCTGGTGCTCATGGAAACAAAAGTCGCGTATAGCCACATGAGCAATTTCTTCAACAGACTTGGATTTACTGCCTCATCCGTTGTTGACCCAGTGGGTAGAGTAAGTGGCATCTGGATAATCTGGGACACCGGCCAGGTGAATGTTAGAACCTCTACTATCAACTCACAAGTCATCCATGCTACGGTACATAAAGAGGATTTTGAAGAGTGGGTTCTGGCCGCTGTCTATGTTAGCCCCAATCCCACACTTAGAGCCCATTTGTGGAAGGAACTTGAAGACATGGCGGGTGATATGGAAAAACCTTGGCTGGTAGCTGGTGATTTCAACGACTACTCAAGCCAACATGAAAGAAGAGCTTTCTCACGCAACCAAAACAATGGGAGGACCCAGAAATTCCTTGATCATGTTAACAACTGCAACCTTATTGATCTAGGAAGCTCTGGCACTCGTATGACTTGGACTAACAACAGGCAAGGTCTAGCCAATACCATGGAACAACTAGATAGGGCAATGTGTAATGAGGAATGGAAAACCATGTTCCCCGAAGCCACATTCAAAGTCCTCCCCAGGACCTACTCAGATCACTCCCCCCTTGTAGTCTTCACCCAAGGTATGCATCTCTTGAACCCCCTTAATAGACCCTTTAGGTTTGAAGCTGTCTGGATGTCCCACCCAGGCCTTATTGATGTTATTAAATCTACTTGGCTCCCCATGAATGTTACCCTCCTTGATGCCACTTCTGATTTCACACATAAAGTCACTGATTAGAATAAAGAGACCTTTGGTAATATTTTTAAAAGAAAAAGAAGGCTTTTGGCCAGGATAGAGGGCACCCAGAAAGGCCTTGCTGAAACTTTCACTCACAGTCTTCAAACTCTTGAACAGGATCTTATTAGTCAGTATAATGAGACCTTATTTCAAGAAGAAACGCTTTGGTTTCAGAAATCTAGATCGAAATATATTACTCTTGGAGAAAAAAATACTAGATATTTTCATATATCAACTTTAACCAAGAGGAGAAACATCAAGATAAATGCTCTCAATGATGAGGAGGGGAACTGGATATCTGACTCCCCTGGTGTCAAAAACCTCATTGTTGAATACTTTCAATGTCTGTTCAGGAAACATAACACTATACAACTTGATAATTGGAATAATATTTCTCTTGTTAAATTTTCTAGGCAAGATAATGATAGTTTCATGAAACATATCTCGAATCTTGAAATTCATCATGTTGTCAAAAACATTAGAGCCTTTAAAGCTCCTGGGAGGGATGGTATTCAGGCTGTCTTTTATCATAACTACTGGGACATTGTTAGAAGATCTGTGTGTGAGTTTTTTAAACATTGCTTTCATACTAAGCTTGTTCCTAAATCTATTAATGCGACCCTCATTGTGCTTATTCCTAAGATTGATAATCCTGAAAATATTAAACAGTTTAGGCCCATAAGTCTGTGTAATGCCACTTACAAGATTATATCTAAGCTGATTGTCAACAGACTTAGACCTCTGCTTGATAATTTGGTGGGCCCTAACCAGTGTAGTTTCATACCGGGGCAGAACACCATTGATAACATTATCATTACCCAAGAGATTCTCCATACCTTGAGGCATAAAAAAGGCAGAAGTGGTGGTATGATATTTAAAATCGACCTGGAAAAAGCCTATGACCGTCTTTCCTGGGATTTCATTAGAGATACTCTCTTACATCTGCATCTGAATAATGACTGGATTGACCTTATCATGAGCTGTGTCACTAACAGTAAGTCCTCTATTCTTTGGAATGGGGAAACTCTTGATGAAATTAAACATGAGAGAGGCCTCAGACAGGGAGATCCTCTCTCCCCTTTCCTCTTTGGGTGTGTTTGATTGGGGGGATAAGGGGGGGGGACTATTTAATGTACGGATTGTAATCCGTAGGAAACATCCAATCCGCCGTTTGTTTTTTTTTTAGTCTGCCGGACATGGAGTCCGGCCGGACTTCTTATCCCCCATATGGGGGACTATTGTATCCTAGGGGGGAGTGTGGGACAATTTTTTGGGGGGGGGACAATCCACTGTTGGGATTAGGTGGTAAAATGACCATTTTGACCATCTACTATTTAATTATGTATTATATTTAGTAAAATTCAATAAAATTTAAATGTCTCAATTTAAAAATAAAATAATTTTATTTAACTTTTTATTGATGTTTTATTTATTTAATTTTTTAAAAATAATTTTTTACAGATATTTTGTTGATGTTTTATTTTAATTTTTGTTTATATTTTATTTAATTTCATTATTTAAATTTTAATAGATGTTTTATTTAATTTCATTGTTTAATTATTATTATTTTTAAAAACAAATTTATTTAAAATTTTAATTAAAAAATAACATATATTTTTATTGATATTTTATTTATTTTATTTTTAAAAAATAAATTTATTTAATTGTGTAAAAAATAAAATAAAATAAATTTTTATTTAATCTAGATAAAAATAATTAAAATATTAAAAATATGTTTAATATTGTTATTATTTAATAAACAATTGAAAAAGGGTAAAATAGTCTTTTAGTCATTTATCATATCCAGTCCGTCCAACCAAACATTGGATTCACTAAAAATAGTCATTTCCAGACATCTAATCCCATGAAAAAACAAACATAGGATACATATCTAATCCAACCAAATAGTCCGGGGGATTCATAGTCCCAGGACTCAAATCCGATGGATTTTAATCCCCCCTTATCCAGTCCGTCCAATCAAACACACCCTTTGTGCTTTGTATGGAGAGACTGTCCCATATGATAAATACTAAGGTTGAGAAGGGTATCTGGAAGGGTATCAAAGCAAGCCATTCTAGCCTAACCATTTCTCATTTTTTCTTTGCTGATGACCTCATTTTATTTGCTAAGGTTGACCAATTTCATTGTCAAGTTATCTTAGAAGTGTTGTCTGAATTTTGTATTGTGTCTGGCCAGAAGGTTAACTACTCTAAATCAAAACTTTTTGTCTCACCCAACCTACCCCATTAGAAGGCCCTCTCCTTTAGTTTCCATAGTGGCATTCCTTTAACCCAAGACCTTGGTAAATATCTGGGCTCCTCTATGATCCATGGTAGAGTGAATAGGAACCTATTTAGAGATACTATGGAGAAGCTGAAAGATAGACTTTCAGGTTGGAAGGCCAAAACCCTCTCTCTTGCTGGCAGAAATACCCTCATTCAGTCTGTTACATCTGCCATACCTAGCTACCTCATGCAGACTATGGAACTCCCCAGAAGCTTATGTGATGATATTGATAAACTTAATAGAAATTTCCTTTGGAGTGAGACTGCTAACAATAAGAAGGTTCATCTAGTGAATTGGGATACTGTTTGTTGTAGTAAAGCTCATGGAGGATTGGGGATTAGGAAGGCTAGGGACCAAAATGCAGCCCTTTTAACCAAACTAGGATGGAAAATCTTAAGTGATAAAGACAAACTTTGGTGTAGAGTGCTCCAATCCAAATATCTAGGGAATAAGAGCATCTTCCATTGGCCTCTTAAAAGAAGATCATCTCATGTTTGGAAAAGCATCTGTAAGAACAGAGACATCCTCAGGAAAGGTGTCAAATGGAATGTTGGTAATGGTAAGAATATATCTATGTGGAATGATTGGTGGTGTGGAGACCAACCACTATCCTTGGCTTATGGCCTTAACCAGGGTCATGACCAACTAACAATTAGTACTGTCCTCGATGATGAGGGCAATTGGGATATGGATGCTCTTAATGACCTGGTCAGTCCCCAAGCTATTCAGGATATCATCCAGCTTCATAGACCTAGATTTGTAACCTTCTCTGATACCCCATTCTGGGTGGGATCAACCTGTGGTAATTACACCACTGATTCTGCTTACGAGATCATCTCCAACCAGTCCACTGATGGAGGTGATTGGACTTGGCTTTGGAAAATCAAAGTCCCCCAAAAGCTAAAGAGTTTTATTTGGCTGGTCCTCAAGGGGAGACTCCTTACTAACCACATGAGATTGGTGAGAAATATGACTGATTCTGATACCTGTCCTAGGTGTGGCTCACATAGTGAAGACATGAACCATCTACTCAGGAAATGCAGATTCTCCAAAGCTGATTGGTTGGAAATTCAAGACCTCAACTGGTGGGAGGAGGGCTGCTGTCAGCCTTTTCTTGAATGGGTTACAACTAATCTGAAAAATAAAACTATGTTTTTTGGTCAAACTTGGCATGTTATCTTCATCTCTGCAATCTAGCAGATTTGGAAAGATAGAAATAAGCTTGTTATTGAAAATCAATCCACTCCCATTCAAGTTAGCCTCAAGAACATAAGAAATTATGCTCTTGAGATCAAAGAGGCATTCCAGTCAGCCCTTCACCCAAATCCATCTCACCTCTTACTAATTAAATGGAATTCTCCCCCTACAGGTAAACTGAAACTCAATGTTGATGGTTGCTCTAAAGGGAACCCAGGTCCAGCTGGCTATGGTGGTTTGCTACATGATGAATCTGGTATATGGATTTGGGGATTCTATGGCAAATTGGGCCATTGCTCAAGTCTAGAGGCAGAACTATGGCTATTTACAGGAGTCTCACCATTCTCTTCCAAAAAGGCACCAAGGAGGTTGCAATTGAGTCAAATTCAGAACTAGCAATCAGCCAAATTCAAGATGGCCCCTGCCATAACTCACCATATCGAGCTCTTATCGAAGATGCCAAGTTCCTCCTGCAAAGATGTAGTTGCTCACTGAGGTACACACCTAGAGAAGGAAACAAGTGTGCAGATCAACTTGCCAATATAGGAGTTGCACAGGATGAGCATGTGGCGGTTCTTGATGATCCTCCTGAAAATCTGAAGGTCCTGCTTATAGCTGATATCACTGGTGTTAGTGAGATGAGAGTCTAGTCTCTTTTGTGTTCTGTAACCTCTATTTCTTACTGTTTGCTATGAACTTCCTATGAATAAAAAAAAAAAAATATGAGAGCTCAAGGGTTTGATGATACTCATTACCCATACTTTGGGTGTTAGGGAGATCAAACCAAAATGGGCCACCTATGGGAATTGCAAATGGGCCTAATGAGCTAGTAAAACCCAAATCCACGTTTGGGCTTCTCTATACTAAAAAAACCACTCCAAATGGATTTGAGCCTTAAACTTCATAATTGTGTACCTGGTTTAAGCAAGGAGAAAATTTAGTATTTCTCATATAATTTTTTTTTCTGTGGCATCAAGCACCCACAATCCATTGAAATAGTTCATCTCATATACATTAATTCAGTTCTGAAATTAACTTTATTAATTCTGACATAAACCCCCCCTACAAATCAATCCAAAATTAATTCCAAAAAAAAAAAATTCCAGGTTTTGCTCAAGCCGACAAAGAGAGGGAGTCAATCATCAAGTGGTTCATCATCTCTTTTTTCTGCAGGGAGTAGCTCAGTCTGGAATAATTCTTCGCAGTTAAATTCTGAAAGATTTGCTTGGGAAAATGTTCTGATACCTTCCTCTAAGAAGAATTTTTCTTGGATTGGAGAGTAGAGAGGATCTTCTCTGATCTTTGATTTGGTCCCATCTGAAACATAATCTCTCGCGAGCAGAAGAACAAACACAAGTATTGAAACTGTTCGACTGTAAAATTATGAAAAAATAACTAAAATTCTAAAATCACATCTCAAATTGTGTAATCATAACAAAGAAAGAAAAATAAATAAACAAATAAAGTTGAAAATATATAGAAGTTGGAAGAAAAACCACAATATATATATATATATATATATGTAAATCCTTATGGAAAAAAGAAGAAGCAAGATATCAGATAGGTTTGGTATTCTACAATCTAAATTCTACGACTACTTATGCGAACCATGGTTCACTTATATTATTATAATATACTAGTATAAAAAAAGGCACATGCAAGGCACACGTCAAATGTTGAAATGAAAAGATTGTGGAAAAAAATGTAAATTAATTAGATTATTTAAGTTGATCACTCATATACTCTTTTTATTAGAAGCATAAACGACTTACCATTTTATAAATTTTAGGGCCAAAAAGGTAAATTTACTGTTCGCAAAACACAATATTCAAGTGATGTTTCTGCATTTTGATAATTCTTTTTTAGGTCATTTATACTAACCATCCATGCTTTTTTGCAAACTATTAATTTAGAGTGGTTAGAAAATATGATAAAATGTCAACTTATGTTGAAAAAATTGCCATCAAGTGCATAGAGAATCTAAAAGAATTGATGACAAGTATGGAATACATTACTGAGTAGATTCCATCAACATTGTAAATGATCATGAACATAGTTTAGGTCACACTTCAAATAGTATAGCAATTCCAATGATCAAGTGAGATTCATTTGAGAATGGAGGTTTTAGACTTGTTACAAGAAGCTTCTAAATATATCAAGCATCAATGTAAAGAAAATATTTTAATACATAAGAAACTACATGCCTTTTAGGAGAAATTTTTGTATACGGACAGGGTACATGCCATGTGGTATCTTCTATTATTGTAATTAGCTTTGACAGTAGGGTCACTACATTTATGTTGAGTGTCTGGGGAACAACAGTAGACACATATATTTGTGATTAGTGAAAGGTAGTGCCACGTGGTACCTTATTGTCATACAAAAATTTCTCGCCTTTTAGATTGCACAAGATGCAACCACTACGCATTTAGTAATGCACAAGAAGTTTGCTCCAGAAGCCTCCGGACCAACTGAAATATGGGTGAGAAGCCATCTAAGGAGAAGCTTATTAAAAAGAAAATAGGCCATCCAAGAATCAAACACTATGGTCATTTCCCCTTTTTAGATGCTTTCTCTTCTCTTCTTACCCAGCGAGGGAGTTCAGAACAGGACAGAAACTCCAAAGATATTATTGGATTCTAAGGATATCATTTCATCAAAGGTTGAACACACAGAAACTATCTTTAAAAAATAACAGCTAATATTCACAAATTAGTAATGAGGAATTTCAATATCCTTCTCTAAAGAATGGGTAGTTTTGCTTTTAGGTATCTGCACAGTGCAAACTAACATATGTTCCAACTTCCAGAAAATAAGCAATTAAATGAAGCTATCAAACTTGAAGCAAGCAAGTACGGGAGGGCTAATTTGATACAAGGTGTTCAATGGCAACACCTCCTAAAAGACCTATTGGAAAAAATCTATCTTTAACCTAGACTTCAGATATAATATCATAAAGAATCAGGTTACTGTTTACCAAAGTTTTTAAAGGCGAATGCGTACTTTAAGGCGTTTTACCTCTCTTGAGGCGAGGCGTAAGTCTCAGGGCGTTGAGGCGTAAGCATTTCAAATTTCAAATTTCAAATTTTAATATTTACTGAATAAATTAAATATTTCTAAATAGTTAAAAAAATAAAAAGCAAAATTAAATATAAATATGTAAATACTTTTCGCTTTAAACTGCATAGAAGGAAATTTTCCTTCACTAAAAGAGAAATCGATATTCTTAACTTCAGTGATTGAGCTTCTCACTTAACCATTAACTGTGTTTTTCTTGATTGATCATTTACTTAATTTCTCCTGTAGAATATAGTTGTAAAAATGGATTCTTTTTAATTTTTTATGTTTAAACAATCTAATAGACTAAGTTTAACAAATGTCCAAGGCAACTTCTGCATGTGCATACTCTTCACATGCTTATGCGCAAAAAGCGCACTTAAGGCGCATGTCTCAAACTATGATGCGCAAGCCTTTGGGGAGTAATGCCTAAAAATCAAAGCCTTGATGCGTTTTACCTTAGCCTCAAGGCGAGGCGAGCATCGAGGCGAGCCTCAAGAAAGCCTTTTAAAACTCTGCTGTTTACCAGTAGTTCCTCCTTTGACCAAATTGAACCCTCTTCCATAATGAACAGAATCACCACCTTTTGCAACAACAGCTTCTATCAGTTTTCCAATGACAAGTAGTAGTTTCTATAACAATGAGTTAAAAACATAAGCATTATAGTAAGGCATAAAAACAATAATAATTTTAAAACATAAGCATAGTAATTTTATCACACTTCATTGATAAGAACTAACAAATCCAAGTTAGGGTGATTAAAAAAAAAAGGGAAAAAAGAATCAGCTTCTACAGTGGGACCACTGTGAATGACATAAAATGACAATAAACAATGTCGAGATAAATATAGTTACCTCAACCTGATGTTGTAGTAACTGGATGTAATTAATTATGAGTTCTTTCCAAATAACCTGATCAAATGAAAATTATGTGGATACACAAGAAGAATACAATGGCAAGGCAAAATTAAAGTTGAACTAAGGTAAACACTTGTAGATTTCCAACAAATGGTTTTCTATTTTTTGTCAAGAGTTTTTTAGATTTTCTACAATTATTTAACCATAAAAATTAAAATCAACAACAAAATATCACATACCTTGTTACATCCTGGGACCAAGTCTTGCAGAATCTTCATCTTCTCATTCATCATCTCTCTCCTAGCATAACAAGAAAAGGTTTAGTTTACAAAACACACCACTATGGCTCACCAATGGGAGGTACTAATGGCAGGGATTCATGGTTTGAAATCCAAGATGGAAGATGCATAGGGGAGAGCTAAGGTAGTATATTTGTTACTTTTTTCCAGAGTAAGCAACTTGCAAGCAAAGTGCCAAGCATATTAGTCGATCACTTTTGAAAGAAACAAGGCCTAGAGGGATCATGGCTTGGTGGGAGATTGCTATCATGGCGATCCTAATAGTTTGTGTGCCCCATTTAGACTAGGCTCATGAATGTAGGAGATTGCTAGCATGGAAATCTTGGTAGTTCATGTGCCCCCGCTTAGGCTAGGCTCGTGACTATCGTGTTGGAGATAGCAGTCTTGATGGTTTATGTGCCCCCAATTAAGTTAGGCTCATAAACTCAATAATCAATCTATGGAGATATGGTGGCACTATGATGGCTACCCTTGGAGATATCAATCAATAGAGATGTGATGCCGTCAAGGCTCACCACTGGAGATCTATATACCAATGTTCATTATGATTTGGTACCATAGTGCCTTGTTTCTTTAAGTAAATGCTAGGGTGTGGCGCTATGGTGGCTTGCCTCTTAGAGATCAAGCTCATGCTTTACCTTTGCAACTAAGTAACTAGTTATATTTGGAGGCCATAATATCTTTATAGTGTACAAATGACCTTATACCATGAAAATCTGCAATTAAATGCTGGGAATGCCATACGGCTTCAACGTACTTTACATGATGTAAGTGATTAGTACATATCAAAGAATTGAATGACACTATTGGTATATGCAAACTAGTTATGACATGAGGGTGACAGTAGTAGAACCAAAGTTCATATGTTAATCCAACCATTTGCAGGAATAATCGAAGCAATACAGCTTCGCATACTTTCAACAGGTTATAGTGGCATACATATGTAGCCAAGTGAGCCATTAGCCTTTAAAGAGCAATGTCAATAGTGTTTTTATCCTTTAGATAAGCATTCTAGCAAATGTTATACGACTTCTATGTTAAGCATATATATGCAAAAAAATCCATAGGTTTGGTAGAGAGTGAGAACTGATGAGAGAGGAAAATACAACTAAGAAATAGAAAACTCACATCACTCATATGAAAACAACAAAAGCCTTACAAGGAAAAAACCCTAAACCCACAACAAAAGCAGCAACATCAACACCCAACAAGTTCAAGATGGATTTAGAACCATTATTAGGTATGTAACTAGCTAACATTGTTCTGTGGAATAAGTGCTCAAGTCACTCTCCAAAGTTTTATAAACTATAAGAACCTGTCATATTTCAAAGAATTATAGAGAATTTTCATTGAAACATCAATCGGTTGTTAATTTGCTCTTAAGTACAATCTTAGACCTCCCACTGTTTCGGAATCCTCAAACCATTTTTCACTCCCATATCAGTGACATGGTACAAAATTCAATTACCCAACACAGGGCGTGAAGAGGTTATGGAATGAGTAATATGCGTCAAAAGGACACTACATACATGTACACTGTACATTTATCAAAAAAAAAACATACATGTACACTGTACAACCACATAAACTCCCTCTCAGTAACTCATAGCTTAAAATTCTAAATCACATCAAATAGGTAATGGGAGTGAGTGAAGCCCATGTTCCAAGTTCCTATTCCTAGTTAATCTTCTAGCACATTCCATTCCAGATCATAATTGTATCTTTAACAAGGTTATTGGATTTTTAAAAGCAGGCTTTGGATTTAAAAATCATATCAGAATTAAATGAAAGCAATCTCTTTGCATCGGCACAAAGACAACAAATTTCAAAGTTGTAATATGACAAGCAATAAATCAAGAGATAAAGAGCAAGCCAAAATTTCAAATCTACATATATATAATTAACATGTTAATACCAAAGGGGAAATCGAACAAACAGGGAAAAAAATAAATTCGAGAGCTTCATTGAGATGACTCACCTTTCACAGACGGTTCTCAGAGCTCCGATTGTTGACAGCATCGTGAATTTCCCAAATCAAGACAAACTTATTAATATATATATATATATAAATCCAAACCCAAAATACCATTTCTTCTACAACAATAACATTCAACCTTCCCTACAAACCCATAAAAAATAACTCTCTCTCTCTCTCTCTGTCTCTCTCTCTCTCTAGGGTGTTGCAGACGAATGGTAGAGAGAGAAAGTGAGGTGAATAGCCGGATAAGCTCCCTCCATACTCGTCCATTGGCCCTTTGTTTGGTAGGATTTATTTCCAATTTATTTTAATTTTTGGTTTAATTTAATTTATTTTGATGTGTTTAGTTCAGTTTAATAATACAATTTATAATTTTTTGTAAATTAAAAATTAATTTATTCTTTGAGGAGAGGAGGAGAAACTTAATTTATTAAGTAAAAAATTAACTTATGTTTACAGCTATAAGCTATAAGCTGTAAGCTGTAAGCTGTTAGGTTATAAATTATAATCATTTTCCAATAACCCTACCAAACGGGACTATTGTCGGGATCAAAATCGGACATCTATCAACATAAAAATAAATTATATTTTATTTTATAAAATAAATAATAAATAAAATTATAAATTTAAATTATTCATTTTATAAAACAAAGTGTTATTTATTTATGTATTTATAATTGTCCGATAAATTTATAATTTTTACTATGAAAAGAATATGAGACCCATAAAAAGAGGCGAATTTATCTGGTGAATATCCCATTAAAAAAATTTGGGAGATTTTAGTGAAAATTAATGAGTAATTCTACAAAGTCATATAATCATATTTGAAATCCTATACACTCCTACATTCTATTTAAGGATCTCAAATATTTGCTAAACTAAAAATAAGAGTTTATTGTCAAAATGTTGGATTGGATAGACAATGTGGGTGTTTGAAAAGTTGCTATTTTAGTAGACAATTTTAGTTTTTTGTTATTTTAGTAGGCTAAAATTTTTATATTTGGGAAGATAGTTGGATTTTTTTTGTAGTTGAATGTGATGTTTGTGAAAGAAAAAGTAAAATAATTATGGGTTTAATGTGATATTTTGTCTTATTAGCTATTTTAGCCTATTTTATCTTTTTGTAGATTTTAACCTAAAATAAGCTCAAATAGCCCTTGCCAAAATTATTCAAATTTTAAATTTTATAAATTTTTTATGTAATTATTAAATTTTAATCAAATTAATTTTTTAAAATTTTGTTGTATAAACTAACATTAATGAAAGTAGAATTTTATTGTCTAAATTTAACATTTAAAAGTTAAAATTTCACTACTATCAGCCCAACAAAATATTTGAGATACTCCCTCTCCTCCTTTCTTTCATTGTTTTCATTATTGTTATTTATTTATTTATTTATTTTGGCTACCGTTTAAAAGCCAAATTAAAGATAGAGATCCAAATGGGATATTCATCCAAAAGAGGTACAAATGGGAAGAAAGGGGCCGAATTAAAGGTAGAAATCCAAATGGGAAGAAAGGAGATTTGCCTCTTTTAATCTTATTTTATTTTTAGTACCCATTGCTGTTTCTGAACTAATATAGGGTAGGTTAGATCTAAGATTACACATAATATTTATTTTGGTGACATCCGAAATCAAATGCATTAAATTTTGTTTGAATGTTTTAAGAAGAAAAATCCAATCCAATCCGATCCCTCCCCAAACATTTTAGACACTTTACTTTTAAATATTATAAAGTGTGACCGTCTACAAACAACTTCAGAGTCCAATTAAGAATTTAAAAAATATATATAATACATACATTTTAAACATTCTTCTAGCAAATAAGATTTATTATAGTACAAAACCTAAAAAATACAAAAATGAAAAACTTGACTATAAAAGATCAGCATAGTTCACCTATTTACTTACATATAGTCCACCAATTAATTTGAAAGTGTCATGGACAAGACAATGTTATTCAGTGTGTTTGGTTTGAGTTTTCTGGATTAAGTTTTTTGAAAATTGAGTTTTTTGATTTTCGTATTTTTTTGTTTTTAGTGAATATTTTTAAAATTTTAAACATTTTTTTTTTATTTTTTTAGATGCGCTTTACTTAGATCTATCTAAAAAGTAAAAAAAAAATTGTGAAAAAATATTTTAAAAAATTAATAAATACATAAAAATACAAAAAATGTACAAAATTCTTTTTTTTTTGTTTTGTTATTTTTGTTATTTAGTGAATTTTTAAAAGGTTTTTTTTACAATTTTTTACTTTTTAGGTGTATTTATGTTAGGTGTGTCTAAAAAGTAAAAAAAAATTGCCTAAAATATTAAAAAAATTCAATAAAAACAAAAAAATATAAAAAATAAGAAAATAGAATTTTCTGAAAAGTGTTTTTGGAAAAATAGAACCAAGCAAGCTGATTGATTTCTTTGCACTTCCTGTTTAGTCTGTTCTTAAGGGGTTACTGTGGCTAAAAATCTCAATGACTTGAGCTTTACCCTCTTCTACCTACATTCTCCAGAGTCACCTCTTTTTAAGCATAACCTACCCTACGAAAAGAAGATCCAATGCGCATCCAACAATCCAATATATGAGCTCATTTCTTGCTTACCATGTCATCATCAACAAAATCACATAATTATAGTTTCCAATCTTTGGATGCTGAAATTCTATATCCCCAGATCGAGACTCAATCTTTCAAATACATAGTTAAATTAGGAATTGGCACATTCAATACCATAACACCATACAAAGAGTACTACTTGGAAATAGACATAACATAAGAAGCTATATCACACGGATCTAATGTCAGGGTTGTAAAAAGTGCTTTAAGCAGACATCAAAACCTTTCCCTAAGAACATATCCAAATCTTTTCAGCGAAAACGTGATGTCGAATACAAATGCCTTTACACTGATGACACCTACTCAATCGGTGTCCTTGCAAACGAAACTTTCTATTTTGATTCCAATGTTAAAGGGAAGATTAAAAAAAAAAAGTGAGAGCATAACTTTTGGTTGGGAAACAAAATGGGATATGACTTTGATAAGAATAATAAAATAGCTGGAATTATGGGCCTAGGATGGGGTGATCCATACTACATCTCGTAGGCCTCCTCGGAGTTTTCTAAGGTTTGGTGCAGATATTCCAAATAAGGCAAGTTCAGGCATCACCGATCTGCAATGTGTTATGCACAGGACATTTTACTACTTGGAACTTCAAGGCATTTGCATCAATGGACAAAGACTCAATGTAAGTCCAAGTGTATTTGCATTGAGAGACGATCATAATGGTGTCAAGGGTGGTTGCATCATTGACCCTCACATGGATATTCAAGAATCACTGCAACAAATAAGAGTCTTAAAAAATTGGTCTCTAAAAATAAAAATTTTGTCACAAAAGACATTTAGAGATCAATTTCTATCGTTATAAGGATAGTCGCTAAAAGGTAGTCCTAAAAAGTCCAAAACAAGCCTTTTAGTGACAAAATTTTGAAAATGTCACTAATAAATAGAATTTTAGAGACAAAATAATTTGGTCTCAAATTTGTTTATTTTTTGAGACAAAATTTGGTCCCAAAAGAATAATAATTTATCACTAATGTCTAATTTTTGTTGCTAAAAATATAATAACGATACTTTTCGCAACAAAAATATTTGGTCCTTAAAAAATAATTTTGTTTCTAAATTTTGATCTCTAAAACTTTAATTTTTATAGTGAATTGTCAAGCCTGCTTATCAAGTATTCTGAGTGTGTTTGTTTTGAGGGATTATTCCATGGGATTGGACTATTAGTCTATCGGACTAATAGTCTATTGTTTAGTTCAATTTTTTTGCTCCAGATTAATAGTCCCTCTGGACTATTAGTCCCTTATATGAGAGATTATTGTATCCTAGGAGGAGGGATGAGATTATTTTCATGGGATTAGTATCCCATGGGACTCATGTGTGAAATGTCTATTTTACCTTCATACTATTACTTAATAAACAATTAGAAAAGGGTAAAATAGTCTTTTGAACATTTATAAATTATTTTTTTAGTGTTGTTAATTTAAAATTATATATTAAATTATAAATTTAATTTAATTAAAAATAATAAATTAAAAATTGTGGCCTTATAAATTAAATTTTTTTAGTGTTGTTAAAAAATTAAATTTATATATTAAATAAAATTTTTTTAGTGTTGTTAATTTAAAACTATATATTAAATAAAAAATATAAATTATAAATTTAATTTAATTGAAAATAATAAATTATAAATTATGGCCTTATAAATTAAAATTTTTTAGTGTTGTTAAATTATAAATTATAAATTATAGATTACAAATTTAAAATTATATATTAAATAAAAATTATAAATTATAAGGGTAAAATAGTCTTTTGAACATTTAGCCTTATCCAGTCCGTCAAACAAAACATTAGATTCACTAAAAATAGTTCAATCCAGATATCTAATCTCATAACTAAACAAACATAGGATACAAATCCAGCCAAACTAAATAATCCGAAGATAATGTATCCTAAGATTAATAGTCTGATAGATTACAATATTTCCTATCCAGTCAGTCCAAACAAACACTGACTCAGGAGATTTGGAAAAACGCTTCTCAACGTTTAGAAACACGAAGAAGTACAATTTAAATCCACTGAAATTGGGACTTTGCTACGAAATAGGCAAGCCAGAAGGGTTCAAGAATCTTCCTACTATTACCTTTCATTTCAAAGGAAATCTGGCTAATTTTATTAGGGTCTTGTTATGGTGTGCAACTTACGTCTTATACTTATGTTTTTTCTGTTTGCAGTCCTGCATTTGTTTTCACCTTCCACTTACACTTTTTGTGTAAGTGGTACATGATGTGCAACCTTAAATGTTGCACACTTAAGAAAAATCCATTTTATTATTAAGCCCGAAAACTCCTTTGAAGTGATAGATAAATATTACTCCAATAGTTCTCACGAGTACTTTTGTCTAGCAATGTTACCTGACAATGACAGAACCACTATCGGAGCACACCGACAAACGAATCAAAGAATTGTATTTGATACTTACGCCTCGTTGGGGAACATGTTATTTTAGTAATTTTTTAATTTTTTATGAAAAGATGTACAGAAAAGTAAAGAGGTGATGTGATAAGTTTTAGTTGGCTTTTTGACTTTTTGGCTAAAATAGTCACTCCCCAAACGAGGCCTTAGAAGAGAAAAGTTGCTTTTCTATCCTCAGGACTGTGCGGGAAATGTTAAGGTCCTGTTTGGTAACACTTACGTTTTTAGTTTTTTATTTATATTTATAAAAGTTTTAAAAATTTAAATAAAAACTTATTTGGTAAAATTTTTGATTTATAAATCAATAGTCTCAGTTTATAAATTTGGCTAAAAAATGAAAACATAAAAAATGTATTTTCGTTTTGAGTTTTGAGTTTTTTTTTTTTTTTACCACCCAACACTAGCCACCACCCGCCACCATTTTCCACCACCGTCTTCCGCCACCACCACCACCATCCACCCCCAACCATCATCTGCCACCACCACTCACCATCCACCGCCACCACCACCCACCACCCACTTACCACCCACCCCTCGCCACCACCACCACCGCCACCCATCACCCACTTGCCATCTACCCGCCACCACCCACCACCCATCACCCACTTGCCATCTACCCGCCATCACCCACCACCCGCCACCACCACCACCTACCACCTACTTGCCACCACCACTCACCACCCACCTACAACTACCATCCACCAACTGCCACCCAACCACCATTCACCATCACCAGCCACCCGCCACCCACCCACCCACCACTCACTACCACCACCACCCACCTGCCACCACCACCACCTACCTACCACCACCCACTACCACCGCCCCCCACCTGCCACCACCCACTCGCTACCACCCACCACCCGCCACCGTCACCCACCCACCATCCACTACCCACCTGCCCCACCACCCGCCACTGTCACCCACCCACCCACCACCACCACCACCACCCACCCACCACCACCACCAGCAGCTACCCACCATCACCACTTTCCACCATCGTCTTCCACCGCCAATTGCCATTTCTCACTCTTTTTTATATTTTTAAATTTTTTTAAACATTTTGTCAATTACCAAACGCGTTTGTAGTTTATGTTTTTCTAAAAATAAACAAAAACCAATTTATAAAATTTTTGTAAATATAAACTGAAAACGTAAACGTTACCAAATACACCCTTAACTCATGAGGTTGTGTTTACTAGTTTTTTTTTTTGGGTCATGTATATTTTGACATGCTTCCCATCTAATATAAGGTCTTTTGGAAAGTTGGTAAAAATCTAATTTTCAGTTTTTTACTTATTTTGAGTCACATCACTTTTCACATAATCACAAAAGGACAAAATAAGCTAAAAAAGTTAAAAAACTAGTTTTTTACCAACTTCCCAAAACACCCCTATATAAGAGTGTTAATAGTTAAAAGTTGGATTTTGATTTTTAATCAAGTTTTTTAGCTTTTTTAGAAAGTCATTTGAGAAGTTGGTAAAAAGTTATTTTTTGACTTTTTTGTTTAATATTTGTTTATACCATCACATCACAATCAAATTATCAAAATGCCCCTACCCAATTTAAGAAATTTACATTTTTACACATGTGGCTCATTTTGCAATTGGAGGGTATAGCTGTAATTTTACCGGTAGTTTTAGCCACCTTCCCAAATGGTTTTGATGCCAAAAAAGCTAATTTCTAATGTTTTATCCAAGGTGCAAAATGCAACTTTTATCTTTGTTCCCAAATGATCCCATAGTGGATACTAGTTGTGGATTGCCTCAACTTGTTGGTCTTGTTTGTTTGAGAGAGATAGAGAGAGAAATATTGCACCATCGGCCAGCTTTTTTTTGTTTTTTATTTTTTGTTTTTAAGGTATTTTTAAAAATTGTAAAAGACTTTCACTAAAGTCGTGGATTCCCAATAACAAAGTTCTTTGAGGAATTATGAATATTTTGGTTGGGCGATACTTTTTTTGATAATGTAAAGAGAAGAATCAAATAACACATAACAGATTTACTCATGATATTAAACATTACCTATTTCATTCAAAAGATCACTTAATAAATGTGGATTAAGCTTCTTTTTCTTTTCTTTTTTTTTCATTTTAAAGCGAGAGACCCATCAAAATAACTTATAATTTTAAATGTAAAATAAGTTGATCTATATCTAGAGAACATTCATTACAAGTGCTACTAAATCTCATCATTGATGGATATGTTTTGCTTAAAATAATGAGATACATATAAAATTTAAAAATAATATAACAACTAACTTCGGCATTGTTTGTAATCCTATTATACTACAAAAGCAAAGTATCAAACTAAACTTGTACTATCACACCTTGATGATTACTAAATTGGAGCCACTAGGAAGCTTATATTTGCATTAACACATAAATTAGTTCCAGAATCAAATACAAAATGCATATAAACGGAGAGAGGATCTCATTCTTTTATTCTTTTATTGTTGAAATGGCACATATATACTAGATATACTAAATAATTTTTGGATAAATTACACTGACATCCCTGCGGTTTGGTCCAATTACATTTCAACTTTGACGTTTTGAAAATTACATTCACATCCCTGTAATTAATAGTATTATTTTATAAACATCCCTACTTATATAAAAGGCAACAATTCCTAATAGAAAAACAAAAAAAAATTACATTGAAAAAAGAAAAAAAAAAGCAGAGGAAAGGGAAAAAAAAAAAAAACAAAGGAAATAAAGCAAAGCAAGAAAAAAAAGAGTGCACAAGTTCAATATTTTCATTCCTCTAAATAATTATCATGACAAGGGGGTTAGTATAATTTCTTAAACGTTAGGGGGTGATATGTATTAAACTCAAATCTCAAAGGGTGTAAGCGTAATTTATCCATAATTTTTTAAGTGGTTTATGGCATGCTAAATTCATTAATTTGTCACCGCAGTATTAATTCTAAATACTAGAGTTCATTTTATAAATTTATAACCTACCTAGGAGGAATCATTATACACAGTGGCGGAGCCACATGGGGACTAGGGGGTTGACGTTCCCCCTTGATTTTTGATTTTTTCGTTTATATATGTATATAAATAAAATTTTAAATAAAAATAATATTTAGAATAAAATGTCAAGGGAATTTTTAAATATATGAAAACAATAGTGATTGTTTTATTAAAAATGAAGTGACTACAACAAATTATATTTTTATGTATGAAAATTTTATGAAAAAATCTCAATATAAAAGTAATATCCATCATTATTGATATGCAAATATAATTAATCTTACTATATATATGTAAAAATTATTAGAGTGGTAGTTATATTTACATGTGGATAGAGATGGCAATCGGAACCCGGCCCGAGGAGGACCCGATCCCCCGACCTCGAATTGAGCGGTTATTTCCCGAAAAATACCCCCGGCGGGCCGGGGATGGTATTAAAAATTAAATCCCCAATGATATTCGGGTCGGGGACGGGGATACATGTTTCAGCCCCGGACTTGGCTCGACCCCGGCCCCGATCCCCGGCTCGGCTGCTCCCGACGTGAAATTACTCTTTTGCCCCTGCCTATATATAAAACATATGTGTGAGTGTGTAGGGTTTTGTTTGAACACTCCCACACACTCAACTCTTCATCTCATTTCTCTCTCTCTCAAACTCACTCCCTCACTCAGATTTCTCTCTCTCTCTCTCTCTCTCTCTCTGTGTCTTAGACTCACTCACTCAACCAAACCAAACCCTCTGTCGATCCTCTACCACCACCGCCTCCGCCATGGCTTCCTCTTCTCTCTCCCCAACGCCGCCGCCTCACTCTCACATCTGCGAAAAAAGTGACAGCAACACCGCCTCTGCCCGTCCTCCGCCACAAATTTTGTCATCTCCGTCGCAGCACCGTCTGTCCGGCCTCCGTCACAGCTCCGACCTGTGCACTAGTTGATCTGTGAGAACAACTCAGATCTATATCTGTGTGATGATGATGACGACGATGACATATATATATATATATATATATATGTGTGTGTGTGTGTGTGTGTGCGCGCGCGTGTGTGTGTTAACAATTTCAGATCTCTCTTTCTTTTTTTTCTTTTTCTTTTTTTTTAAAGTTGTTGATGATATATATATATATATGTGTGTGTGTGTGTGTATGTGTGTGTGTAACGAACAATTTCAATATTTTTTTTTTTAAAGTTGATTGTTGTTGATGATGATGAAACATTGAAACAGATTATTTATTTTTTTATTTTTGGTTATTGTTTGTGTTGAAAAAAAAAAAAAAAAAAAAGAATAGGTCGGAGATTTTTCGGGAGCGGGGCGAGGGGTGTGATGGCGTCCCCGCCGGGGATCGGGAACGGGGACGGGGATTTTTCTGCCTTCGGGGATCGGGGACGGGGAGGATAATCCCTGGCCCTGGCCCGGCCCGTTGCCATTCTTACATGCGGAGTTCACCCTTCATATGTTGCTTTACTATTGGTTGGTGATATCATATGTCAATAATGACGTGATATCACTATTATATGAAATTTTTACTCAAATTTTGTAAAAATTTGATTTATCTTACCATTATATAATTTATTTTAAGACCTAAATATATGACTGTTTTTACATTGTCCATGATACACTAGTTACACGCAATACTTTTTTTTTGATTTTATTCGAAATTAATTATAAAATTTTATGTGAAATACTTTTATAATAATTTATTAAAATTTTTGTACTTAATATTAATTCAAAAATTATTATTATCTTCTTATTGTTGGTTATGGGAAAAAAAATTAAAGTTGTAATCAAGAAGTGCTCCTTCTGATTTAATTTTCTGGCTCCGCCACGGATTATATAGGCTTTTTTTTTAGGCCAAATCTAGTGATTTGAAATAATTTTTTTTTTAACACCAAAAAAAAAACAAAGCAAGATCTTTAATTTTAACTGGAGCTAGTTTAGTTGATCAGAATTCACCGTCCATAAAAACAGTGCAAGTGTAACAAGATTTTCCTTGCTAGGTTGTAGTCTTCAATATAAAAAAATAATATAAATAAAGGGATAAATTAAAATTTGAACCCTTATAATTTTATTAAAAATTTATTTTAAATTTTAGAGTTAATTACCTAAAAGTCCTATTTATAAATTTTATAGTAACTCTGGTCCTACCTAAGATTTTTTGAACTAATAAGTCATAGTAAAACTAATAATATTATAAATTTTTCATAATTTTTAAAACTAAGCATGTCATCAATTTTGCATAGTAATATTTTAGATAATTATTTCACTAACAAATGAAAAAAAACAGAGCATGAGGTTAAACGTTTTTGCCTTTCTACTTATTGGTTTGATTCAACAATTCAATAAAACCGAGAACATTATAGTTTTTTCTAATTTTAAAACTGAGAACACTATCCATTTTTTCATTTTTAATTTCCAGTTTTTTCTAGTTTTGCACATCAATGTTCTATCATCATACTTCTTTATAGACACAAATTTTTTTTATAAATAATTCAGTTTTTAAAATTTTTTCAATAAAAAAAAAACTTTGCATATAAATTTTTTTTTTTCAATTTGAAAGTTGATATTTTAAAGTTTTAAAAATCAAAATAAATGTTAAATCATTATTTTTTTTATAGATAATCATAAATGATGAGCAATCATTATTTGAAAAGCAATTCGAAATATTAAAAATTTAATAGGACTTGAAGGTTCAAAAAATGTTAGTTAATGGAGTATAAGTTCATAAATTAGAATTTGTGTGTAAATGCCTCAAAATTTTATTGTTTCAAGCTGATCAATTTGACTCTTGTGCTTTAAATTTAGTTTTATTCTGATCATTTTGTTCAAGTCGACGGTTTAGATTTACAATTTTAAAACATTTGTTAGTCTCTTAAAGTTAACATATGGAAAAAAATTAATCGAAATTTGGACTGAATAATCAAACCGAGCTTAAATTTGAAGTGTAAGAATTAAATTATTTAAATTAAAATAATAAAAACTAAAATAAAATTTAGATCAAATTATAAGTGGTAAAAAATATAGGGATATTTACTAATAAATCTCATCTCACAAACAAGTATTCCAACTAGTCTCAAGTTTTTTCTATTAATCTATTAAATTCTATTAGTGGAGAGTTTCTTTCCATATAATCCTATTTTTTATTTTGGTAGTGTTTTGGTGGACAACTATACCCTTTTATTAACGTGATACTCCCAAAAAACTAAAAACTCCTTAGTGTATTTTTTCTAAATGTGACAACGTAGCAGATATGATGTGACACTTCAAGACTTTTACTTAAAAAAACTAACATCTCCTCAGTATATTTTTTTTTTCTTCCAAATGTGACAACGTGGCGGGTATGATGTGATGCTCCAAAAAAACCAAAAACTCCTTACTATACTTTTCCCAAATGTGACAACATAGCGAGTACGATATGACACTCTAAAAAAAATAAAAACTCTTTAGTGTACTTTTTTCAAATGTGACAACGTGACGGGTATGATGTGACACTCTAAAAAATATAAAAAGTCTTTAGTGTACTTTTTCTAAATGTGACAACGTGGCAAGTATGATGTGATACTCCAAAAAGATAAAAATTCTTTAGTGTATTTTTTTTTCCAAATATGACACGTGACACTCTAACGTGACGGTATGATGTGACGCTCTAAACAAATTAAAAACTCTTTAGTGTACTTTTTCAAAATGTGACACTCCAATGTGGCGGGTATGATGTAACACTAAAAAACTACTTAGTGTATTTTTTCCATATATAACACTCCAATGTGGTAAACAAATGAGTCATTACACATTCAAAATGACTAAATGGATTACAAGAAAAAAAAATATGAGAATATATAAATTACAAATCCAAAATATAGGACTTATTGGTCAATTTTCCAAAAAATACGGAGTTTTTTGTGAGAAAGAGAAAGGAAAATTCTATTTCCATACACCTGATTAGCTCAGAGTACACACTTAATGAAATATTAATTTAATGACAATTATATCCTAAATAAAAATTATCATAATAGATATCCAATAATACCCATAATATTATATAAAATAAATTATTTGTACACATCTTTGAAGGACTTGTTCTATCTCGGCTGGTCCAATAAGTTGACCGTCACAATTCTTGATGCTGTCAAGAATTTGATCGATTCCTCCGAAGAAACAAGGATCCAGCCCAACCTCCAAAATGGCAACAGCATCCAAATCAACAAAATCGTCTATAAAATGGCAAAACATATCCTCCTCACAAGCATCCACAGGGTAAAAGGCCTTCCCTACATCTTCCTCCTCCTTCTCCAGAGGAGGATTAAGGCTTCCTCAAACCCTATCCTCCTCCTCATATTCCATTATTACTCTCTACTTATTTTACAGTATTTATTTACTCTTTTATTTATTTTATTTTGGTAATAAAGAGTATTATATAAAGTTAAGAGGAGTCAAATACTATCATATGATAACACACTAATTCAACAACACAGAGAGACATGTGTTTGAGAAATAAGTGGATTTGAGGGTAAAGTGTGTGTACATGGTTATGAATGAAGGATGTAATTGTAATTTTAAGGATATAGATTGACAAAATTAGTTAATAATCAAATTAATAGGTGTGTGTATTGAGAAAAGAATTGCATTGAGTTAATTAGGTGTGTGAAAATAAAAAATTTCAAAGGGAAGTGGGTTAAAAGTTGAAAAGTGACCCATTACTCAAAATAGGACATAATTTACTGACCAAATAAAAAATAAACCTTCACTTCCAATCCAAGAATTGGAAAAAATTATATAGTGATGCCGGAGCAAGTTGGACATGGTACTCCAACTTATTGCAAACAATGATGGGTTATGTTATGTCGCTTCGTCGTAGACAACAGGGGACAACGAGTAAATTACCTCTCAAGATTATTGCTGGCTGTAAATTTTTTTTTTTAAACAATCAATATAAAAAAAATATGGATAAATTATAAATACATTACTGAGTGTGATTAAAATACGAATCGCCATTTATGATTCTAAAAATTATATTCTACTCTTGAGATTTCTAATTTCATAATAAATCGTCATTTTTATTAATAAATTATCAAGTTAATCGATAGTTGAGAGGGTAATTTATGTCTAAATTGGGCCGAGCTAAGTAGGAGACTTCTTTGGTAATTGGGCCGCAAGAAGGACCGAGGTAA
Source organism: Camellia japonica (assembly GCA_030407325.1). Lineage (NCBI taxonomy): Eukaryota > Viridiplantae > Streptophyta > Magnoliopsida > Ericales > Theaceae > Camellia > Camellia japonica. Next base: position 18,137,794 of record JAPPVO010000003.1, read on the forward strand.
AAGCAGATTTACTTCGGTCCAAGAGACTAAGCGGTTATGGGCCGAGCTAGCTGGGCACTGAGCTTGTGAGAACCGAGCTAGCTTGGCACTATGCGTTGGAGCGCCGAGCTAACTTCTACCTCGTACTTGGTTAGCTCGGTATTAAGTAAACAGCCCAGTTGGAGTATGTCAAACCGAGGTACACACAGTGAAAGGAAGAACCGAGCTAATTGGAGCTCGGTCTAGTCTGCGGCTTTAGCATGGTCATGTTAGCTCGATCGTATTGACATCTAACCGTGGTAAAACCATCTCACTTGGTTTAAGCAGTGAGGGGGTGTTGAAAGATAAGCATTATCTTTCGGAGTGTGACTCCTAGGAGGACTCTACATGGAGGAATAAGAGTCCTACGAGAAATGTGCCATGCAGAACTTATAAAAGCTCATAGCATCACCTATGGAGAGGTAACACAACTTTGATTCTCGAATACACAGAGCTTTTGTCTATTAGTCTATTTTGCTGACTTAGGCATCAGAGAGGTATCCGGCACATACCCGCCGGCTAGCTCACGTTTGTGTTTTCAGGGAGTAAAGCGACGACGTTTGGAGGAGCGCAGACTTGATCAACAGGATTATACGAGAAGAATATTTCTTGCTCGTCATTTTTATTAATAAATTATCAAGTTAATCGATAGTTTTTAATAATATTAGGAATATGTTTCAGACTGAGCAAGGAATCCGTAAAATTCGTAATCCGATCCAGTCCAGTCAAATCCGATAGGTTTGGATTGATTTTTTGAATCCGTGGTTCGGTTTCGGATTGAAGAATTAAAAATCCGCAGTTCACGGATTGGTTCCGGATTGAACTCCACGGTTTCAGATTGGAATCGATCCGGACCGTATACAAATAATCTATATTTTTATTATACATCCTCCCCCATAATATCTTCTCTTATTCTATATAAAACCTAAACTCAAACCTAAACCCGTATAATATCTTCTTTTATTTGTTAGTTTTTAGTTTTAATTTGTAATGGTCTAAATACTTATGGTGAAACTAGTTTTCTTATGGTTGTTTAAATTCTAGAACAGTATGCCGTTATTATAGAAAAACATATTGTTATTGTGGAACTAATATAACGCTATATTTATGTTTTTATGAAATTAAAGTGTTACATATATATTTTTTTGCTATTTAATTATGTGAATCCGTGGTCTTAAACCGATCCAATCCGTGTTTAAATGGATTGGTTCGGATTGGTTCCATGATTGAAACGGATTGGATTGGTTCCAATTTTTCAAGAACCGTAGATAACGGATTAGTCCTGGTTTTACCTCAATCCGGTCCAATCCGGACCATGCTCACCCCTATGTTTCAATTAATAATTTATGTAATTTTATTATTGTATAAGAAAGCAATTATAAATTTTATTTTTTAAATTAATTCTGTTAAATAAAAAATTATGATAAGGGAGTATCCGTAATTTTTCAAATTACAAGGAGTAATATATACTTTAAGCAAATTTCAATGAGTGTATTTGTAATTTACTCAAAAAATATTTGTACGTATGAAAAATATTATATTATCAAAGACTATTTAGTCTATTAAAAAGTCTACAAAGCTTACTAAGTCGAAGCCTCGCCAACAAACCATTACAACTCCCATAATGAGAAAAAATGAATATTATCATAAAATACATAAAATTTCTTTCCGTGAGAGTTAAGCTCATGATTGTTGGTTGTAAAATTAGAAGAGATCGCATTTGTATCTAGTAGAGATGGTTACGAGTCGAGTTTGTGATGGATTTATAAAAATTTACTCCCACATCATATTATATCGAGGGTGGGACAAACTGGGAAGTGACGATAACTGAACGGAAGGCGAGTTAATTTTATAAGTTGAAAATTAAAAGTATTAATAAAAATTAAAAATAATACAGTATATTACGAATAATAATTTATACTTAATGAGAATTATATAATAGAAGATAAAAAATAAATGAATAAAAATTAATATTAAATAAAATATTTTAATGTTTTAATTTTATTGTAATGAAAAATAAATAATTTATATATTATATATAAATATATTTAATAAATATAATCAGGTGGTATAAACGGGACGGGACGGGACGTGAGAAATAAAACCTTTTCCCACCCTATTTCTTTAATAAGAGCAGGAAAAATTTGTACAGGGCGAGATACGAAGCGAGACAGAAAAAAAATGATCATCCCTAACATCCAGTCAAGTAAGGTTTTTTTTATTTTTGTTACTATCAAAGTGATATTATTTAGTCTGAATTTTAATTTCTTCATCAAACGTAAAATTATATATTTTATTATATTTTAATGCAATCATAATGTCATGTCTCCCAATTTGTCTATCCATCTGACATTAATGGGCATGTCAGCTTTAAGCCCAAATTATGATTCTGGGCCCAGCCTGGTAAAAATTATGGACAAATTATTTGGAAATCCTATTTAACAGAGGATAAATTTATTTAGTTTCATAACTTTTTGAATACTTTTAAAAGTTCATTACATGTTTTTCATCTTCATTTTTCTCTGTGCATTTATTTTTCTCTACCTCTTTCTCTTAATGATTTTCGGTGACCAGCGACCATACCTAGGAATGGCAATGGACGGGAGTGAGGTTGGGGATTACACTCCCCGTCCCCGATCCCCAAAGGTAAAAACATCCTTGTCCTCGCCGCCAATCCCTGGCAGGGATGCCATCACCCCACCTGCTCCCGCCCCCTAACGAGGATCGGGTTTTCCCAACCCTGAAAAATCCACGACCTTTTTTTTTTTGTTGTAATTTTGTTCAATACAAAAATAAAAAATAAAAAAATTTAATCAATATGTTTCATCATCATCATCATCAACAACAATCATCAACTTAAAAAAAAAAAGAAAAAAAGAAAAAGAGAGAGATCTGAAATTATTCGTTACACACACACACATCAAATCTAAGAACACCATTGATCTATATATATAATGTAAAGCACACCATTGAAGGTGTTCTGAAGATCTAAAGAACACCATTGATCTATATATCATATCTAAGAACGCCATTGATATATATATGTATATATATACAATGTAAAGCACACCATTGATGGTGATCTGAAGAACGTCAATTGGTGTTGTAGAGGAGGTCGGACACATCAAAATTCAAATCATCCACCGGAGCTGCGCCGGAGGCCGAACAGAGGAGGTGCTGCGGCGGAGGAGGCTATGAGTGATGTCGAAATCTGTGGCGGAGGGTGGACAGAGGCGGTCCTACAATGGAGGAAGAGACCTGGGAGGGGGGGGAGAGAGAGAGAGAGAGAGAGGGGAGACAGTCTGATCTGAGGGTGTGTATGTGAAGGTTTGGTTTATATATATATATATATATATAAGGGATATAATAACAATTTCACACCGGGGAAACGGGGTTGAAGACGGGCCGAGCCCGAAACCTGTCGGGGATTTATTTTTAAATATCATCCCCGGCCCGTCGGGAGTATTTTTCGAGAAAAAATCGTTCAAATCGAGGTCGGGGAATCGGGTCCCCGTCAGGTCGGTTTCAAAATTTCATCCCTAACCATGCCTTACTTCTTCTTTTTCTCATTCTAATATATAGTCACCGGTGACCGACGACCATCATTGCTTGGGGTTCACCGGCAACCAACGACCATCGACTCTTTACTTCACCTTCATTGACAGTGAATGCGACGACTCCATCACGTATAATAATTAGCATTTGATAAATTATGGAGATTTGAATTTTAATTGCCTATTATTCTAATTTAATTTGGGATTTATAAAAATTATGAAGACTGATTCGTATATGATTCTATTAAAGATTTATTTTGGAATTATAAATTGAAAGCCTATATGGCTCAAGAGAGTATAATTGATGAATTGAATTATTTTAATTTTGAATATCGGACCATATGGGAGTTTAATTAAATATTCGATTCAGATTAGTAAATTGAGATTTTAGTGGGTTCGAATTGAAGTTGATTAAGTCATGAGAATTGGGACTTAAGATTATTATAAATGAAATTTATTTTTGAGGTGTTCAATTGAATATGCAATTTATTGACAAAGATTTTGAAGTTTAATATGAAATTAAAAGCCTTAATAATGTGAAAAACCAAAATTGAGTTTGGAAATAATTTTAATTTAATATTTGGAGCCTTTTGAGAGTTTGATTAAAAATCTGATTCAGAATGACAAAATTAAATATAATTAATTGGGCTCTAAAGAAAGTCAAATTAGACTAATTAAATAATGTGATTTTGTAGTCATGTATGAGATTAAGTCTCATTGTTACATTCATGAGCAAATCTATAAGTTTTAATACTCTCATCTTGGATTTTGAAGAATTTGAGATAATCAACTCATGTTTTGAAGAGAAGGAGGAAAAGTTTTATAAACATTAAAGTTCATGGAAATCTAGAATTAATCTTAAAGATAAATGGGGTTCTTGATTTGTTAGTTAGATGTATCCTAAACCCATGCATGTAATGTAATTTAAGAATTTTTAGTCAATTTAAGCATATTATTTTTGAGTTTGAGATTATATTCATGAAATTAGAAAGAAATTGGGTTTTGAGCATGAAATGGGTTACATGTATGATCATGGAAGATAATTTGTAATTTCTCCAATTTTGGGTTGATTGTGAAAGTTATAGTTAAAATAAGCTCACAAATTACATCCAATTTCATTGTACATTTGATTTTGAAGAAGAATTTTAGAAACCATGAATTCATGGGTTTTGATTCAAATAAATTAATCAAGAATTTTGTTTCATGATTTTGAGTTTGGATTTTAAAGTGTTGATGTATGAAACTTTTTGTATTGAATTTTATTTCAGAAATTCTAGAGTCTCATGCTTAATTTCATGCTTATTCTTCAAAGAAAAAGAAGTTTGAAAATATTTGAATGCATGGAGTTTGATTTAAGTTTTGATAACTTGATGAGATTTTGAGTAAATGATTTATAAATAAATAAGTGTTTATGTTTTGTAGAGTATTTTCAAGGTTTTGATCAAGATATGTGAGTTTAAAGATTGAAAGATGCATTTGGAAACCATTTTTGAGAATTTCGGAATTCTGAAAATTTTACAAACCGCTTGAGCGCACATTGAAAGCTTCCAATACTTTTACAGTCTTTTATAGACCGCTCGAGCAACTAAAGGTTCGCTCGAGCGAACATCTATTTTCAATATATTTTGGAAAATTGCATTTAGTTCATATTTTCAATGTCATCTTTTTCCAAGCATTCATAGGCAAGAATTATGACTCAACAAGATTAATAAACTAACAATCAACATAAATTAATTGGTTAAGGAATAAATCACTGATTTAGTAATAATTGAATAGAAGCCAAGCAAGAAATCGGCCTATTTGGAAAAGAAGGATTTGGTAATGAAAGAATATGTGAAATAAGAACTTGATTTATTTGAATAAGAAAGAATACACATAGTAGAATTTCGGATTACTCAGACAGAAAAGACGAGAAGTCAAGTTTGATCAATGAAGTGATATTGTGTTTCAATGTGTACATGTTACGTGTTTGTGTAGGTCACGCGCTATCATTTGCTTGATCTATCTGATTTGTCAAATCTATCTGATTTGCTTCCAGAACTATTTGTGAGTAATAACTCTGTAAAGTTATGTTTGACTTTAATTATTTTCTGATGATATGAAATGATCAGTTTTCTGAAATGCTATGTTTTATATGAATAAATGATTGTCCAAGTTTATGAAATATATTCGTAGCATTCTTAGCATCATATAATATGCGTCCCTTTATGGGTCATCGGAATGCCTTTATGGCTGTCTCTTTATGGATCATCGGAATGCCTTTATGGTCGTCCCAATTATGGGTCATCGGATTTGTTAGCGCTAATGGATATACCACGTATGATCTTATGCAAAATCTGAATATAAATATGAATATGTATATGAATCTGTTTTTTATTTGAAATCTGAATATGTATAAGACTCTATTTCTGATAAGAATCTATTTCTGATATAAATTCTGATTTTTGACTCTGTGATGGACATCATTCATTAAAACCTTTTACTCTGTTATTATTCACTATGCTCCAGCTCACTGTATTATTTATGTATGTAGGTGATCAGACGCATGACTAGGCTTAGAGACGTCTACCTGGAATTTGTTTTTGTCAGCCAACCTATGTGCTTCCTGTGGAGATTTCGGATTTGTCAGGTGGTTATGGCTATGTAATTAAAGTTTAAGTTTTGTTTTCTTATTTAGTTAAATAAGTCTTTGTTTATTTATAAATAGGGTTAAGTCCTTTTTTGTCTAATCGATATATATACGATGACGTAAAGGTGATGTATAAATATGTATATAAAAAGTTTTAAATTTTTCTATCCCATATATGTCTGCATAACTCAATAGACATTGTATATTTGTTATTTGATTCCACTAGCCCCTAATAATTTGATTTCTGTTTAAGAGGCCTTCGGTAATCTACGGATTACCTGCCGGTTACGATACTAAACCTATAGGGACGGGTTTGGGTCGTGATAGCGAAAGAGACGAGTTTCTGACGAAGAAGATGAGTAGATCTACTCAGATCTGAGTAAATCTACATGACATCTGAGTAAATCTAAACCAAAAATAGTTATCGGAGTACGATATTCTCTCTATATCTATTCTCTCTTTCGATTTCTCAATTTTTCTATCTTTTCTTTGTTACACACTTCTATTTTTCTATTTTAATGGAGAAAATTTTCAAATTCTGAACAAGTTGTTTTTAAGTCTTAGTTACAGGTGATGAAAACTGTAAAATTTTATAGTTTTAATTTTTTTAGTGTTGAAATGAATCATGCTTTAAAACTGTAAAATTTTGCAGTTTCATAACATGTTTTCCAGTTTATTAATAATGATAAATGCTTAATAGAATCATGCTTTGAATTTGAAACTATAACATTTTACAATTTCAAAGCTTACTTTTCAGTTTGATTAATATTGAAGATTATTTGCTTAAACTCTACAAATATTAAAAAATAATATATACTTTTTCCCATTGTTGTTTGTTGTTATTATGTTTTTTTTTTTTTCCCTTTCAGTTTATCAATATTTAGCACATTTTGCTATGTGTTTTTACTATAATTTATTCATTTATTCTTTTTTTTTTCCTGTAATATTCTGGATAATCCAGCGATTTCCAGTGACGTTCAGAACATTTCAGTGATACTCTAGCAATACTCCGGCAATACCTCGGCGACTTCCCAGTGATGTTGAATATTCCGGCGAGTCTCCGGTGACCGTTTGACGGAAGTTCGGTAGTGCTGAGATGTATTTAAAGTTATAAATAAAAAAAAAAGATTTTTTGGTAACAATTTAAAATATATAAGACTAATTAATGCAAGTGTTTTGTTATGAAACTAGATGAATTTTGAACTTTGTGTATAGGACTTACTGGTAAGTATGCCAAAAATTAATAACAAACCAGATAGGCTCAAGCCCATTAAGCTAGCCCATTAATCTAATTTCTTCAGAATTCTTAATCTCTAACTATAACTTTCATTTTTTTATTTGAGAAAAAAAAAAAAAGTGACAATGGAAAATGTGTTTCTAGAACTCTGAGGGAAAATAGTAGCTTATCAAGTTGAATTGAATATAATTTTCAATCAAAATTAACAAATGTTGATGTGCATGCTTTTGAGTTGGTAAGATTTAAAATTTATGACATAAATAGGTAGGTTTAGAGCATCAGTATCAGGCTCTTCAAAATTTTAGTCAAATTATAATTTAAAAAGTCATTTTTTTTTATTTTAACTAGTCACCCCACTGCATCGAACTCTCTATTTTAACTCAATCCTATTAAAATATTTGTTATTCCTTTTTTTTATAATTAAATTGTTGAGTTATCAACCAAATAATTTTTATGTTTTACAAAAGGTAAAATTGGAGGAAATATAAAAATAAAAAAATAAAAAAAATTGCCATTGACCAGCAGGTTGACCGGTCAGACTTTCGGGCGAACGTCCGGTAATACACAACTCCACCTATTGTAACGATGAATAGTACCTCATTTATTGTAGCGAGATACTGTAACATTAACAAAATAACTGAACGTATATCGAGTCTGAATAGAGCCCATATTGTCGATAGCCTGATACTGAAGCTCTTACAAGCATGAAACAAAATTGTTGTAGCAGCAATGTGGTTTGGGATTGATTTTTTTAAGTTATTTTTTTCATTTTTAGTGGATTTTTTAAAAAAGAATTTCAATAACTTTACTCAGCTATACAAACCAAAATAGCAAATAAAAAATTTAAAAAAATTCAAAAAAAATCCACTAAAGCTTTAAAAAAAATGCCAAAACCATTTTTGTTTGTTTGTTTGTTTGTTTGTTTTTATGTGTGTGTGTGTGTGTGTGTGTGTGTGGAGTTTTTCAATTTTTTTCAAATTACTTTTTACATTCTTCTACAGTAAACAAACTGAAAAAGTAAAAAATACTAAAGGCCAAAAAAAAAAAAAAAAAAAAAAATATGAAAGAATTTTTTTTAACTAATAAACTAATTTTTTTAACTAGCTTATAAAGGAAGCTCAAATTATGACTATATATATAATCATATCTTCCGTTTTGGTATGAAATTAGCATGTGATCGATCCCGCTACGTAGCTCGAAACCGAGGCTCGAAATCGCGGCTCGACACCAAAACGACGTCGTTTTGGTGTCGAAATTTTTTTTTTTTTTTTTTTTTTCCTTTCTTCCCTGGTTTTCTTTCTTCCCTGGTTTTCTTACAGAACGAAGAAGAAGAAGAAGAAGAAGGGAGAAGAAGAGAAGGGAGGAGGAGGAGGAGGAGGAGGAGGAGGGAGGGGAGGGGGCCATAAAAACCGGGCTGGAGGAGGGGGAGGGAGGGGAGGGGAGGGGACGGGGCTGCGACGGCGGGGCTGGAGGAGGAAGGCGAGGACGACGGCGGGGCTGGGACGGCGGGACTGGGCTGCGACAAGGACGACGACCCACGGCGGGCAGACGACCCACGGCGAGGAGGAGGAAGGCGAGGACGGCGGCAGACGGCCGTCTCCTCTCTCAGACGACCCTCTCCTCTCTCTCTTTCTCCCTCTCCCTCTCCCTCTCCCTCTCTTCCTCTCTTGATTTCGAGCCTCAAATTCGAGCCTCAAATTCGAGCACTCGATCATTTTCCGCATGCGATTTGCACGTTTGCGACCGGAGTAGTTGACAGTTACATTCCTTATAAATTTCACATATAATAATATTATTTTATTCATAAAAAATATTTTAAAATTTACTTGAAAAAAAAATATGGGTGTTGTGATGTGACATATCACTGGAAATTTGAATTTATACAATACATTTTTTTATAGATATGTTTTGAAATAAATTTTTTCTTTCACATAATTTAGACAATTTCACACACCTATTTCAATTGCAATGTCACAATCAAAAAATAGTATGGTTGACATATGAAATTGATATTTGCCAATGCAGTTTTTTTTTTCTTCTTTAGTGATTTTTTTTTTTTTAAATTCAAAATGGATTCACTTTAAAATTTTACTGGCTAAAAGACCTTAAAAAAAATTAATTTTTTTTTTGAAAAGTCAACTGAAAAAAATGACTAGAAGAATTATTATATATATTTTTTACTTTTTTGTGTTTAAGGAACCTTTATTTTGATTTTTTTTTATAGATTCTTCTACATTATTATGACTAGACAAGTTTAAAAAAACCGATACAAAATTTTTTTTAATTTTTTTACTAAAAACAAGAAAAATTAAAAAATGACTTTTTAGTCGTTGCCAAACAAAGCTATTTTCTTATCATTAGACTTATACCATTAGTTGTTTTTTTTATCTAATAATAAGAAAATCTGATAAAAAATGATTTTTGTATAGTATTTGTTACACAATAAATTTTATGGTATGTCAGGATTAAATATCAAACAACCAAACACAACAGATTGAATCAGTTGAGAAACAAAAACAATAAAAATAGATGGAAGGCTTACGAGCTAAATATGTCATCATAACTGACTTTAAAAAAAGGAATCTAAATAAGACAAAGCCACCATGAATGATTGCCAGCAAAGACTTGAAAAATAAATAAATGAACCATTCTGTTTTTTTTTGTCATAAAAGTGTTAGTTGTGGGCAACTTGTTATTATTGGAGTTAATACATTTTAGACATTCATGAACCAACAAGTGTAAAATGATTTTATTTGCTTATTAAATTTTAATTGTTTGGACCCATTAAATGATCTCCCTAAGCTTTGATCAATGTAGGTAGTTGCATTACAACATTTTCTTAATTTAGTGATATTTGAAAGTGTCACAAAATTATTGATTTAATGACATTTTTTAGCCATAAGTGTCATTACACCATCAAGACTAAAACCTTTCAGTGACACTTTAATGTCATGGTAGGCACTGTTCGTGACGCTATCAAGTGTCATTCGTGACGATAATTCGTTGTAGAACAATTTGATCCACTCTTGCGGAGACTTGAACCGCCAACCTCCTGCACCATAAACCTTATACACCACACTCTTCCCACTACACCTCTATAGTACCACATGATTATACATGCAACATATATTATTTATATAGTACATACATCCATATTAATATAAAAGTAGATGTATAAACATAATTATTTTATTGAACATAATTTATGTAAAATAAACTATTTACTAGCAAAATAAAAAAAGACTACTTTTGGCGACTAAAAATATTTTTTAGTCTCAAATTCTATACTTTTGGCTACTAATTGTTTTTTAGTTGCTAAAAAACTTAACTTTTGCCAACTAAAATCGGATTTGGTCGCCGAAGATGCACTTTCAGCTACCAAAATTTTGGTTGCCAAAAAATTTAATTCCCGCCTTAGGATTTTAGTTCTCCCGCGCTAAAAATGACCACTTTTGGCGACTAAAATTTAGTCGCCAATTGTAGACTTTTAGCTACTAAAATTTTTTTAGTCACCAAAAAGCTTTACTTTTGGCTACTAAATTTTTTTTAATCAGTAAAACCCATATAATCAGCGACTAAACTTATTTTTAGTCTCCAATTGTAGACTTTTGGCTACTAAATTTTTTTAGTAGGAAAAAAACTTTACTTTGGGCCATGAAAAATTTTTTAGTCACTAAAACCCATATAATTAGCGACCAAACTTAGTTTTAGTCGCCAATTGTAGACTTTTGGCTACTAATGCTATTTTGGTCGCTGAAAGCTATACTTTCAGCGACCAAATTTTTTTTGGTCAGGAAATTTAGTCGCCGAATGTGCCTTTTCTTGTAGTGTATATTGAGTTTAATTTATTTATTTTTAATCATTTACTGCATTTTAAAAATTTAGAAAATATATTGGCATTTTTTGTTTTTTCCAAAAATGCCATTATAAGCTTGGAAAGTTTTTGGCTTAGTAGCATTTATCAAAATACTATAAAATATTTGTTTATGACACTTTTCACCTAAGTGCCATAAAAAGTAATTTGTACCTACCTAGCGTCCTGACATTTTTTAAAAAATGCCATTGCTACAAAAGTTTAGTGGCATCTGTTGGTAAATGTCACGAACATAATTTTTTGTGTCATTATTTTATAAAATGCCATAAAATTGATGTGACATTTCTTTATTGAAATGCCACTAGAGCCTTATATGTTTGTGGTTCTGTGGCATTTTTCTAAAATATTTAATGTCAATTTTTATTTTTGTGGCATTTTCTAAAAACATGCCACTAGTGTAGTGTCACTAAAGTGTAAATTTGTTGTAGTGACATTTTTGTTGTAGTGAAGTGACACTTTTTTTAATTGAAATGCTACTAGAGCCTTGTATGTTTGTGGCTCTATGACATTTTTCTAAAAAATGTCACAAAATATTCTTTTTGTGACATTTTTTAAAAACATGTCACTAGTAAGGTGTCACTAAAATGTATTTTTGTTGTAGTGTTGGTTTGATTTTGGAATACTGTTCCTGTTTTCATGATTTATTTTCTTTTTTTTTTTTAGGGTTGCCTAAAAGTTTATTTTATATTATTTTTTAAAATTTTGGTTTCACTAAAGACAAAAACCAGGCAAATATTTTTTTTTTTACTTTATTATTTTTTTCTTAGATTTCTTCTCAAATAGTTAACTTTTTGAGTGAATCTAAAAAGTTTTTAAAAAAAATTACCAAAATATGAAAAGAGTTTGGCAAAGATTATAAAAAATGCAAAAAACAAAGAACACAAATAATTTTTGAGTTTGAAAACAAAACAAAATGGTTTCTCAATACTATGGCTTAAGATTGGGCATGTATGAGAACTATTGGTATATATCACTTGTTTTTGTCACTCTTTTATATTACCAAATTATATAATAAAATATTATTTATTTTTATCAAATTTTTAATAATTATCTCGAAATAAGAAAATCAACCATAAATATCAACGTAAGAAGTGAAATAAAATACTGATAAAAAAATAGACCATATATAACCTTTCTTATTGCTAATTAATGCATGTGCAGATATTTAAGGTCAAACTACCTAACATGAAATGCCTCCTTAACTACAATGTTTCAACCTTAAATTGCATAATTTAGTGGTCTCTATTCAGTGATAATCTTGCTAGTTTCCCTTTAATAATTGCATGAAAATACAAAATTTTCAGGCAAAGTTGTGCACGAAATGAACATTTAACCAATCTTATAACCGGTTAAATAACACTCTAGTGGTGTAAATGTGAACACATGTGATCATTTAATTTGTTGGATTAATTAGGCTTCCTATGAATAGATGGAGACCAAATACTAATGTTACATATTAAAAAATTAATATTCAAAAAAAGTATAGAAAATAAAACAGGTATCATAGATCATATTCGTTTTAAATATCATTTACGATACATTAAATTAAACATTATATTTTCTTGACATTTTTCTCAATATATATATATATATATATTTTTTTTTTGAGTGCATACATAACTTTTCCAAAATAAAAAATATCTAGGCGAAAAAAAATCTCCAATCGATTAGAATCTATCATTAGGGCACAAGCATCATGCATAGTATTTTGTTGTAAGCAAAAGGATCACATGATTTGTCAAGCCTGATCATTTTTGTTTGACTGCACCAAAAATGAGCAATACCAGATGCCAAAAATTCAAATACAAAAAAAAGAATATTAAAAATAATAATGTATAATTTAAATTCATTATGTCTCTTCTCACTACCATCAGGAGATATATTTTTATTATATATATAGATAAATATATTTTATAAAGTTCGAGTTACTGTAAACTATCACATTATTTTGATCTTTCCAAAATATCTCCACATAACTATTACTGACCTTTTACCTGTCCAGTTTAAATTCAGATCCAAATTTATAACGTAATACAATTTTAACAAAGGTAAATTACCAATATATTATAATAGTTGGACTTAATTCTTATCAATTCTTATTAAAAATAAATTATAGTAAAATTATCACTTAAAATAAAAAAATTTGACGATTTTTAGCATATGTCGTAAAAATTTGACAATAGTCACTTTTTTTTGTCAATTGTTTTTATAAATTGTCATTAAAATTTATAATTAGTGATTTTTTATTATTTATTTATTTTTTTTGATCAGCAAAAAGAGAACCTTTATTGATGCAAAAACCATACAAGAAGAGAGATTACATCAAAAAAGGGGGGGGGGAGGGGAGAAGCAGCATGCAAGCTCACCCCAATAATTAGTGATTTTTTTTGTGACAAAATTTTTCAAACTATCACATAAAGTTGAAAATTAATGACTTTCTCATGACGATTCTTTTAAATTGTCATTAAAACTTATAATTAGTGATATTTTTTGTGGCAAAATTCTCAAATTGTCGTTGAAAATTAACAATAATAACATTTTTTAATCGTGTTTGATAAAAAAATATCATTAATTATTATAAGACTTATTAAATAATAAGTCCATCTATTAAAATCTACGCGTAAATCTTTCTTTTAACAAGTCACACCACTAGTATATATATATACACTAGTTACAAACAGATCAAAAGTTGGAGGGGGGTATCATCTGAATCAAACGGTTGAAGATGGGCCAAGCTGATGAATTTAATGACACCAGAATAGAGTTATTAGAGGAAGGAGTAGGTACAGCAATGTAGTAGTAGGACAAAAAATACCGATTAGTTTGAAGAAAAAAAGAGAGCCAATTAAAGGAAAAGCAAGCCGTGTAGGTGAAGGATGCGTTTGGAGCTTGGTGCTAAAAATGTAACGGAAGGTGGGGTCCTTACCCTTGCCTTTGCCTCTCTCACGTGCAAATTACAACCCTCTCCATTCCATCTTCCAAACCAACACAACACAACACATCCCTTGCCTTCCATCCCTCCCTTTTGTCCTTATTTACCTCTCCTCTAGTCTCTCTCTACACACGCACACTCACACCCACACCCTATTCCTTTTTCCAAACAATCATTTGCTTCACGTCATTGAAATGGCTTAGCTACTCATGCGGCTTGTCTTCTTAGCCGAATAAGCCATTTACTTGTTAACATAAAACTCTCGTTAAGTCCATTTTTGATAACATGTTATTTTAATAATTTTTTAATTTTTTAACTAAAATATTTAATCTCCAAACGTGGTTTAAAACTTATTTTGTGTAGTTTCTTACAAATTTTAAAATTTTCACTAATTAAAATTTTTAATTTATTTAAAATAGTCGTCGTAAAATTTATCAAAAATGACCATTAACTCACTGTGTTTGTGTCTAATGAGTAAAAATATATTAATAAAAAATTATTTAAATAATATATAAATTTAAATATAATTATTATATCATTTTAGTCGAGTATTCTACATAACATTTTTCAATTTGTTTATATATATATATAATATTTATAATAATACAATATACTCAAAAAAACTACTCCAAAAAGTACATCTTTGGTCCACAATCGTGGTAAATGTGATTCACATCCCACTGTCATAAAATCTAGCGCATATACTAGACCTACTTACAAGGTAATTTTCAAGACACAAATTTTTGGTTGATAGCATTTTCTTATAAATTTATGGTAAATAGCATTTTTTTTTACCTTATATTATAGGAGAAAATTGATGGGTCTAAAGTTTAAGAGAGGTACAAGTCACATGAGCCAAACAGGTAGGAAATTGAGTTGTCAAATGTGGTTTTTCCATGAGATAGTTACAAGATACACAATGAGCTTTGTCAAGTTGCCAAACCCAGAAATAGGCTTGGGGGAATGGAATTCATGATGAATCATCAACTCATCTAGACTAACACACAACCTTCCCTCCCATTCATGAGCAGTTTTTTTTTGTTGGACAGCTTAAAGCCAAATCTCAAACGCAAGCCATCTTCAAAAAAAATTCTCTTTCACTTTTTATTTTTTATTTTTTATTTTTTATTTTTTATTTTTTATTTTATTTTATGCCTATATAAATGTGAGGAATGCAAAGAGTTCTCATAAGCTCTTTTGCTCTCAAACAGTCCCACCTTTTTTTCCAAAGGGCTTCACACTCCATCACCAAGATATGGCTATCTTAACTGCTTCTCACATGGCTTCTGCCTTTGGCATTCTTGGTACATTCTTCATCCCCTCATTAATTGCATCTTCTTCTTCTTCTTTTTTAAACCTTCTTATCATCTAAACTTTCTTCTTTTTTTCATTTCCCATAGGCAACATTGTGTCATTTTTTGTGTACTTGGCACCACTGTAAGCTCTCCATCCCTCTCTTATTGTATCGTTGATACTATATCTATCGTGATATTGTTATTTAAAACTAGTATTTATCAATAAATATTTTATTTTTTTGTGTAGGCCAACCTTCTATAGAATATACAAGAAGAAATCAACAGAAGGATTTCAATCGATACCTTACGCTGTTGCACTCTTCAGTGCTATGTTACTATTGTACTATGGTTTGTTGAAGACAAATGGGCTTATGATTATTACAATCAACACCATAGGATGTGCCATTGAAGCCACATATCTCCTAGTCTTCATGATATATGCAACAAGGGAGGCCAAGGTTGGTGTCTATGCCTTGTCTTTCATTTACAAGCAATGATATACAAATAAAAAATTTATAAGTCATTGATTACAGTGCCATTTTTTTTGTTGTGTTTTTTTTTTTTTTTTTTTTTTTTTTTTTGTGATCATTTCAGATATATACGACAAAGCTGCTTATCATGTTTAACGTAGGAGCATTCGGTTTGATCACGCTTTGCACATTCCTATTCTCCAAAGGGCATCAGCGAGTCACTATTGTCGGATGGATCTGCGCTGTCTTTTCTGTCTCTGTTTTTGCTGCTCCTCTCAGCATCATGGTACTTGTTTGTTATACTGAAGTCTCGTTTGAGAACAAACTATTTTAGTAATTTTTTAATTTTTTACAAAAAGATGTGTAGAAAAATAAAGAAAGTGATGTGACAATTTATAGTGACTTTTTGACTTTTTAACTAAAACATGTAATTGCCAAACATGACCTAAGTTTATTATGTCGAATACATAATTAATTATATAAAATAATTTAAAATTTGTGTTGATAAAATCACTATGCTTGGTTACCACTTTTCAAAAACATTTTTCAGAAAATTCTACTTTCTTATTTTCCGTGTTTTTTTATTTTTATTGAATTTTTTTAATATTTTGAGTAATTTTTTTAATTTTTAGACATACCTAACATAAATATACTTAAAAAGTAAAAAAAAAAAATGAAAAAAACCTTTTAAAAATTCACTAAATACCGAAAATATAAAAAAAATACGAGAATTCAGTACATTTTTTGTATTTTTATGTATTTATTAATTTTTAAAAATATTTTTTCACAAATATTTTACTTTTTAGATACATCTAAGTAAGGTGCATCTAAAAAGTAAAAAAAATGTTTAAAATTTTAAAAACATTCACTAAAAACAAAAAAACACGAAAACTAAAAAACTCAATTTTTAAAAAATTTAATTCAAAAAACTCAAACCAAACACACTGTTTACTTTTATGATGTATATGTTCATGTGCTTTTTTGTTTATTTTGCAGAGGCTGGTTATAAAAACGAAGAGCGTGGAGTACATGCCATTTGCACTCTCATTTTTCCTCACACTATGTGCTATCATGTGGTTCTTCTACGGCTTTTTGATAAAGGATTACTACATTGCAGTAAGTGTCCACAAAATCTATGTACACAATGCATTATATGCCTATAATTACAAAAATTTTGTTACCACATTATTTATAAATTTTGGGGAACAAATTTTTTAGTCCAAAAGGATGTTTCAATGATCAAATGCATTCATTTTTTTTGCCTTTGTGAAAAAAATCAAATTGTTTAAAAAATGAATGGATCATTTAAGTGGAACTTGTGGTGAGTCTCTCGGATCTTGAAAATATCTTTCAAATTTCTAAATTAAAATTGTATATTAGATTTTTGCTACTTATAACTAAATAGTTTCATTCATTTATTTATTTTCTTGTTTTTGCGCGATTAGACACCGAACATCTTAGGATTTGCATTTGGGATTGCACAAATGGCATTGTACATCGTCTACAAGGACACAAAAAAACAAGTTCTACCAGAAGTCAAGCTGCAAGATTTAGGGACGGTGATCGACTTGAGTGCAATTGAGATGGAGCAAAATTTCAAGGCAGACACAGATCAAATGCCAAAGGAAATTATAGCAGTCGATGAAGATGGAGACAACAACAAGTCTATCAAACCGAGCGAATCCAACGTGTGATTTTAAAAGAAGAACCAGAGAAGAACAAAGCATGAGATCAAATTCAAAACCAGTTACAAGAAGCGATTTCGCAGCTTGAAACAGAGAGAGAACTACAAAATGCAAAAGACAATCCTTTCTTGTTGGCTTCATTGTTAATCTTTTCTTTTCCTTTTCTTGTTCTTTTTTTTTCTTTTTGTTTTGTTTTGAGGGTGGTGGGAGGGTGGTTTAAGAAAACTGCATTGTGAGGAAAGAAATGGAGGAGGGAATAACATTGATGATGGAAGGATGGTTGGGAAGGAAGGGTAAAAAGGGTAAAGATGTAATAATACTAATCTCATAGAAGATACTATTTTTCCAATCATGATTATAATTGCAATAAACTCCTCATTTTCTTTTAAACAATTAGCTCTGTTTGAGAAATTATCTAATAGATATGATCTATAGAATACGTACTGTGCCCTTCCAATATTAACGAGATATATGACTTTTTTTTCTTCTTATTTTTCAAATAAATAATAACAATATATTTTCTTATTATTAAATGGATACCTTAGATAATTTTTTATAATTTCAATAACCACAGCAAGGTTTTGTTTTATTTTAGTAATTTTTTTTATTTTTTAACTAAAATATGGGGGGAAAAAATTAGTATATTTGGAAATAATTTTTTAATTTGTTTAAAACAAAACGTGAAATGAAATAATTTATAAAATAAAAAAGTAGGTAAATTAATAGTTTTGGCCGTAAATTTATGAATAATGTTTGAGGGCCCGAAAATGGAGGCTCGAATTGGCTCAAAACCCCAAAACGACGTCGTTTTGGGGTTTTGATTTTTTTTTTTTTTTTTTCTTTTTTTTCTTCCTTTTCTTCCTTTTCTTCCTTTTCTTTCTTCTTCTTCGTTGAGTTCAACACAGAGGCGAGAGAGAGAGAACGCCGGCGAGACAGAGAACGCAGCTCGTCGTCGGCGTCGCAGCTCGTCGTTCGTCGGCCGATCGTCGCATCGCCGCCTCCGCCTCTGCCTCCGACGGCTTCCGCTCTGCCCCCGCCCGCCTCCGCCCGCCTCTGCCGCCTCTACCTCCGCCCGATTTTAATGGCCCCTCCAGTTCCTCCTCTCCTCCTTCTTCTTCCTCCTCTCCTTCTTCTTCTTCTTCCTCCTCTCCTTCCGCTCCTCTCCTCCTTCTGAAATTCGAGCCGTTTGGCTCGAATTTCTTTCGGGCCCTCTACCAGTTCTCTAAATTTATACCCATTTGTAAGTAAAATAATCCGCTGACGCAACAATCTGCTGTTTGACTGTGGAGCCAGTGGATTATTATTGGGAAAACATAAACATAAATTGTGGGACCTGACTAATCATTAATGGTTTCACATCAAAACTAACGTAAAGAGACCATCAAATTTGTTCTTTCTCGTTGAGTTCCCGTTTGTTTGTAGGGGTGAGCAGCGGATTTACCGATCCGTCAAAATCGACCGAATCAAACCGATTCGTCGCATTTTGGACGGATGCGTGATGACGAGCGGACAGTTGCGGATTGATTTTCTCCAATCCGTCAATTTGGCGGACGGATGGCGGATTTGAGATTTCTTTGGCCGCAACCGAACCGCCAAACCGCCAAACTGTGAGCACCACTAGTAATTTATAAGACTTTGTGTTTTCAATTTGTTTAAATATTATGTTTGTGTTTTCAATTGAAAAGGAGTTTAAATATTCTGTTGAAAAAAAGTTTTCAGCTTGAATATATTTTTTGAATTGAAAAAAATAAACGTATTATTTATCTATATTTTTTTATTTTTAAATCTAACTCTAAAAATAATAAATAGAAAATATGATATATGATATATGCTGGTTGGTTTTTGTTTTCAAAAACATAGATGTAACAATACAGAGACATACAATCTCTACTACTGCTCTGTTCATGGTTTTGGTGGTTTGAATTGAATTGTTATTATATTTTAAGAACAACAGATTGTAATACTTTATGTGGATGAATCATGCTGTGATTGTAATATGTGGATGAGGCATGCAGTGATCGTGATATTCTAAAAATTTAAACTTTTTTTCTTTAGATAAGGCATACAGTGATTGTAATACTTTTTTAAGTCATTGACTGTAATACTTTCTTCTTCTTCTTCTTCTTTTTTTTTTTTTTTTGAGAAAGTGCACAAGTTGAATTATGTTGAAATTTATAAAATTTTAAACCGCCAAACCGATTCGCATCCATCCGCCAAACCACCAATCCGCTCAATCCACATCCGCCGGATTGGCGGACGGATGCGGATTGATTTTCTCTAATCCGCCAATCTGGCGGACGGATGGCGGATTGGAGGTTCCGTGGCCGCAACCGACCCGCGCCCACCCCTAGTAGAGGTAGAACGGAATGGATTGATAATGAAAGGATTATTAGTGAGGAGATTGATAGTAAGAAGATTAAATAAAATTATATTTGTTTTGATGATAATTGTTAGTGTAGAGATTGTTAAATTATTTTTATATAAAATAAATATAAAATAATAAAACAAATAAAAAAAATACAAAAACATTAAACATTAATGTTTTAAAAAAAATGCCCAACATGTAAAAAATTTTAAAAAATAAAAATAAAATAAAAAATTTTCAAAAAAAATAAAATAATGATTTTTACTTAACAAAAAATACAAAAAATTAAACATTAATGTTAAAAAAAAATGCAAGACATGTAAAAAATAAAATAAAAAATAAATAAATAAAAAAAATTTCTAGTCCGCCAGATTATTTTTCTAATACCAAGTCTTGCAGGGCTATTCTAATCCCCTCCCCAAGGGGATTCGTAGTCCGGAGGGGATTACGAATCCCCTCTCTATCTCTCAAAACAAACATGATATTAGTGAATTCTACCTCACTATAAATCTCAATCCCCTCTCTATAACCCAAAACAAACGGGCGGAAATCCTTCATGTCAACATCTCTCTTATATCAATGAACATGACATAAGGTACTTAATTTTGTTACAAAAATATAATCAATTATGAGTAGGCAATATCAAAATTGATATAATGATAAAAAACTACATAATAATTTATTAAAAGAGATTTGAAGGATCATTTTTTTATTCAAAAAAATCCTCATACGTACGTGTTTAGTTTTAATTTTTTGAATTCAGTTTTTTAAAAATTGAGTTTTTTATTTTTTATTTTTAGTAAATATTTTTAAAATTTTAAGCAATTTTTTTACTTTTTTAGATACACCTTACTTAAATGTATCTAAAAAGTAAAATATTTATGAAAAAATATTTTAAAAATTAATAAATATACAAAAATATGAAAAATGTAATGAATTTTCTTATTTGTTTTGTATTTTTTGGTATTTAGTGTATTTTTTAAATATTTTTTTACAAATATTATACTTTTTAAGTGTATTTATGTTTGGTGTGTCTAAAAATTTAAAAAAAATTACTTAAAATATTAAAAAAATTCATCAAAAATATTAAAATACAAAAAATAAAAAAGTAAAATTTTCTAAAAACTGTTTTCTAAAAAGCAGAACCAAACAAAGTGATAGGATGGTAGGCTTTTATTAGACACTCATAATTTCAAATTGTAGATAGATTTGTAGGATAAAATGGATTTTTTTAAAAAATTTTTTAATAACATTTTGACTTTTATACTAAAATGGTTGAATGTCGAGACCTAAGTTTAGTTACCTTTGAAAATTGTTAAGGTACCAAGTTTATCAGAATCAAGTGTCTGATTTTTTTTAGAAAAAAATAAAAATTAATTTAAAAAGGTCACAGCTTCTCTCCAGTCTAAATCTGGACTGGACGGTGCTATCCGGCCCTTTGGGGCCCACTATGGGTCGTGTTTCGATAATCTAAACCGTTGAATGTGTAGAACTCGTCGAGTACTATATGCCTGTAAAAAATCACGTTGATCGGATATCGATAGCTATATGATCAAATCAGTTTTTTATGAAAAAAATAGACGGCGAAAAATAAACGGCTTACAAAAAACTGATTTGATCATATAGCTATCGATATCCGATCAACGTGATTTTTTACAGACATATAGTACTCGACGAGTTCTACACATTCGACGGTTTAGATTATCGCAACACGACCCGTAGTGGGCCCTAAAGGGTCGGACAGCACCGTCCAATCCAGATTTGAACTGAAGAAAAACTGGGCCCATTTAAAAATATTATCAACACTAAAAGATAAAACGACAAAAGTCATCTATTTGAGACGAATCTAAACGACAAAAGTCATTCAATGTAGAATTAAATTTGGTGTTACATAAGTCACATCCAAAATGAAATTTTGGCTTCTCATGTTCAAATATAAACAAGTTTAGTTACCCTTAAATTTCAGAATCAAGTGTCTGAATTTTTTTTTAAAAATAAAAATTAATTTAAAAATATTGTCAACACTAAAAGATAAAATGACAAAAGTCATTTATTTGAGACGGATCTAAACGGCTAATGTAGAATTAGGGGAAGGAGTAGGTTCAATAGTGTAGGTGAAGAATGTGTTTGGAGCCTGGTGCTAAAAACGTATAGAAGGTGGGGTCCTCACCCTTGCCTTTGCCTCTCTCACGGGCAAATTACAACCCACTCCATCCCTTCCTCCAAACCAACACAACACATCCTTTGCCTTCCATCCCTATCTTTTGTCCTTATTTACCGCCCCTCTAGTCTCTCTCTACACACGCACAAAAGTCATTTAATGTAGAATTAAATTTGGTGTTACATAAGTCACATCCAAAATGAATATTTGGCTTCTCATGTTCAAATATAAACAAGTTTAGTTATTCTTAAATTTCAGAATCAAGTGTCTAAATTTTTTTAAAAAAATAAAAATTTATTTGAAAATAACAAAAATCATCTATTTGAGACAAATATAAACGACAAAAGTCATTTAATATAGAATTAAATTTGGTGTTACATAAGTCACATCCAAAATGAATATTTGGCTTCTCATGTTCAAATATAAACAAGTTTAGTTACCCTTAAATTTCAGAATCAAGTGTCTAAATTTTTTTTAAAAAATAAAAATTAATTTGAAAATATTATCAACACTAAAAGATAAAATGACAAAAGTCATTTATTTGAGACTGATACCGATGGACACCCAAGAGGGCCTAACCCACGAGGGCCCAATCCATGGGTTAGGGTCCAGTCCACATTCCAGTGATCAAAGCCCAATAACTCTGAGAAATCAATATTAGGCCAGGACTAATAACATTCAAACACTTGCCAAACAGGGGCCTAGACACATAAGCAGAGAAAGATCCTGCAAAATTATTGTACCACACATCAACCATTAATGAGGCTCTCACAGCATTAAATGCGACAACCCCTTCACGTCAGAATATACAGACTCACCATGAGCAATGCAAGCTAAAACATAGACTTTCAGCCAACACGACAGGCTGGAATGGACAAGGAAATGATGAGCAAAGGATATAAGGAAGTTTTCGAGACACATCAAAGGTTAAGTTCTTCATTTCTCTCTCTCTCTCTCTCTACATAGTCAATCTCTCCTATTCTAACTCGATCGTCGGAGGGTCCGCTGGGGGATTACCTCCCTCATTGGACCTTTTTGCAAGGACGTTCCACGGACTTCAAGGCCAGCAAACCTGTTGAAAGCTTGGACCAGCCCGACCCATCTCTCATTGGAAAAACGACATCATCAGTTGGCGCCGTCTGTGGGAAACTTCATTTCAGAAAGACAGTTGTGTTTACTTTCTTCGGAAAGAACCCCGTATTCATCCCGCATCAAAGTGGATGGTCACGACTAGATCCATGGCTTTCCAACACAACGCTGGTAACCCCAAAGCTGAGCCCTCCAACCCAAATAACGTGCCTCCATATTTCGTAGAACTCACTAACAGCATCAACCAACTGACTGAACAAAACCAGGCCTTGATCAATGCCTTACTCCAGCGTGACCTGCCTATCACGCCTCCACCACAGCCAATAGTTCCCCCGCACCCAGAACAAGCCCACCATCACCATCAATTCCCACCACACGTGTCTCAAGGAACATTTCCACCCTTCGCCCCGCGGCCCCATCCGTCGAATCTTGACGGTTTTCACCCTTCCCCGTCAGGCTCGCAGCCTCGTCAAGATATGCCACCGCCTTTCTATAACCACCCTTTACCACACCATACGGCCGCCCATGAAGGTGAGGCTAGTAGTGTTCAACCCCCGATCCCTGTTTGTGGGGATAATGCTCCTGTCTGGGATGAAGAAATGCGGGCCATGAAACTCCAACTACAGGGGGTCATGCAGAACATGCAGCACAAGACTTCCTCCACTGTCAACTCTTATTTCACCGCCTTTATCCGGGATAAATCTCTCCCCCCAAGTTCAAGATGCCGTCGATTGACACTTTCGATGGTACCACAGACCCCGTCAACCATATAGAAGCATATCAGACACTTATGATCTTACACATCTTTCCAGACGAAATCATATGTTGTGCTTTCCCTATCACGATGAAGGGTCGGTGCGCCTTTGGTTCAGTTAGCTCCCCTCAGAATCAGTCACTTCATTTCGCCAGCTAAACAAATCCTTCCTAAGCCATTTCATTAGTGTTTAGCGACAACGACATCCAGCCACCCAACTGCTAAACATCCGGCAGACAGAAGGAGAGTCGTTACGCAGTTGTGTCACCCGCTTCAACACCGAAGCCCTCAAAGTGGAGGAAAACGACGACAAGGTCATTCTCACAGCCTTCATGGCCGGTTTGCACCCATCCAATTTCCTTTTCTCCCTTTCCGAAAATCCCCCGACCACCATGGCCTCCTTTCTTCCCAAAGCCCAAAAATACATGAACGCCGAAGACTTTCTGGCAGATAGCCAAGACTCTACATCCAAAACCCCACCCTCCAAGGACAAAAGAAAAGAACCTGAGCCACGACGCAATACACATATCGAACCCCATTATACCCAGATTGGCTTGCACGCTCGGACCAACCGGCCCAAACCTGCCCACCTGGTCGGTTTGAGCGATACACCCCCCTTAATTCACCCGTGGAGCAAGTCCTGAACCAAATTCAACGAGATTATAACCTGAAATGGCCTTAACAATCTAGATCTCTATCCACCCGACGGGATCAATCTAAGTACTACCGCTTCCATCAAGACCACGGTCACAACACTGAACAATGTGTTAACCTTAAAGACCAAGTTGAAGATTTGGTCTGTCAAGGCCGCCTCAGCTGATTCACCGCAGCCCGTCCCCCGCAGAGGCCTAGAATTGGCCCCCCAAACCATAACCGCCAACACACTCTCCCGATGACCAGCACAACTTGAGTGGAATGATGACCGGCCTCAACACCAACCCCGAGCTCACGGCGACGCTTTCCCCTCGCTAGGCGAAATATGAGTCATCACTAGCAGCCTCGTATGCGGCGGACCGTCGCAGTCAGCACAACGAGTTGAGCTCCGAAAAATCCAACAGAGACCTTATAGAGAAATAGCCACAGTGGACCGATCCTACAAGCAACCCAAGCAATGGTTTGAGCCGGTCACCTTCACAGTGGCAGACTGCACAGGTGTTCGTTGTCCTCATGACGACCCCCTGGCCATCCCTACTCTGTTATCAAACTACAAAGTTAGGAGAGTTCTGGTCAACAACGGTAGCTCCTCAGACATCATATTCCTTAATGTTTACTGCTAACTAAAGGTCGGAGAAGAGAAGTTGTCACCTCTACAAACCCCTTTGGTGGGTTTTCTGGCAATTGGGTCACATCCATGGGCTCCATCGACCTCTACATCACCATCGGAGAGTACCCACAGCAGTCCATCAAACTCTTTACTTTCCTCGTCGTCGATTGTCCTTCTGCTTACAACATCATATTAGGGCGCACTGCCCTCAATGCCCTCAAAGCCGTAATATCCACGTACCGTCTGGCCATGAAATTTTCCACTGACGAGGGGGTCGGCACTGTGAGGGGTGAACATACGATAGCCTGGGAGTGCTATGTCGCCTCATTAAAGGAAGTCAAAATGAAAGAAGCTATGATCATTGAAGGCCTTGATGTTAGAGACGAGGAAGAGTTAGTTAGAGGGGAACTAGTGGAGGAACTTGTTGAAGTATATGTCGATCCTACCAACTCAACAAAAACGGCTAAGATTGGCAGCTAGATGTCCTCTCAGGCCAAGGCTGTTCTCACAGCTCTCCTCGCCAAGCACAATGATGTCTTCGCTTGGACCCATTCAGACATGCAAGGTATCGACCCCTCCTTTATTACCCATCGTCTCAGCATTGAACCACAATTCTGATCATTCCGCCAAAAGCAACGCATCTTTTACCCATAACGTAACAGCCTCATCGCCGCTAAGGTTGACAAACTGTTGAAGGCACAATTCATCAGAAATGCGGACTATCCCAGATGGTTGTCCAACGTGGTCCTGGTCCGCAAAAACAACAGCAAATGGCGACTTTGCGTCGACTATTCTGACTTCAACAGAGCTTGCCCCAAAGATAGCTACCCCTTTCCCAGGATAGATTTATTGGTCGACGTAACTGCGGGGCATCAGATGCTTAGCTTCATGGATGCTTTCTCCAGCTATAATCAAGTCTTAACGTACGCCGCCGACCAGGAGCACACCTCTTTTATCACCGATAGGGGGACTTATCACTACCGCATCATGTCGTTTAGTTTGAAGAATGCTAGAGCCACTTACCAATGCCTGGTTAATGTTGTCTTCCAACACGAGATAGGTTGAAACATGGAAGTGTACGTCAACGACATGTTCGTCAAAAGCAAACTCTTCTCTGACCATTTGGCAGACTTGCGTGAGACTTTCCAAACCTTGCGCAAGTATCAAATGAAACTGAATTCGAAAAAGTGTGCCTTCAGCATTGGGTCTAGTAAGTTTTTAGGGTTCATGGTCAGTCAAAGAGGCATTAAGGCCAACCCATAAAAGATCAAGGCCCTGATAGAAATGCGGTCTCCCAGGATGGTCAAAGAAGTTCAGCGGCTAACAAGCAGAGTTGCCGCCGTCAACCATTTCATTTCGCGAGCGATTGACAAATGCCTTCCATTCTTCAAAGTCCTCCAGCAGGCCTTCGAATGAAACACCAAATCTAAGGAAGCCTTCCAACAACTAAAACAGTGCATGGCCAACCCCCCTTTTCTCTTTCAAGCACTGCTAGGCGAAACCCTTTTCCTCTACTTAGCTGTGTCGTACATCGCTGTCAGTGTTACCCTCATCAGGGAGGACAGATCAGTACAACGCCCGGTTTATTACATTAGTTGCGCACTTAGGGGAGCTGAACAGAACTACCCTCTATTAGAAAAAAATGGCTCTTGCCCTGGTAATCGCCTCCAGACGTCTCAGATCCTATTTCCAAGCTCATTCTATAGTGATTCTCACCGACCAGCCTTTAAAGAAGGTCATGCAACAACCAGAATCATCAGGCAGGCTCATGTAGTGGTCCCGTTGAACTAAGTTAGTACGACATCTTTTACCGACCATGAATAGCCATCAAAGGCCAGGTTGTTGCCGACTTTATCTTAGAATTCACAAATCTTACCTCACGTGCTCCCCCTTCACCAGCACACGACCCTATTGAGGAGGAAGACCCCCATTCTTGGACTCTTTGTGTCAACAGTTCATCCCGCAAGGAGGGTAAGAGAGCCGGTTTAATCCTCATAACCCTAGAAGGAGAGTATTTCAAATGTGTCCTCTGATTCCTATTTGAGGCAAGTAACAACCAAGCCAAATATGAAGCTCACATAGCAGGTCTCCAATGGGCTAGAGATATCGGAATCGACCATCTCCAAGTGTTTAGCGACTCTCGGTTGGTAGTTGGCTAGATAACGGGCGAATTTGATGCAAAGGAAGAAGCCATGCGATCATACAGGGACCTTATTCTTCCTCTGACCCGCCTCTTTAATAGTTTTTGTATTCGACGTGTCCCTCAGTTAGAAAACTCCCAAACAGACGAAATGGCACAGTTAGCCTCAGCTGACCAGTCAAACCTTTGCCACGACATCCAGGTCGAGTACCTGACCCATCTAGCAGTCTCACAGGATCAACGAGCAATTCATCTGCTCTAAGATGAGCCCATCCCATGGGCCCAGGACATCATCGCATTCCTTGAGCAGGGCACACTTCCAGTAGACAAACTTGAAGCCACCAAAGTTAGAACTCGGTTGTCGAATTACGTCATTATTAGTGGCACCTTATATAAGAGGAGATTCTCACGACCATATCCCAGATGCCTCAATAATGACTAAGCAACTTATGTAATGAGAGAAATACATGAGGGGGTTTGTGGGAATCACTCTGGGAGACGGTCTCTGGCTCATAAAATTCTCCAAACAGGTTACTTTTGGCCCACCCTCATACAGGACACTGCTTATTTCGTGATGAAGTGCGACACATGCCAGCGTTTCGCTAACATCCCCCACGCCTCTCCAACGGAGTTGATCACACTCCGCAGCTCTTGTCCCTTCACTAAGTAGGGAATCGATCTCGTGGGTCCCTTGCCGACCAGCAGGGGCCAAGTAAAGTTTGTCATTGTAGCTATCGATTATTTCACCAAGTGGGTCAAAACAGAACCTCTCGCCAAGCTTACTGAGCGGAATACTACTAAGTTCATCTGGCAATCCATTGTGTGCCGTTTTGGGATTTCCCAAGCCATCATCTCCGACAATGGCAAACAATTCGACAACAAGAAATTTAGGGAATTCTGCATAGAACTCAATATCAAGACCTTTTTTTCCTTTCCAGGCCATTCTCAAGCCAACGGACAGGTGGAGGTTACCAACCGCTCCCTGCTGCAAATCATCAAGACCAAGCTAGCGGCCGCCAAGGGACTGTAGGCAGAAGAATTACCCAACGTCCTCTGGGCTTATCGGACAACCGCCTAAACTTCAACTGGAAAGACCCCGTTTCGCCTAACATACGGTGCCGAAGCAGTCATTCTTGTGGAAATCAGCTTACCAACACCCAGAGTCATCCACTCTAATCCAAACCTCAATGAAGACCTTCGGAGAGCCCACCTAGACCTCATCGAGGAATTGTGAGAAACGGTCGCCATCCGATTGGCCTCATATCAACAGAAAGTAAGGAAACACTATAATCGCAAAGTCCGACCGAGGGAGTTCATAGTGGAAGACCTCGTCTTACGAGAAGCCACTCTCGCTACCAAAAACCCAACCGAGGGCAAGCTGGCAACTAAGTGGGAAGGCCCTTACATCGTCAAAGCACGACCCCGCCCAGGTACATACCATCTCCAAGATATGGAAGACAGAGACCTCCCATACCCATGGAATGTCGAACACTTAAAATGCTATTTTCAGTAAAATGACAATCCCTGCTTTTTGTTTGCTTTACATTGTTGTATATTTCATTTTGGTGATCGGGACACTTGTCAATTTGGCTCTTGCTATGCTATGCATGTATTTATGATCGTAGGACTATGACAACAATTCAAGATTCTCATTATCTGTGTTGCGCCTTGATTCAAAATTAAACAATATTCACTGAGTTAAACATAACCTCAGCCAGACTGAGCCCTCCACAGTCTCAGCCAGACTGAACGTGAAGGACTCAGCCAAACTGAGTTAAACATGGCCTCAGCCAGACTGAGCCCTCCACAGCCTCAGCCAGACTGAGCATGAAGAACTTAGCCAGACTGAGTTAAACATGGCCTTAGCCAGACTAAGCCCTTCACAACCTCAGTTAGACTGAGCATGAAGAACTCAACTAGACTAAGTTACACATGGCCTCGGCTAGACTGAGCCCTTCACAGCCTCAGCCAGACTGAGTTAAACATGGCCTCAGCCAAACTGAGCCCTCTAGAGCCTTAGCCAAACTGAGCATGAAGAACTTAGCCAGACTGAGTTAAACATGGCCTCAGCCAAACTGAGCCCTCCAGAGCCTCAGCCAGACTGAGCATAAAGAACTCAGCCAGACTGAGTTAAACATAGACTCAGCTAGAGTGAGTTCTCCAAAGCCTCAGCCAGACTGAGCATAAAGAACTCAGCCAGATTGAGTTAAACATGGCCTCAGCCAGACTGCGCCCTCCAGAGCCTCAGCCAAACTGAGCATAAAGAACTCAGCCAGACTAAGTTAAACATAGCCTCAGTCAAACCGAGCCCGTTAGGCTCGGTCCGATTGAGTCCTGACGAACTCAACCAGACTGATCTGAGCAATATCTCAGTCCGAATGAGCAGTTTTTATAACTTCATTTTATTACAAATTGTCGTGACAAGCCGTTTTGACAAATTTTTGGCAAGTCAACCACATGCTGTGCTTCATTCATTTATAGATCTCCCTAGACAGGTTCTTGCACGCTCTTTCCAACTTTCAAGTAACTTTATTATAAATGCATGTTCTTTACAAATTTGAAACAAATTTATTATGACCCTAAGTTCTTTATAACTTTCAACCATTCTTTACAAAGAGTTCTCTCAAACACACAAGATGATAATAATAACCCAAAAAAAAAAAAAAAAACAAGCAACACCAAACCAAACGCCCAGTCCTCACTCCCCTTCGCTAGAAGACAGGTTTTCCTCTTCCACCCCCTCATCCAGGGGAGTCTGGGCGATATCCTCCTCTACTACCTTCACCAGACTAAAGTCCACATCTGGGAACAACTCGCACACCCTATATTTGAAGCTCGTCCAGCCGTTGTCCCAGTACTAGCTCATTTCATGCTTATAGCAGTCTGACTGTTGAAAACTTTGGATTATATCTTCTTCGGTCCTCCCAGCAGCAGTCACTACTGATGGCCCAGCACTCCTTTCACCCTCTCTGGCCAAGCCCCTCGCTACCGCTGCGTTGATAGCCATTTGGAATTCAGGAGACCCCTTAAACTACTCTACCGCCACCACGCACAAGTTCAAACAAGTTGCCCTCTCAGACGCCATTATCCTGGTTAACTCTGTCGCCTTGGCCCTCTCCTCCCCCAAGGCTTTCTCCAACTCCGCAATGCGCACATCTACTTCTTCTTTGTCCTTTAGGGCTTGGTCGCGCAGCTCTTTATTGTTGGTGAGGGCCTCTTCTAACCTTTCATTGGCAGTGTTGCAGGCTTCTTGGACTTTGCCTACTTTCTTCCGCTTGCCCGCCAGCTTAAACTCCAGTGATACCGCCTTGTGGCACACCACTTCCAGTTTAGATTTGGCGACTGTGAGCTCGGAGGCGACCCCAACCTAGCTTACCCTAGCGCACTCAGCCAAATACCCATGCACCACCGACAAAACCTTAATCTTTTTCACCCTCTGAGCATACACCAGACCCTTCGCACAGGCGCTGCGCGCTGCCTTTCTCCAGCCCGCCGTCTCTGCCATTAGGTTCTGTAATTGCACCCACAATCCTTCCAATTAGGCTTTCAGTGGCCCTGCCTCCATCTTCACCCCCACTGCCTTGCCCAGTAGGGCCGCTGCCAGGGTTGCTGCTTCTATTTGCGTCGAGCACAGCCCTCTCACGAGGTCGACCTCGGTAACTTGGGCCATACTCCGCACAGCCGTATCCTCCACGACACCCAACAGACAGTCTACTACGACCCTGGCTTCGTCCCCATCCCCCACAAAACAACTAGCCACTACGCGAACATGATGTATGGTGGTCTTTAGCGCGGCACTGGTCTCTCCTCCACCCGCCTGCTCTCCCCTAGCTCCTAACTTGGTGGCACATCTTGCAAGGGCACATCCTTGGAGGGCAGCTCGACCGACTGATCGGTTTTTTCCAACTCCTTTAGCCCGTCCGATTCGTCCACCACTTGGCCACTTGGCAACTTGGCCACACCTTCCTCCGCCCCCACATTAGCCTTGGCTTGCCTCCCCAGACTTGGGGACAACTCCACTACCCTCTCTTTCGCCTTCTTTCCCACCGGTCCTCTCTCTTCCCCTTCTACAGCCACCTTCATTTTCTTCTTCTTCAACACCGATTCCACCTCCTTTTCGCTTATTTCCTTTAGCGGATCGACTGGCGCCCATAAAGGGACAAAGTTAGTCAGGTCTTTCTCTCCCAATGGCTTGGGGCATGGTCTAACCGACCTCTTTATAACCACCTTTGGCACTGGGCCTAATTCTTTCTCCTTATATTTTTTCGCCTTTGCAAAAGCTCACTTGTCCTCCTTCTCTTGAGCTTTCCTCCTCACCTCCATCTCCTCTGGCGTCGGGTTTCTTTCGACTGGTCGCGGCCACAGATTCAAGGCGAACAGGGCTGAGGGCTGGACGAGGGTGTCCCATTTCAGGCCTTCCCTCTCCTTCTAGTCCTTCACCCGTTTGACCCTCTTCTCCACCTCGGTGTCTAACTTTGGTTCCCAATACTTGGTGGGGACTTTCCAAATTGTACACACCTATCTTCTACCGCTCACCGACACAAAAAACCACTTTGGCTGCCAACCCTTTACCGATGACGGGAGTCCCGCCACCAATCCCCATCCAACTACAGCCAGTAAAGTCACCCACGTCTCCTGTTGCCCTGGCGCCTTATAGCATGAGAAAAACTCATCCACCGTCATCATCTTCCCCTCGGTCGCCCGCAGCCACGCGATGGCACAGGCGAACAGTATCTTCCACGCATTTGGTATCAGCTGCCCTGGGGCCACCTTCAGGAGGTTTAACACGTCCACCACTAGCTGTGGGAGGGGCAACCTTAGGCCCCCACGCAACGCCTCCTCATACAATGCAAACTCCATCGGTTGTGCATCCGACGCCCTCTTCTTCGTCGTCGGCAATCTCAACTCTATGTCGGCTGGAATCTGATATTTACTGCGCAACTCCTTCAGATCCTCTGTCGTCAAAGTGGATTTGTCTGCCTTCGTATGCCAGTGGTTTGGCGCCACTTGACTAATTGGCAGCACCGCCGAGATCATTGTCGACCCCAGGAGCTGCGTCGCTCGCTTCGCCCCCCTCTCCACCCGTATTTCTGCCCTATACTGCTCCGCCAACCCCATCTCATTATCCTCTCCTAGGGCATCCACTCCCATGACAGGCACTTTGTGTTGTGCTATCTCCTTCACGTTTCTCACTATTGCTTCGGTTGCGTGAGCAAGAAATTTTACAATATGCCAGACAGGCAAATCTCTTGCGATAAATGAACTTAAATCTGGAATGTGTTGGTTTTTTGCAATCAAGTAAGTAAAACGCACTAGTCCACAAGCCCAAGGTTTACCTATCCCCCAAGGATGGCGGTTAAAATTCGCGAGTTTGAAATTTCGCACAACAATTAAACTCCCGCCTTTTCAACAACCCACTTTCCCAACCCCTTCCCCTCCTACACCCTATTTATATCCCTCATCAGCAGTCCTTGTTGTACCACGTGCACAGCCACGATCCTTTTCTCGCCTCATTAATTCTCTTTCCTCTTCCCCGTCTATTTCACATCAGCACGCGCTTTTAACCCTCTTGAGTCCCGCGCGCCGTCACTCTTTTCTCGGTCCTCCTCCCGGTTGGCCCTTCCCCCAGTCGACTGATGGGTCGTTGAACACACCAAAAATAATTACTAAACTATACCAAATTCAATTAGAATAATGGCAAGTCCAGGTATCGATCCACAGGGACTATTGTGAAATTAAACTAATTTAATTATTAAATTCCTAAATTAATTTTGATAAAAAGATTGATTGTTTATAACCTAATTTAATAACGAATAAATTAAACTAAGGAATTGAATTATCAAGAATAATTGAAATCTAGGTTTACTGAATTGGGGAAAAAACCTAGGGTAGAGAATTCACCACTAACCACATAATTAGGGTTTCTAATTGAAATCAATTATGCTATGGTTTGAACGGATTAATGTTTCGCAACTACAAGTTCGAAGCATTTGACAAGAAGATCATCACATTCAATGTATGAGCACGAACCATCTCAAGTAACGAACCGTTCACTCTAAACTAAGGTAGTGATACGACTCGTTCCTCGTAGTATGGTTCGTCCCATACCTTGAATGTGAAGGAAAAGAAAACAATTGTATGGATAACATTTAACAATCACAGAAAGTCAAATATTCGAAAGAATAATGAAAATTATATATAAAGAATTTCTAAAACACCATACAATGGTTCAAACCTTTACATAATATAAAATCAAAAAGAAAAACCTATTACATGGCTAGGGTTTCTTCAAAACCCTAGAAAAGGAAGATTAGCCACTCATGGAGGAGTGGAAGGAGGTAGAAGGAGAATGAACCACCATGGGAGACATCTTTGAAGCTTCTTGTTCCTTTCTCTTTCCCAAACCCTAGCCTCTCTCCTTTGTCAAAACAAATTCCGAACCCTAGAAAAGCCTTGTCCTTTTCTTTTTATACTTCTACTCCCTTCCAAACAGGTTTAAAATATTAGTTTGACTTTTCCAGAAAAAGTCAACTCTGTCCAAATTCTGTCTTTTTGCCCATTTTATGCTTTGACGATGTATAACCTGATTGACATTCAACACACATAAAATACACGGTTTGACCAGCAAGTGAAATTAAGAGATTCTAATTAACGGCCTCAATGGTGTACATTTCGGCCTTAATCACCGACCATCCCGCTTGCTCACCTTTGATGTTGGCCGTCCTCTCGGTTAGCCATCCCGCTTAGCCACCTTCGCGGTCGGCCCTCCTCCCTCTCGGCCACATTAACGGTCGGCCATCCTAATCGGCCACTTTCGCGGTTGGCCCTCCTCCCAATCGGCCATCCCGCTCACCCATGCTTGCGGTCGGTAACCTCACCGCTTGGTCGCTCCCAACCTGCCAACCCTACCCCTACCCCCCCAAGCTTGACGGACTCCCTCTACTTTTTTTATTCCCTTCGATGGACTAAAGCTGCACTCGGGAATGGGGAACTACTGATACCGATGGGGATTAAATATTTGTAAGAAACTGCACAAAATAAGTTTTAAACCTCCTTTGGGGATTAAATATTTTAGTTAAAAAATTAAAAAATTACTATAAATTATCGCATCACAATTTTTATTTTTTTACATATTTTTTTTATAAAAAATTTAAAAATTATTAAAATAACATGTTACCAAAAATGGGCTTAACTAGAGTTTTATGTTGACAAGTAAATGGCTTATTCGGCTAGGAAGACAAGCCGCATGAGCCACTAAGCCATTTCGATGACGTGAAGCAAATGATTGTTTGGAAATAGGAATAGGGTGTGGGTGTGAGTGTGCTTGTGTAGAGAGAGACCAAAGGAGCGGTAAATAAGGACAAAAGATAGGGATGAAAAGCAAGGGATATGTTGTGTTGGTTTGGAGGATGGAATGGAGAGGGTTATAATTTGCACATGAGAGATGCAAAGGCAAGGGTGAAGACCCCACCTTCTGTTACGTTTTTAGCACCAGGCTCCAAACACATCCTTCACCTACTCTTCTATAGAATTAGATGAAGGAGTAGGTACAACAGTGTAGTATTAGGACAAAAAATACTGATTAGTTTGAAGAAAGAAAGAGAGCCAATTAAAGGAAAAGCAAGCCGTGTAGGTGAATGATGCGTTTGGAGCCTGGTGCTAAAAACGTAACAGAAGGTGGGGTCCTCACCCTTGCCTTTGCCTCTCTCATGTGCAAATTATAACCCTCTCCATTCCATCCTCCAAACCAACACAATACATCCCTTGCCTTCCATCCCTCTCTTTTGTCCTTATTTACCGCTCCTCTAGTCTCTCTCTACACACGCACACTCACACCCACACCCTATTCCTATTTCCAAACAATCATTTGCTTCACGTCATCGAAATGGCTTAGCCGCTCATGCGGCTTATCTTCCTAGCCGAATAAGCCATTTACTTGTCAACATAAAACTCTTGTTAAGCCCATTTTTGGTAACATGTTATTTTAATAATTTTTTATAAAATAATATGTAAAAAAATAAAAATTGTGATACGATAATTTATAATAATTTTTTTAATTTTTTAACTAAAATATTTAATCCCCAAACGAGGTTTAAAACTTATTTTGTGCAGTTTCTTACAAATATTTAATCCTCATCAGTATCAGTAGTCTCTCATTCTTGAGTGCAGCTTTAGTCCAACGAAGGGAATAAGAAAAGGTGGAGGGAGTTCGTCAAGCTTGGGGGGGTAGGGTGGGCGGGTTGGGAGCGACTAAGCGGCGAGGTTACTGATAGTGTGGAGGGCTGACCGCGAGGGTAGGCGAGTGGGATGGCCGACTGGAAGAAGGCCGACCGCGAGGGTAGGCGGTGGGATGGCCGACTGGAAGAAGGGCTGACCGCGAATGTGGCTGATCAGGATGGCCGATCGAGAGGAGGGCCGACCGTGAATGTGGCCAAGCGGAAAGAGGCTCGACCGCGAAGGAAGGCGAGCAAGATGGTTGGTCGGGGGGAGGGCCGACTGCGAAGGTGGCTAAGCGGGATGGCCGACCGAGAAGAGGACCGAGAAAAGAGTGATGGCGAGTAGGGCTCGAGGTGGGTAAAAGCTCGTGCTGATATGAGGTGGAATAAACGGGAAAGAGGAAAGAGAATTAGTGGGGTGAAGAAAGGATCGTGGCCATACACATGGTACAACAAGGACCACTAATGAGGGATACAAATAGGGTGTAGGAGGGGAAAAGGTTAGGAAAGTGGGTTGTTGAAAAGACGAGGGTTTAATTGTTGTGCGAAATTTCAAACTGGCGAATTTTAATCCTGATCCTTGGGGGATAGGTAAACCTTGGGCTTGTGGACTTGCGCGTTTTACTTACTTGATTGCAAAAAACCATCACATTCCAGATTTAAGTTCCTTCATCGCAAGAGATTCACGTGTCTGGCATATTGTAAATTTTCTTGCTCCAGCTACCGAAGCAATAGTGAGAAACGTGAAGGAGATGGCACAACACAAAGCTCCAGCCATGGGAGTGGATGCACTAGGAGAGGATGATGGGGTGGAGTTGGCGGAGCAGTATAGGGCGGAAAGGCGGGTGGAGAGGGAGGCGAAGCGACCGGCGCGGCCCTTGGAGTCGACAATGATCTCGGCGGTGCAGCCGATTAGCTAAATGGCGCCAAACCACTGGCATACGAATGTGGACAAATCCACTATGACAGTAGAGGATCTGGAGGAGTTGCGCAGCAAATATCAGATCCCGACCGACATAGAGTTGAGATTGCCGACGACGAAGGAGAGGGCGTCGGATGCGCGACCGATGGAGTTTGCACTGTATGAGGAGGCGCTGTGTGGGCGGCCTAAGGTTGCCCCTTCCATAGCTAGTGGTGAACGTGTTAAACTGCTTGGAGGTGGCCCCAGGGTAGCTGATGCCGAACACGTAGAAGATACTATTCACCTGTGCCATTACGTGGCCGCAGGCGACCGGGGGGGAGGGGGAGATGATGACGGTAGATGATTTTTTCTCATGCTACAAGGCGTTAGGGCAACAGGAGACGTGAGTGACTTTACAGGCCGTAGCTAGAAGGGGATTGGTGGCGAGACTCCAGTAATCGGTGAAGGGTTGGCAGCCAAAGTGGTTTTTTGTGTCAGCGAGCGGTAGAAAAGGGGCGCGTACAATTTGGAAAGTCCTCACCAAGTCTTGGGAGCCAAAGTTAGACGCCGAGGCGGAGAAGAGGGTCAAACAGGTGAAGGACTGGAGGGAGAGAGAAGGGCTAAAATGGGACGACCTCGTCTAGCCCTCAGCCTTGTTAGCCTTGAATTTGGGCCCACGGCCAGTCAAAGAAGACCCGACGCAGGAGGATATAGAGGCGAGGAGGAAAGCTCAAGAGGAGGAGGACAAGCGAGCTTTTGTAAAGGCGAAAAAATATAAGAAGAAAGAATTAGGCCCAGTGCCAAAGGTGGTTATGAAGAGGTCGGTCAGACCACACCCCAAGCCATTGGGAGAGAAAGACCTGACCAACTTTGTCCCTTTGCGGACACCAATCGATCCGTTAAAGGAAAGAAGTGAAAGGGAGATGGAAGCGGTGTTGAAGAAGAAGAAAAGGAAGGTGGTTGCAGAAGGGGGGGGGAGAGAGGACCGGTGGAGAAAAAGACGAAAGAGAGGGTAGTGGAGTTGTCCCCAAGTCGGGGAAGGGAGGCCAAGGTTGATGTGGGGGTAGAGGAAGGTGTGGCCAAATTGCTAAGTGGCCAAGTGGTGGACGAATCGGACGAGCCAAAGGAGTTGGAAGAAACCGATCAGTTGGCCGAGCTACACTCCAAGGATGTGCCCTTACAAGATGTGCCACCAAGTCAAGAGCTAGAAGAGAGCGGGCGGGTGGAGGAGAGAACAACGTCGCACTAAAGACTGTCATGCATCATGTTCGCACGGTGGCCGGCTGTTTGGCGGGGGATGGGGGCGAAGCCAGGGTCGCAGCAGATCGTCTGTTGGGGGTCATGGAGGATATGGCCGTGCGGAATATGGCCCATGTTACAAAGGTCGACCTCGTGAGAGGGTTGTATTTGGTGCAAATAGAAGCAACAACCCTGGCAGCTGGCAGTGAGGGTGAAAATGGAGGCAGAGCCTCTGAAGGCCCAATTGGAAGGATTGCGGGCGCAATTACAGAACCTAAGGGTAGAGACGGCGGGCTGGAGAAAGGCAACGCACAGTGCCTGTGCGAAGGGTCTGGCGTATGCTCAGAGAGCGAAGAAGATGGAGGTTTTGTCGGTGGTGCAGGGGTACTTGGCCCAGCGTGCCAGGGTAAGCCAAGCTAGGGTCGCCTCCGAGCTCGCAGTCGCCAAATCTGAACTGGAAGTGGTACGCCATAAGGCGGTATTACTGGAGTTTGAGCTGGCGGGCGAGCGAAAGAAAGTAGGCGAAGTCCAAGAAGCCTACAACACTGCCAAGGAAAGGTTGGAAGAGGCCCTCACCAACAATGAAGAGCTGCGCGACCAAGCCCTAAAGGACAAAGAAGAAGCAGATGTGCGCATTGCGGAGTTGGAGAAGGCCTTGGGGGAGGAGAGGGCCAAGGTGGCAGAGTTAACCAGGATAATGGCGTCTGAGAGGGCGGCCTATCCGGACCTGTACGTGGCGGCGGTAGAGTAGTTTAAGAGGTCTCCTGAATTCCAAATGGCCATCGACGTAGCGGTGGCGAGGGGCTTGGCCAGAGAGAGTGAAAGGGGTGCTGGGCAATCAGGAGTGGCTACTGCTTGAAGGACCGAAGAAGATATAATCCAAGGTTTTCAACAGTCAGACTACTATAAGCATGAAATAAGCCAGTACTGGGACAGCGACTGGACTAGCTTCAAATATAGGGCGTAGGAGCTGTTTCCAGATGTGGACTTTAGTCTGGTAAAGGTAGCAGAGGAGGATATCGCCCATCCTTGGATGAGAGGGTGGAAGAGGAAGACCTGTCGTCCAGCTAAGGGGAGTGAGGACTAGGCGTTTGGTTTGGTGTTGCTTGTTTTTTTTTGTTTGTTGGAGGGGGGGGTTATTATTATCATCTTGTGTTTTAAGAGAACTCTTTGTAAAGAATGGTTAAAAGTTGTAAAGAACTTGGGGTCGTACTAAATTTCTTTGAAATTTGTAAAGAACATGCGTTATAATAAAGTTACTTGAAAGTTGGAAAGAACGTGCAAGAACTTGTCTAGGGAGATCTATAAATGAATGAAACACAGCATGTGGTTGACTTGCCAACAATTTGTCAAAACGGCTTGTCACGACAATTTGTAATAAAGTGAAGTTATAAAAACTGCTCATTTGGGCTAAGATATTGCTCAGATCAGTCTAGTTGAGTTCGTCAAGGCTCAATAGGGCCGAGCCCAATAGGCTCGGTTTGACTAAGCTGTGTTTAACTCAGTCTGGCTGAGTTCTTCATGCTCAGTCTGGCTGAGGCTCTGGAGGGTGCAGTCTAGCTAAGGCCATGTTTAACTCAGTCTGGCTAAGTTCTTCATGCTCAGTCTGGCTAAGGCTCTAGAGGGCTCAATCTGGTTGAGGCTATGTTTAACTCAGTCTAGTTGAGTTCTTTATGCTCAGTCTGGCTGAGGCTCGAGAGGGCTCAGTCTGGCTGAAGCCATGTTTAACTCAGTCTGGTTGAGTTCTTCATCCTTAATCTGGCTAAGGCTGTGGAGGGCTCAATCTGGCTGAGTTCTTCATGCTCAGTTTGGCTGAGGCTGTGGAGGGCTCAGTCTGGCTGAGGCCGTGTTTAACTCAGTGAATGTTGTTTAATTTTGAATCAAGGCACAACACAGATAATGAGAATCTTGAATTATTGTCATAGTCCTGCGATCATAAATACATGCATGGTATGGTAAGAGCCAAAATGGACAAGTGTCCCAATCACCAAAATGAAATATACAACAATGTAAAGCAAACAAAAAGCAGGGACTGCCGCTTTACTGAAAATAGCGTTTCAAGTGTTCGACATTCTATGGGTGTGGGAGGTCTCTGCTTTCCATGTCTTGGAGACGGTATGTACCTGGGCGGGGTCGTGCTTTGACGATGTAAGGGCCTTCCCACTTAGCTGCCAGCTTGCCCTTGGTTGGGTTTTTTATGGCAAGAGTGGCTTCTTGTAAGACGAGGTCTCCCACTGTGAACTTGTAACAACCCCCACCACTGCTTACCGATTAATTACTGATTTCTGTAAACTGAGACTAATCATGATGGGTAATTGAACTGATTGGAATACTGAACTGACTGACTGAAATCTGGAATTGAATTGATTGAGTATGTTAGTTAAATTGCATTTCTATCTGTTTGATTGCCAAATTATCTGTTCACGTTTTATCCTTTAAACTGCGAATTGAAGGCCTTATCGGCAGCCGAATCTGAAATCGATTGTTGATTTGTGTTCATTGGAATTTATATGATTTTATGGTATATTTATCTGAAAA
Source organism: Camellia japonica (assembly GCA_030407325.1). NCBI lineage: Eukaryota > Viridiplantae > Streptophyta > Magnoliopsida > Ericales > Theaceae > Camellia > Camellia japonica. The sequence goes on from JAPPVO010000003.1 coordinate 18,178,155, forward strand.
GTAATTTAGTATGATTAAATTAGATTAGATTAAATAAGTTAAATTGCATTATTGGACTTATTTACCGAAATGCCACTCTAGTGGCCCACTACCTAGACTACATTTGAGCCTCATTACACTTAAACAACACAATTTCATCAGCCCCTTTTCTTGCACAAACCGACCAAGAGAAAGAGAGAGTGAGGGAATTGAGTTCAATTTGTTGATTTGCTTGGGGAATTAAAGAAATTGTAGAAGAGATTGCATATTTGAGCTCCCTTCTTGAACTACAAGACTTAAGGTAGATTCATTGTCTTCTTGTTTATGTTTTGAGTTGATTCTTGCATGGTTTAGAGCAAAGTTGAAGTCTACAGCCAATTTATGGCTCAAATTGTTGTGTTGAAGCTTAATTGTTGCATGCATGTATATATATTGAAGTTTTGAGGTTGTAGTTCATAATTCCTCACATGCATGTTCATAATATTGTCATAGTTCATGTTGTCATCATGTTTTTGCAAGATTTGAGCTCATTGAGCAAGCATTGAAGCTTTAAAATGGTTTAAATTCATGCATGTTTGCATGTTCTTCATGTCCATGAAAATTGGTTTGAAATTTGGATTTAATTGAGCTACCATTGGGCCTTGATTTTATAAATTGAGCTTTGAATCATGTTATTTCATGTGTTTACAAGTGTTTTCCAGGTTTTCAGCCCAAGAGGATCGATTTTAATGCATTTAAACTTGGTTTTGTGTTTGGGACTCAAATCTGGGTTTTCCAGATTTTGGACCCACGCTCGAGCGTACACTCTTTGATCATGCCTTTCGCTCGAGCGAGAAAAGTGACGCTCGAGCGTGAAATGCGTGCATCCAGTACTTTACATGAGCTTGCAGTCTGCTCGAGCGAGGGTCGAGCGCCCGTTGAGCGTAGATTTTGAGCATCCAGTATTTTCACTGTAGCTTACAGTCCGCTCGAGCGACATAAGTCATGCTCGAGCGGAGATCCTTTGTCTTCATGTCCGCTCGAGCGTAGAAAGCTACGCTCGAGCGAGACCCCTGTTTTCTGAAAATTTTGAAAATGCTTTTAAAGTGCATCTTTGCATCCTCATCCCATCCTAGGCATTCTTAGGCCTAGTTTAAGGCATCTTAATGAGGATATAGATGTAGAACACACCGAGGCAATTAGGGATTAAGTTATTATCTTTCCCAACTGTGTAGCTTAGTGTGTGTTCGTTCTGTAAACTGTGTAGGGTTGGCGACTGGAGACACGCTCTAGCCTAATTGTAGCCCAGAACTCTATGAGTAACAACTGTGTAAAGATATGTTTAAATGATTATCTTCTGAACAATCGAACTGTACTGTTTTCTGAACTGATACTGTTGATTGAATGAATGTATGTCCCATATTCTGAACTGTATTGTGGCATCCTTAGCAACTACTGTTTATTGTTACTGTTACAGAAATCTCTGTTGGTTCCCTTGTTGAAACCACTACTGTTTACTGATTGATGGCCATCATTGACTGTTCGGTCTGTTAAGACCTACTGTTTACTGTACTGTTATGCTAATGGATATACCACATATGACTGTACTGACTGAACGACTGAAATACTAATTAAATGAACTATTTTCATTACTGTAAGGACATTCATTTTAAACCCCTTTACACATTATGTTATTCACTGGGCTTTAGCTCACTGTTTATATATATATGTAGGTGTTCAGGCACCAGACTGAAGCTAGGAGCATGGGTTAGGCTCCCCTTTTTGTCAAGTCAACTACTGTGCCTCACTGCGAGGTTCCGAGCCTGCCAAGCTATGGCTTAGGGGTGTTTTAGTCTCCTGTCTGTCTCTGTATCTGTTTTGTTTACTGTATACTGTATAGATTGTTACTACTGTTTAATAGGGATTATGTCCCTGAACTGAATGATTGTGTATATGTACATACTGTTTTGTCGCTGACTGTATATATGTATGAAAAGTCTTTTTGTATACAGACTGTCACAGCTCATTGGACATTGTTTATTTACTGTTTTGGCTTCCGCCATTCCCCTGTACTCTGTTTTACTGTAATACTGTTGAGCAGGCCTTTGGTAATCTCGGATTACTGGCCGGTTACGGTGCTAAACCCATAGGGGCGGGTTTGGGTCGTGACAGAACTCCCTCGGTCAGACTTTGCTATTATAGTGTTTCCTTACTTTCTGTTGATATGAAGCCAGTTGGACGGCGACCGTTTCTCGCAATTCCTCGATGAGGTCTAGGTGGGCTCTCTGAAGGTCTTCGTTGAGGTTTGGATTGGAGTGGATGACTCTGGGTGTTGGTAAGCCGATTTCAACAGGGATTACCGCTTCGACACCATATGTTAAGCGAAATGGGGTCTCCCCAGTTGGAGTTCTGGCGGTTGTCCGATAAGTCCAGAGGACGTTGGGCAATTCTTTTGCCCAGAGGCCTTTGGCGGCCGCCAGCTTGGTCTTGATGATTTGCAGCAGGGAGCGATTGGTAACCTCTACATGTCCGTTGGCTTGAGGATGGCCTGGGAAGGAAAAATAAGTCTTGATGTTGAGTTCTGCGCAGAATTCCCTAAATTTGTCATTGTTGAATTGTTTGTCATTGTCGGAGTTGATGGCTTGGAGAATCCCAAAATGGCACACAATGGACTGCCAGATGAACTTAGTAGTATTCCGCTCAGTAATCTTGGCGAGAGGTTCCGCGTAGGGGATATTAGTGAAGCGCTGGCATTTGTCGCACTTTATCATGAAATTAGCAATGTCCTGATTGAGAGTGGGCCAAAAGTAACCTGTTCGGAGAATTTTATGAGCCAGAGACTGTCCCCCAGAGTGATTCCCATAAACCCCCTCATGTATTTCTCTCATTACATAAGTTACTTGGTCATTATTGAGGCATCTGAGATATGGTCGTGAGAATCCCCTCTTATAGAAGGTGCCACTAATAATGACATAATTCGACTACCGAGTTCTGACTTTGGCGGCTTCAAGTTTGTCTGTTGGATGTGTGCCCTGCTCGAGGAATGCGATGATATCCTGGGCGCATGGAATGGGCTCATCCTGGAGCAGGTGACTGCTGGATGGGTCAGGTACTCGAGCCGGATGCCGTGGCAAAGGTCTGACTAGTCGGTTGAGGCTAACTGTGCCATTTCGTCTGCTTGGGAGTTTTTTGACCGGGGGACATGTCAAATACGAAAACTATTAAAGAGGCGGGTCAGAGGAAGAGCAAGGTCCCTGTATGATCACATGGCTTCTTCCTTTGCATCAAACTCACCCGTTATTTGGCCGACTACCAACCAAGAGTCGCTAAAGACTTAGAGATGATCGACTTTGATATCTCTAGCCAATCAGAGACCCGCTATGAGAGCTTCATTTTTGGCTTGGTTGTTGCTTGCCTCAAATAGGAATCGGGGGGCACATTTGAAATACTCTCCTTCTAGGGTTGTGAGGATTAAACCGGCTCCACTACCCTCTTTACGGGATGAACCATCGACACAAAGAGTCCAAGAATGAGGGGTCTTCCTCCTCAACAGGGTCGTGTGCTGGTGGAGGGGGCACGTGCAGGGTAAGATTTGTGAATTCTAAGTTAAAGTCGACAATAGCCTGGCCTTTGATGGTTGTTCGTGGTCGGTAAGAGATGTCGTACTGACTTAGTTCAAAGGACCACTGCATGAGCCTGCCTGATGATTCTAGTTGTTGTATGACCTTTTTCAAAGGCTGGTCGATGAGAATCACTATGGAATGATCTTAGAAATAGAGTCGGAGACGTCTGGAGGCGATGACCAGGGCGAGAACCATTTTTTCTAATAGAGGGTAGTTTTGTTCGGTTCCCCTAAGTGCGTGGCTAATGTAATAAACCAGGCGTTGTATTGATCCGTCCTCCCTGATGAGGGCAACACTGACAGCGGTGTAGGACACAGCTAAGTAGAGGAAGAGGGTTTCGCTTGGCAGTGCTTGAGAGAGAAGATGGGGGTTGGCCATGCACTGTTTCAGTTGTTAGAAGGCTTTCTCAGACTCGGTGTTCCATTTGAAGGCCTGCCGGAGGACTTTAAAGAATGGAAGGCATTTGTCAGTCGCTCGCGAAATGCAACGGTTGAGGGCGGCAACTCTACCTGTTAGCCGCTGAACTTCTTTGACCGTCATGGGAGACCGCATTTCTATCAAGGCCTTGATCTTTTCTGGGTTGGCCTTAATGCCTCTTCTGCTGACCATGAACCCTAAAAACTTACCAGACCCAACGCTAAAGGCACACTTTTCTGGATTCAGTTTCATTTGATACTTGCGCAAGGTTTGGAAAATCTCGCGCAGGTCTGCCCAATGGTCAGAGGAGAGTTTGCTCTTGACGAGCATGTTGTCGGCATAGACTTCCACGTTTCGACCTATCTGGTGTTGGAAGACGGCATTGACCAGGCATTGGTAAGTGGCTCCAACATTCTTCAAATCGAACAGCATGATGCGGTAGTGATAAGTCCTCCTGTTAGTGATGAAAGAGGTGTGCTCCTGGTCAGCGGCGTGCATTAAAATCTGATTATAGCCGGAGAAAGCATCCATGAAGCTAAACATCTGATGCCTCGCAGTTGTGTCAACCAATAGATCTATCCTGGGAAGGAGGTAGTTGTCTTTGGGGCATGCTTGGTTAAGGTCGAAATAGTCGACGCAGAGTCGCTATTTGCCGTTATTTTTGTGGACTAGGACCACGTTGGACAACCATCTGGGATAGTCCACATTTCTGATGAACTGTGCCTTCAGCAGTTTGTTAACCTCAACGGCGATGAGGCTGTTATATTCCGGGTGAAAAATGTGTTGCTTTTGGCGGAACGGTCAGAATTATGGTTCAATGCTGAGACGATGGGTAATAAAGGAGGGGTCGATACTTGGCATGTATGAATGGGTCCAAGGAAGACATCATTGTGCTCGGCGAGGAGAGCTGAGAGATCAGCCTTGGCCTGAGAGGACAGATGGCTGCCAATCTTAGCCGTTTTTGTTGAGTCGGAAGGATCGACAGGTACTTCGACGAGTTCTTCCACTGGTTCCCCTCTAACTAACTTTTCCTCATCTCTAACATCAAGGCCTTCAATGATCATAGCTTATTTCATTTTGACTTCCTTTAATGAGGCAACATAGCACTCCCGGGCTATCGTCTGTTCACCCTCATAGTGCTGACCCCCTGGTTAGTGGGAAACTTCATGGCCAGATGGTAAATGGAGGTTACGGCTTTGAGGGCATTGAGGGCGGTGTGCCCTAATATGATGTTGTAAGCAGAAGGACAGTCAACGACGAGGAAAGTAAGGAGTTTGGTGGACTACCGTGGGTATTCTCCGATGGTGATGAGGAGGTCGTTGGGGCCCATGGATGTGACCCGATCGTTGGTGAAACCCACCAAAGGGGTTTGTAGAAGTGACAACTTCTCTTTTCCGACCTTAAGTTAGCAGTAGGCGTTGAGGAAGATGATGTCTAAGGAGCTACCATTGTCGACCAGAACTCTCTTGACTTTGTAGTTTGACAACAGAGCAAAGATGACCAGGGGGTCGTCATGAGGATAGCGAACGCTTGTGCAGTCTGCCACTGTGAAGGTGACTGGTTCGGACCATTGCTTGGGTTGCTTGTGAGGTCGGTCCACCGTGGCTACTTTTCTATCAGATCCTTGTAGGATTTTTCGGAGCTCAGCTCGCTGTGTTGACCGCGACGGTCCGCTACACGCAAGGCCGCCAGTGATGACCTGTATTTCGCCTAGCGGGGAGAAAGCGTCACCTAGCACGGCTGCATCCTCTACGACCCCCAACAGACAGTCTGCTGCGACCCTGGCTTCGCCCCCATCCCCCGCCAAGTAGTCGGCCACCGCGTGAACATGATGCATGGCGATCTTTAATGCGGCGCTGGTCTCTCCTTTACCTGCCCGCTCTCTCCCTAACTCCTGACTTAGTGGCACATCTTGTAAGGGCACATCCTTGGAGGGCAGCTCGACCGACTGATCGATTTCTTCTAACTTCTTTGGCCCATCTGATTCATCCACTACTTGGCCACTTGGCAACTTGGCTACACCTTCCTCTGCCTCCACATCAACCTTGGCCTCATTCCATCGACTTGGGGACAACTCCACTACCCTCTCTTTCACATTCTTCCCCATTGGTCTTCTCTCCTCCCCCTTCTGCAGCCACCTTCCTTTTCTTCTTCTTTAACACCGTTTCCACCTTCCTTTCGCTTATTTCCTTTAGTGGATTGACTGGTACCCGCAAAGAGACAAAGTTGGTCAGGTCTTTCTCTCCCAATGGCTTGGGGTGTGGTTTGACGGATCTCTTCATAACCATCTTCGGCACTGGGCCTAATTCTTTCTCCTTATATTTTTCTGCCTTTGCAAAAGCTTATTTTTCCTCCTCCTCCAGAGCTTTCCTCCTCGCCTCTATATCCTCCGGCGTCGGGTCTCCTTCGACTGGTCGTGGCCCCAGATTCAGGTTGAACAAGGCTGAGGGCTGGACGAGGTCATTCTATTTCAGCCCTTCCCTCTCCCTCTAGTCCTTCACCTGTTTGACCTTTTTCTCTCGCCTCAGCATCTAACTTTGGCTCCCAAGACTTGGTGGGGACTTTCCAAATTGTACGCACCCCTCTTCTACTGCTCACCGACACAAAAAACCACTTTGGCTGCCAACCCTTCACCGATGACGAAAGTCCCGCCACTAATCCCCTTCCAGCTACGACCTATAAATGAATGAAGCACAGCACTAGGGAGATCTATAAATGAATGAAGCACAATATGTGGTTGACTTGCCAAAAATTTGTCAAAACGGCTTGTCACGACAATTTGTAATAAAGTGAAGTTATAAAAACTACTCATTCGGGCTGAGATGTTGCTCAGATCAGTCTGGTTGAGTTCGTCAGGGCTCAGTAGGGCCGAGCCCAATAGGCTCGGTTTGACTGAGGCTGTGTTTAACTCAGTCTGGCTGAGTTCTTCATGCTCAGTCTAGTTGAGGTTCTGGAGGGTGCAGTCTGGCTGAGGCCATGTTTAACTCAATCTGGCTAAGTTCTTCATGCTCAGTTTGGCAGAGGCTCTAGAGGGCTCAATCTGGCTAAGGCCATGTTTAACTCAGTCTAGTTGAGTTCTTCATGCTCAGTCTGGCTGAGGCTGTGGAGGGCTCAGTCTGGCTGAGGCCATGTTTAACTCAGTTTAGCTGAGTTCTTCATGCTCAGTTTGGTTGAGGTTATGTTTAACTCAGTGAATGTTGTTTAATTTTGAATCAAGGCACAATACAGATAATGGGAATCTTGAATTGTTGTCATAGTCCTACGATCATAAATACATGCATGACATGGCAATAGCCAAAATGGACAGTGTCCCAATCACCAAAATGAAATATACAACAATGTAAAGCAAACAAAAAGCAGGGATTGGCGCTTTATTGAAAATAGTGTTTCAAATGTTCGACATTCCATGGTTGTGGGAGGTCTCTGCCTTCCATGTCTTGGAGATGGTATGTACCTGGGCGGGGTCGTGCTTTAACGATGTAAGGGCTTTCCCACTTAGCTGCCAGCTTGCCCTCGGTTGGGTTTTTTGTGACGAGAGTGGCTTCTCGTAAAACGGGGTCTCCCACTATGAATGCCCTCAGTCGGACTTTGCGATTATAGTGTTTCCTTACTTTCTGTTGATATGAAGCCAGTCGGACGGCGGCCGTTTCTTGCAATTCCTCGATGAGGTCTAGGTGGGCTCTCTGAAGGTCTTCGTTGAGGTTTGGATTGGAGTGGATGACTCTGGGTATTGGTAAGCCAATTTCCACAGGGATTACCGCTTCGACACCGTATGTTAAGCAAAATGGGGTCTCCCCAGTTGGAGTCCGAGCAGTTGTCCGATAGGCTTAGAGGACGTTGGGTAATTCTTTTTCCCAGAGGTCTTTGGCGGCCGCCAGCTTGGTCTTGATGATTTGCAGCAGGGAGCGATTGGTAACCTCCACCTGTTCGTTGGCTTGAGGATGGCCTGGGAAGGAAAAATAAGTCTTGATATTGAGTTCTGCGCAGAATTTCCTAAATTTGTTGTTATCAAATTGTTTGCCATTGTCAGAGATGATGGCTTGGGGAATCCCAAAACTACACACAATGGACTGCCAGATGAACTTAGTAGTATTCCACTCAGTAATCTTGGTGAGAGGTTCCGCGTAGGGGATGTTAGCAAAGCGCTGGCATTTGTCGCACTTCATCACAAAATTAGCAATGTCCTGATTGAGGATGGGCCAAAAGTTTCCTGTTCGGAGAATTTTATGAGCCAAAGACCGTCCCCCAGAGTGATTCCCATAAACCCCCTCATGTATTTCTCTCATTACATAAGTTACTTGGTCATTATTGAGGCAGCTGAGATATGGTCGTGAGAATCCCCTCTTATACAAGGTGCCACTAATAATGACATAATTCAACGACCAAGTTCTGACTTTGGCGGCTTCGAGTTTGTCTACTGGATGTGTGCCCTGCTCGAGGAATGCGATGATGTCCTGGGCCCATGGGATGGGCTCAATCTGGAGCAGGTGAATTGCTCGTTGATCCGGTGAGACTGCTAGATGGGTCAGGTACACGACCCGGATGCCGTGGCAAAGGTCTGACTGGTTGGTTGAGGCTAACTGTGCCATTTCGTCTGCTTGGGAGTTTTCTGACCGGGGGACATGTCAAATACGAAAAATATTAAAGAGGATGGTCAGAGGAAGAGCAAGGTCCCTGTATGATCACATAGCTTCTTCCTTTCCATCAAACTCGCCCGTTATCTAGTCGACTACTAACCGAGAGTCGCTAAAGACTTAGAGATGGTCGACTCCGATATCTCTTGCCAATCGAAGACCCGCTATGAGAGCTTCATATTTGGCTTGGTTGTTGCTTGCCTCAAATAGGAATCGGAGGGCATTTGAAATACTCTCCTTCTAGGGTTGTGAGGATTAAACCGGCTCCGCTACCCTCTTTACGGGATGAACCATCGACACAAAGAGTCCAAGAATGGGGGTCTTCACCCTCAATAGGGTCGTGTGCTGGTGGAGGGGCCATGTGCGGGGTAAGATTTGTGAATTCTAAGATAAAGTCAGCAACAGCCTGGCCTTTGATGGCTGTTCGTGGTCGGTAAGAGATGTCGTACTGACTTAGTTCAACGGACCACTGCATGTGCCTGCCTGATGATTCTAGTTGTTACATGACCTTTTCAAAGGCTGGTCGGTGAGAATCACTATGGAATGAGCTTGGAAATAGAGTCGGAGACGTCTGGAGGCGATGACCAAGGCGAGAGCCATTTTTTCTAATAGAGGGTAGTTCTGTTCGGCTCCCCTGAGTACGCAGCTAATGTAATAAACCGGGCATCGTACTGATCCGTCCTTCCTGATGAGGGCAACACTGACAGCAGTGTAGGACACAGCTAAGTAGAGGAAGAGGGTTTCGCTTGGCAATGCTTGAAAGAGAAAATGAGGGTTGGCCATGCATTGTTTCAGTTGTTAGAAGGCTTTCTCAGACTCGGTGTTCCATTCGAAGGCCTGCCGGAGGACTTTGAAGAATGGAAGACATTTGTCAGCCACTCGTGAAATGCAACGGTTGAGGGCGGCAACTCTGTCTGTTAGCTGCTCAACTTCTTTGACCATCCTGGGAGACCGCATTTCTATCAGGGCCTTGATCTTTTCTGGGTTGGCCTCAATGCCTCTTTGGCTGACCATGAACCCTAAAAACTTACTAGACCCAATGCCAAAGGCACACTTTTCTGGATTCAGTTTCATTTGATACTTGCGTAAGGTTTGGAAAGTCTCGCGCAGGTCTACCAAATGATCGGAGGAGAGTTTGCTCTTAACGAGCATGTCGTCGACGTAGACTTCCATGTTTCGACCTACCTGGTGTTGGAAGACGGGATTGACCAGGCGTTGATAAGTGGCTCCAGCATTCTTCAAACCGAACGGCATGACGCGGTAGTGATAACTCCCCCTGTCAGTGATGCAAGAGGTGTGCTCCTGGTCGGTGGCGTGCATTAAGATCTGATTATAGCCGGAGAAAGCATCTATGAAGCTAAGCATCTGATGCCTCGCAGTTGCGTCGACCAATAGATCTATCATGGGAAGGAGGTAGTTGTCTTTGGGGCAAGCTCGGTTAAGGTCGAAATAGTTGACGCAAAGTCGCTATTTGCCATTGTTTTTGTGGACCAGGACCACGTTGGACAACCATCTGGGATAGTCCACATTTTTGATGAACTGTGCCTTCAGCAGTTTGTCAACCTCAGCAGCGATGAGGCTGTTACATTCCTGGTGAAAGATGCGTTGCTTTTGGCTGAACGGTCGAAATTGTGGTTTAATGCCGAGACGATGGGTAATAAAGGAGGGGTCGATACTTGGCATGTCTGAATGGGTCCAAGCGAAGACATCATTGTGCTCGGCGAGGAGAGTTGTGAGATCAACCTTGGCCTGAGAGGACAGATGGCTGCCAATCTTAGCCCTTTTTGTTGAGTCGGAAGGATCGACCAGTACTTCGACGAGTTCCTCCACTGGTTCCCCTCTAACTAACTTTTCCTCATCTCTAACATCAAGGCCTTCAATGATCATAGCTTCTTTTATTTTGACTTCCTTTAATGAGGCGACGTAGCACTCCCGGGCTATCGTCTGTTCACCCTTCACAGTGCTGACCCCCTGGTCAGTGGGAAACTTCATGGCCAGATGGTACGTGGAGGTTACGGCTTGGAGGGCATTGAGGGCGATGCGCTCTAATATGATGTTGTAAGCAGAAGGACAGTCGACGACGAGGAAAGTAAAGAGTTTGGTGGACTGCCATAGGTACTCTCCTATGGTAATGGGGAGGACGATGGAGCCCATGGATGTGACCCGATCGTCGATGAAACCCACCAGAGGGGTTTGTAAAGGTGACAACTTCTCTTCTCCAACCTTTAGTTAACAGTAGGCGTTGAGGAAGATGATGTCTAAGGAGCTACTGTTGTCGACCAGAACTCTCCTGACTTTGTAGTTTGACAACAGAGCAGAGATGACCAGGGGATCGTCATGAGGATAGCGAACGCCTGTGTAGTCTGCCGCTGTGAAGGTGACCAGCTCAGACCATTGCTTGGGTTGCTTGTGAGATCGGCCCATCGTGGCTACTTTTCTATCAGATCCTTGTCGAATTTTTCGGAGCTCAGCTCACTGTGCCGACCGCGACGGTCCGCCACACGCAAGGCCGCCAGTGATGACCCTTATTTTGCCTAGCGGGGGGAAGGCATCGCCGTGAGCTCGGGGTTGGTGTTAAGGCCAATCATCATTCCGCTCGGGTTGTGCTGGTCATCGAGGAGGAGTGTGTTGGCGATTATGGTTTGGGGGGCCAGTTCTAGGCCTCTACGGGGGACAGGCTATAGTGAATCGGCTAAGGTGGCCCTGATGGACCAGATCTTCAACCTGGTCTTTAAGGTTGACATATTTGTCAGTGTTATAGACATGGTCTTGATGGAAACGACAGTACTTGGATTGATCCCGTCGGGTGGATGAAGATCTAGATGGTTGAGGCCATTTCAAGTTATAGTCACGTTGAATTTGGTTCAGGACTTGCTCCATGGGTGAATTGAGAGGGGTGTATTGTTCGAACTGACCAGGTGGGCGGGTTAGGACCGGTCAGTCCGAGCGTGTAGGCCGATTTGGCTGTGATGGGGGTCGGTATGTGTATTGCGAGGGTCGTGGCTTAGGCTCTTTTCTTTTGTCCTTAGAGGGTGGGATTTTGGATGTGGAGTCTTGGTGAGCTACCAAAGAGTCTTCGGCGTTCATGTATTTTTAGGCTTTGGTGAGAAAGGAGGCCATGGTGGTCGAGAGATTTTTGGAGAGGGAGAAAAGAAAATTGGACGGGCGTAAACCGGCCATGAAGGCTATGAGAATGACCTTGTCGTCGTTTTTCTCCACTTGGAGGGCTTTGGTGTTGAAGCGAGTGACATAGTTGTGTAACGACTCTCCCTCTGTCTGTCGGATGTTTAGTAGTTGGGTGGCTAGATGTCGTTGTCGCTAAGCACTGATGAAATGGCTTAGGAAGGATTTGCTGAGCTGGCGAAATGAAGTGACTGAGTTTGGGGGGAGCTGACTGAACCAAAGGCGTGCCGACCCCTTTAACATGACAGGGAAAACGCTACACATGATTTTATCTAGAAAGACGTGTAAGATCAAGAGTGTCTGATATACTTTTACATGGTCGATGGGGTCTGTGATACCATCGAAAGTGTCGATCGACGGCATCTTGAACTTGGGGGGAGAGTTTTATTCCGGATAGAAGCAGTGAAAGGAGAGTTAACGGTGGAGGAAGTCTTATGCTGCATATTCTGCATGACCCCCTGTAATTGGAGTTTCATGGCCCGCAGTTTTTCATCCCAAACGGGAGCATTATCCCCACAAATCGGGGGTTGTACACTGCTAGCCTCACCTTCATGGGCGGCCGTATGATTTGGTAAAGGGTGGTTATGGAAAGACGGTGGTATATCTTGACGAGGCTACGAGCCTGACAGGGGAGGGTGTAGACTGTCAAGATTCGACGGTTGGGGCCGCGGGGCGAAGGGTGGAAATGTTCCTTGAGACACGTGTGCTGGGAATTGATGGTGACAGTGGGCTTGTTTTGGGTGCGGGGGAACTATTGGCTGTGGTGGAGGCAGGATAGGCAGGTCACGCTGAAGTAAGGCATTGATCAAGGCTTGGTTCTGTTCGGCCAGTCGGTTGATGCTATTGGTGAGTTCTGCAAAATATAGAGACGGGTTATTTGGGTTGGAGGGCTTAGCTTTGGGGTTACCAGCATTGTGTTAGGAAGTCATGGATCTAGTTGTGACCGCCCACTTTGATGCAAGATGAATACGGGGTTCCTTCCGACGACAGTGAACACAACTGTCTTTCCGAAATGGAGTTTCCCACAGACGATGCCAACTGATGATGTCGTTTTTCCAACGAGAGATGGGTCGGGCTGGTCCAAGCTTCCAACAGGTCTGCTGGCCTTGAAGTCCGTAGAACGTCCCTGCAAAAAGGTCCAATGGGGGAGTGTAATAACCCCGACCCGTGATTAGCTATTAATCGGTATTTAAGGATGCTACTGAATGGATTAAAATGAATTATGGGATTAATATGTAATCTGCATGATAATTGGCTATCTATCTGTCACTTATAAAAATATCTGCTTAGAATCCCGCTTTAAAATGAAAATGGAAAGCCTTATCGGCATCCAAACCCGGAATTGATTATACCATTGTGTTATTTGGAATTTTTAGAACCTTATGGTATATTTAATTAAAATGTGATTTGGTATGAGTAAATTAGATTAAATGAAGCTAAATTACAAGAGTTGGCTTTAATTACCGTTTTGCCACTTAGTGGCCCACTTCATAAAAGATTTTGAGCCTTAATGCACTTCATTTCATCAGCTCATTCTTGAGCAAATTCGACTATAGAGAGAGAGAGAGAGAGAGAGAGAGAGAGAGTCATGGGGGAAATGGGGTTTCAACTAGGAGATTGACTTGTATTCTTGAAGAATTGAAGAGAGGGTTGCTTATTGAGCTCCTAGACTTGAATTGAAGACTTAAGGTAGAATTTTTCATCCTTTCATTCATGTATTTCAATGTTATCTTGCATGATTCATGGAGGTTATAAGCTTAGATGTGTACATTGAGCTTAAAATGTTGAAGTGAGAGTCAATCCATGCATGCATGCATAAATTTCCATGTTTTGAGTTTGAAATCTAAGATTTCTTCCATGCATGTGTTAATTTCACTCACATTTTGGTCATTCATCTTGTTTTCCCTCAAAATAACAAGTTTGATTATGTTTGGAAGGTTTGAAGTCAAAGGCATCCTTGCATGTTGTGTTCATAACATTTTTGAGGTTTAAGTTGAAATTGTGAGTTTTTAACAAACTCTTGGGCCATGATTTTATCAAATAATCTTTGATTCATCATGTTTTACAAGTTTACTTTGTTATTCCAAGTTTTGGGGCCCAAGTGATGAGTTTTGGAGGTTTTAATTCGAGTTTTGAAGTTGGAGGTGCAATCTGGAAATTCCAGATTTTGCAGCCTCGCTCGAGCGAAGGGGTTCTCGCTCGAGCGACCACTCTGAGATTGTGCACTTCGCTCGAGCGACCAAAAGTCCGCTCGAGCGTAAATTTCGAGCTCCCAGAAGTTTGCATCATTTACAGATCGCTCGAGCGAAGGAATGTGCGCTCGAGCGACCAGTCACATTTTTGCATGCTCGCTCGAGCGAGGAAAGCTTCGCTCGAGCGAGGACCTAAAATTCTGAAATTTTGCCTAAGTGTTCCAAGGCATGTTTTGACATCCTCATTGCATCTTAGGCATTCCTAAGCCTTAATTAAGCCATAGTAATGAGGTTATGGGCTAGAAACGCACACTAAGAAAAGAACGTAACGAGTTATTGAATGACAAGTGTGTGAGTTGAGCATTGAAATAAGTATGAATCACACTAAGAGATTGCAAGGGTGTGTGTGTTCTAAGCCATGTGATAAGAATAAACATGAACCAACGTGATGTAAGCTAAGCCTTAATGGCCATATGAATAAGTAATGATAAGATTCGTTGGTGTTATGTATTTTGTGATTGTAGGTCAACGTCCGAGAAGTGATTGACCATCTACGGAACCACTGTGAGTAACGTTATCGTAAAGATACGTTTATATGAAACTATGTTCCAAATGAGATAAGATATGCTATGATTTCTGAAATGATATATGTTTCTGTGAACGAACATTCCAAGTTTGAAATCTATTATGGCATCCATAGATAGTCCCAAGTCATGGGGGACGGCATGAAAATGCGGGTCCATGACATTTACGAGATCTCGTTAGCCACTTCATTGTGGTGTTTGTTTAATCGGTGTCCGGGACCGGTTACTCTAGTCGGAAGACGTTATGTGATATGTTCGATATGTTCTATGGGATATGCCATTATTATGTTCTGATATGAGATGACTATGATTATGCTATGATCTGTTTTATACGTATGAAATGTTCGGAATTCGTTCACTAACCCCTTTACCTTAATGTTATTCACTGGGCTTTAGCTCACTGTTTGTATATATATATTATAGGTGAGCATTCTGGAGTGCAAGCCCGAAGGTTTTGTGGGGGACTGTGTTTCTGTTGTCAGCCAGCCTTTGTGCCTCACGTGGAGGTTCCCGAAGTGTCTTGGGTTCAAGGGTTGATTAATTCTGTTTATGCATGGGACTTTATTTTAATCATGTTGTCTGTATTGAAAATACTGTAACGTGTGTGGTATAACATAATGTATGGTTGACTTATGGCTATGTAAATAAAGTTTTAAATTGCTATGTTTCATGTAAGTCAATACAGCTCATTGGACAATTATGTTTACGTAATTGCTTCCGCTAGCCCCTTATCATATGCTTATCTGTTTAGAGGCCTTTAGTAATCTAAGGATTACTAGCCGGTTGCGGCGCTAAACCTATAGGGGCGGGTTTAGGTCGTGACAGAGTGGTATCAGAGCACGAGTTATACCGCACACACGTGTCCATATGAGCTATAGGATGTCCTAGAAATGAAATAGGGACATTGCATTATCATGTGTAACTATGTGAACATAGATGAATTGAAATGGAACTTATGTGCATGATCAAAGAAGTTAAATGGAATAACATGCCTTGATAATTTCAAATACCGAATGTGAAATCTGTATAAACACGAGCATATGAAAGTAGAGAATCATGTGACTGTATCTGAATTGAACTTGACGTGTAAACATGTCTGGAATGAAATGAAATGTGAAATCTATAAGAACTTTCCTTGTATTGATAAGCCCCTGTTTCTGTATAGATCAATGGAAAGGACAAGGAATGTAGGCGAGTCTGAATCTTCTGACGCTAGAATTAGCCGGTTAGAGGAAATGGTTGAAGCCTTAACTGAAAATCTGAAACAACAGCAACAAGGGCAGACATGTGTACCTGAACCAGCTAGTTATGATATGATAGAACTGACACAGAAATACAATAAGATGAAACCACCTGAATTTCTGGGGGTATTGAACCGTTAAAAGCCGAGACTTGGGTTTTAGAAACTGAGAAAATATTTGAGGTATTTCCGTGTACTGAGGCACAGAAAGTTTTGTTGGCAACATTTACACTTAAAGAAGAAGCTAGGAGATGGTGGATGTTAGTCCGAAATGATAATGAGGAAGTGACCTGGGATAGATTTAAGGAAATTTTCTTCGAAAAATATTTTCCCCAATGCATCCGAGATAGGAAAGTATCTGAATTTATACAACTGAAACAAGGCAAAATGACTGTGGCCGAATATGAAACCAAATTTACTGAGTTAGCCCGATATGCACCCCATATGATAGACACTGATGACAAAAAGGCTAGGAAATTTGAAGGTGGGCTTGACTTAGAGGTGTATGACCGAGTCGGCATCTTAAAATTACCAAAGTACGTGGATGTTCTTGATAGGGCCTTAATGTCCGAAGCAAACATAGCAGCCTTGAAAATATCCAAATCAACCAAATCAGAAAGAATGAAACAGAAGAAACAGAAAGTTGAAATGTCAAGTAATTCAATGGTCAACGTGAATGAGAAATTTGGGGCAACAACTGTGAACAAAGAAGGTCAGGGGAGTAATGTGAACAAAGATATACCTGTCTGTAAAGAATGTGGGAAACAACATTGGGGCATTTGTCGCCGTCTGTCAGGAGCTTGTTTTAGATGTGGTCAGAAAGGGCACTTGGCTAAATCTTGCCCGCGAACTCGTCCGAATAACAAATAAGCCTAAATCTGCACCCTAGTTCCAGAAAATGCTCAGAACACCGAAATGACTAATGCAGGTATTACCTAACCATGTGTAATTGTTTTGTGGGAATTTGTGTGTGAATCCTATGTTTCTTAGTTGATATGATATAGATGGTGGACGTGTTAATTGGGTAGTTTGAATCGTTAGAATCATGAACCCATGATAACTGAACCTTGTGAACTTAACGAACCACCTGTGCTTCGGAAATTATTAGAACTTGGGAACAGTGGGAATTTGTCGGGTTAAACCTTTGTACCGTACTGTGAAAAAAAAAAATTTTAATATGAACTGTTAAGTGTGAACATTTGAACCATGCTAGAACTGTTAAATGTGGGAACGCAATATGATTGACTGTAACTGGGAAATCTGTGTGACCGTGACTAGAATTGAACCGCTATATATCGACTGACATCATCGAATAATTAGACCCGTGATCCCGAATTGTGTATATGAATCAGTTACGTAGGGAATTTCTGAAAATTGAGAACCTATGTCAGTTGGGAAGAATGAACTACTGCTTATGAATTTGCGAACGAATGCTTATATGACAATTGATCCTAGACTCGTATCAATACATATATGTGTGTCCTCGTTTGTGAGACCATTAGAACTAATGGGATTGAACTGTGGTTAATGAACACTTTGAGACCTACTGGTTGATATGAACTATCATAACTGATCTGTTGAACCATACGTGAACTGCTAAATATGGAGATATATTAGTATTGACTGTATATGGAACATGTTTGAACTCACATATATCTAGACCTTTGCATGGAATGTCGACTAATTACATTGTATCTAGACTGAGTAGACTTATGACTTGTTGCCTTAATTATCATATCTGGAGGAACTATTTGTGTTTATCTATATATAGAACTCGTGAACCTGTATTGGGAAGGCTATTAGACTCTGGACATGTACATATGTGACTATACCTTTGCTCAGAATGATTGATATGATATTTGTTTTGATAATTTGACCATTGGAATTTTGACTCTGAGATGGTATGACTAAGTAAAAACCCCATATGATGACCTGAATTCTTTGGTATGAACTACTGTGATACATAACTCTGCTGTGATTTGAGAACCAAGGAACTTAGAACAACTGTAAAACTACTGACTATTATAGAACTACTGCACCCCGTCAGAAATGACAAAGCTGATTTAATCTGATAGAACTGTAGTCTGATGAGACCTTTGTTTGACGGATAGAACTTCTGTTTGATTATTCATGTTTGAGCTGTTCCTTGATGAGACTGGGTAGAACTTCATCTGAAATGGTCGGGTAGAACCTTTGTTAATTTGATCTGAGGAGACCCTTATTGAGAGCTACTGTATGATTTGATTACATTATGGGGGATTGTAAATTGATTATGACTGAATGACAGGACTGTGTTGCTAAGGGAATTAACTGAACGAAAATTTGAATTGATCCTAAACATTTAGGAAGAATGTGAACCGTCAGTAGCAGACTATGTGACCGTGGAATCTGGTACCTTATGCTTGGGAGACATGGGAATACTATATATATATATGACGTGTGATTAATTACCTAGTATTACCGTTTGACCATGAACCTGTTTGGCTAGAGAATGACTGCTTTGGTGTTACTATACTTCAGAATTGATGGAATTTGTTGACAACAGGCTGGTTTGATTATGAACTTTGACTATCTGGGGGTATAAGTAATCAATATGACTGTTTCTGTATCGACACATAGTATGATTGAATCTGTGAAAACTGAGACTGGGGGAAAGTATATGAATGGTTACTTCGGAATTCCGTTTACTGATAACTTGTACGAAATTACCTTGTACTCCGGATAACTTCAGAATGACTTGGACTGACTGTGATGGAATACCGAACTGAGAACCAAATTGAACAAGATCGAATGAATGACTCAGAAATTAATAAATCGAATTTCTGTAACTTAACGGGGGAAAATTTCTTATGAAAATGAGATTAGTATAACCTATAACCCCAATAAGTGCTTGATATGTGTAGTGTGTGTAATAATGCAGTAAAATTGTGTGCAACTATATTTATGTTCTATGTCATGAAAGAAGTTTTGCTTTCTGAAATGTTATATGTTGCATACTGCATGACTGTCCAGTTTTCTGAAAAGTTTTGTGGCACCCTTAGCTCTTCTGGCCCTTGCTCGGGGGTAAGAATACCGTAGCCGATGGCCCTTGCTCGGGGGTAAGAATACCGTAGCCGATGGCCCTTGCCTGGGGGTAACAATACCATGGCTATGTATGTGGTCTTCGGACCTACCTGTTGTGGTCTTTAGACCTACCTGATCTGATAGCTAATGGGTGTACCACGTTTGACCTTGTGCGAAATTCCGAACATTTATACGTATATGAATCAGTATCTGTTCTGTTACGCTTATGCGTTCTGTTCTGCTCTGTTAGTGCTAATGAATGCACCATGTATGCTTGAGCAAGAAATGTGATATCCATGTATGATCTAGACAAGGATATGAAAATGAGCATGTATCTAAATCTGTTCTAGACTGAAATTTAAATGGGTATAAGACTTTGTGTTAATACGACCCTTAACTTCGGTATATGATTATGAGTCTGTCTTGAGTTATGAGCCTAATTGTGAACAAGGTTATGTTTCTGTCTTGTAAAGAGTTGGAACTGTTTTCCTGATATAAGATAACTCGAGTTTGGGGACCAAACTCTTTTAAGGGGGGAAGACTGTAATAACCCCGACCCGTGATTAGCTATTAATCGGTATTTAAGGATGCTACTGAATGGATTAAAATGAATTATGGGATTAATATGTAATCTGCATGATAATTGGCTATCTATCTGTCACTTATAAAAATATCTGCTTAGAATCCCGCTTTAAAATGAAAATGGAAAGCCTTATCGGCATCCAAACCCGGAATTGATTATACCATTGTGTTATTTGGAATTTTTAGAACCTTATGGTATATTTAATTAAAATGTGATTTGGTATGAGTAAATTAGATTAAATGAAGCTAAATTACAAGAGTTGGCTTTAATTACCGTTTTGCCACTTAGTGGCCCACTTCATAAAAGATTTTGAGCCTTAATGCACTTCATTTCATCAGCTCATTCTTGAGCAAATTCGACTATAGAGAGAGAGAGAGAGAGAGAGAGAGAGAGAGAGAGAGAGAGAGAGAGAGAGAGTCATGGGGGAAATGGGGTTTCAACTAGGAGATTGACTTGTATTCTTGAAGAATTGAAGAGAGGGTTGCTTATTGAGCTCCTAGACTTGAATTGAAGACTTAAGGTAGAATTTTTCATCCTTTCATTCATGTATTTCAATGTTATCTTGCATGATTCATGGAGATTATAAGCTTAGATGTGTACATTGAGCTTAAAATATTGAAGTGAGAGTCAATCCATGCATGCATGCATAAATTTCCATGTTTTGAGTTTGAAATCTAAGATTTATTCCATGCATGTGTTAATTTCACTCACATTTTGGTCATTCATCTTGTTTTCCCTCAAAATAACAAGTTTGATTATGTTTGGAAGGTTTGAAGTCAAAGGCATCCTTGCATGTTGTGTTCATAACATTTTTGAGGTTTAAGTTGAAATTGTGAGTTTTTAACAAACTCTTGGGCCATGATTTTATCAAATAATCTTTGATTCATCATGTTTTACAAGTTTACTTTGTTATTCCAAGTTTTGGGGCCCAAGTGATGAGTTTTGGAGGTTTTAATTCGAGTTTTGAAGTTGGAGGTGCAATCTGGAAATTCCAGATTTTGCAGCCTCGCTCGAGCGAAGGGGTTCTCGCTCGAGCGACCACTCTGAGATTGTGCACTTCGCTCGAGCGACCAAAAGTCCGCTCGAGCGTAAATTTCGAGCTCCCAGAAGTTTGCATCATTTACAGATCGCTCGAGCGAAGGAATGTGCGCTCGAGCGACCAGTCACATTTTTGCATGCTCGCTCGAGCGAGGACCTAAAATTCTGAAATTTTGCCTAAGTGTTCCAAGGCATGTTTTGACATCCTCATTGCATCTTAGGCATTCCTAAGCCTTAATTAAGCCATAGTAATGAGGTTATGGGCTAGAAACGCACACTAAGAAAAGAACGTAACGAGTTATTGAATGACAAGTGTGTGAGTTGAGCATTGAAATAAGTATGAATCACACTAAGAGATTGCAAGGGTGTGTGTGTTCTAAGCCATGTGATAAGAATAAACATGAACCAACGTGATGTAAGCTAAGCCTTAATGGCCATATGAATAAGTAATGATAAGATTCGTTGGTGTTATGTATTTTGTGATTGTAGGTCAACGTCCGAGAAGTGATTGACCATCTACGGAACCACTGTGAGTAACGTTATCGTAAAGATACGTTTATATGAAACTATGTTCCAAATGAGATAAGATATGCTATGATTTCTGAAATGATATATGTTTCTGTGAACGAACATTCCAAGTTTGAAATCTATTATGGCATCCATAGATAGTCCCAAGTCATGGGGGACGGCATGAAAATGCGGGTCCATGACATTTACGAGATCTCGTTAGCCACTTCATTGTGGTGTTTGTTTAATCGGTGTCCGGGACCGGTTATTCTAGTCGGAAGACGTTATGTGATATGTTCGATATGTTCTATGGGATATGCCATTACTATGTTCTGATATGAGATGACTATGATTATGCTATGATCTGTTTTATACGTATGAAATGTTCGGAATTCGTTCACTAACCCCTTTACCTTAATGTTATTCACTGGGCTTTAGCTCACTGTTTGTATATATATATTATAGGTGAGCATTCTGAAGTGCAAGCCCGAAGGTTTTGTGGGGGACTGTGTTTCTGTTGTCAGCCAGCCTTTGTGCCTCACGTGGAGGTTCCCGAAGTGTCTTGGGTTCAAGGGTTGATTAATTCTGTTTATGCATGGGACTTTATTTTAATCATGTTGTCTGTATTGAAAATACTGTAACGTGTGTGGTATAACATAATGTATGGTTGACTTATGGCTATGTAAATAAAGTTTTAAATTGCTATGTTTCATGTAAGTCAACACAACTCATTGGACAATTATGTTTACGTAATTGCTTCCGCTAGCCCCTTATCATATACTTATCTGTTTAGAGGCCTTTGGTAATCTAAGGATTACTGGCCGGTTGCGGCGCTAAACCTATAGGGGCGGGTTTGGGTCGTGACAGGGAGGTAATCTCCCGGCGGACTCTCCCACGATCGAGTTAGAATAGGAGAGATTGACTGTGTAGAGAGAGAGAGAGAGAAGAGGAAGAATGAAGAACTTAACCTTTGATGTGTCTCGAAAACTTCCTTATATCCTTTACTCATCATTTCCTTGTCCATTCCAGACTGTATTGTTGGCCGAAAGTCTATGTTCTAGCTTGCATTGTTCATGGTGAATCTGTATATTCCGACGTGAAGGGGTTGTCGCATTTAATGGTGTGAGAGCCTCATTAATGACTGATGTGTGGTGTAATAACGTTCCTGCCTCATTAACAGTCTAGCTTGCTTGTATCGATGCCTTTCC
This sequence comes from Camellia japonica, assembly GCA_030407325.1. NCBI lineage: Eukaryota > Viridiplantae > Streptophyta > Magnoliopsida > Ericales > Theaceae > Camellia > Camellia japonica. The sequence goes on from JAPPVO010000003.1 coordinate 18,200,385, forward strand.
ACGTTCCTGTCCCAGCCGTTCGATCAAACTGGGCACCCTTTTTAGTCTTCTTCTTCAATGTAGCAAAAGTATAATGAATACTCGCTTCTGCTCCATCGAATATCTTCGAAGGCTCTTTTTCGACGTAACGGTCGTAGTCCTTAATCACATTGTCACAAGGCAACGGTCTTGCAGTTGATTTTTGAAGAAGATAATGAATTAACTCTTGATCAGATGGAAAAAACTTAAAACCGAGTGGGATTGTCATGATGAGTTTTATCGCCTGTTCTTTTTCTTATTGGACAATGAACTGGTGAGGGAAATAAAATGGCTACGTATGAGTAGAGCAGTGAGAAAGAATGGTGATATAGTTGTCTATGTATAGATAATATGTACTTCCTAAATAGCCTATTTGACTTCATGTAGAAGTAGAATTCGTGTGAATGGATAAACAGTGTGAATTGATGAGATAACATTATAAATCATATAAGAATTCTTGTCTAAGTTATTATTTTTTTTAAAAATAAATTGAATAAGTTCCGAATTATCTAATTAACTTAATTTTGTGTAAATAATATACACAAATGATCTAATAAATAAACAAATTAAATAATTAAAACGGAACCATTAATCTTCGGAGTTTTAGAAATTAAAAACTAATTGGGTTGAATAACGCGGCAAAATTAAAAATCCCATAATTTCGTTTATGAATTCTTATGTAGGTTGTTTCATGTAATAAATTGATGGTGATACTTTAATACACATGATATATATTATAGAAATTATTGGAGAAATTTCAATGGTTAAAATCAAATAATATAAAAAATGAAATTTATTTTTATTTTTAAAAATATATATAATGTATGCATTTTTTTTTTTTTTTTGAAGTGTTTATAATAGAATTTTAATTAAACTAAGAAATTATAAGGTTGTGTCCAAATTTTGTATTTTTAATCCGTCCAACTCCTAGCCAAAATATTCAATTAATCCACTGTTTTTTAAGATAAGTGAGTTAGCGATGTGCTAAAAATTAGATTAATCATATTACATTTGTACTAAAAATAATAAATTGTCTATTACCAAATTGTTTTTGTCATCCAAATTTTTTTTTTATTTTAACAAACGTGATATGATTATGTAAATGTAGTTATTTGATTAATTTAATTTAATTTTTTATTTATATAATCAGTTCAAAAAATCTTACCCTATATAAACAATAATGTTCAAGACCCCCTTTCTCCCCACCCCCTTTGACCCCCTCTCAACATGATTGGCCAGTTTTTATTTTTATTTTTTTATTTTTCCTTCTCCTCCAATCACCACCCACCACGTGTGTGTGGGGATGGTGGGGGTGGTGACTAATTGTGAAAATGGGCCTCGTGATCGGCCACAGAAGCCCAACATATGTTTAATTGGCGCTGAGACAATTCTCACTATTTAAAATTGGGGAAATTTCAAATTAGTGATATTTTATAAAATAATTACAAATTAATGATAAGTTTTATAAATATTAATAATTATAATTATATATATATATATATATTTAAAAATGTATAATTTGTTTTTAAAATTTCATTGAGTTTAGTTACCCCTTTGAAATTTTCTAAAATTGCCAAAATAGGGCTATGGAAAATTTCAATTTGAAAAATTCCTGGTAGCTCGAATTCCGTGGCCTGAATTCGGCTCGAAACCCAAAACGACGTCGTTTTGGGTTTCGAATTTTTTTTTTCTTTCTCTTCTTTCTCTTCCTTTTCTTTCTTTCTTTCTTTCTTTTCTTCTTCTTCTTCTTCGTTGAACCAGGCAACACAGGCGAGAGAGAGAGGAGAGGAGAGGAGAGAAGGGCCTCTGCCGCCGCCGATCGTCGCAGCACGCCGCCGATTGTCGCAGCAGCTCTGATCGTCGCAGCCCCGCCGCAGCTTGTCGCAACCCCGCCTCCGGCCCCGACTCCTCCTCCAGCCCCATTTTTATGGCCCCCTCCCCTCCAGTCCTCCTCCTTCTCTTCCTCCTCCTCCTCCCTCCTTCTTCTTCTTCTCTTCTTCCTCTGCTCCGAATTCGAGCCAAATTCGAGCTACGAATCGGAGCTGTTTCAATTTTTACCTTGAAGAAAGTACCACTCCCTCTACCCTAAAGCAATAGTTCAGTTTAAAAAATTAACTTTTTTTTTTTATAGTATAATTTTTATATTTAAAAAAAAACGATTTTTCAAAATTATCCTTTCATGGTACATGTTTTGGAAAATATTAATTGTCATAATTATATTTTTTGTATTGTTAATGAATTTAAAAGAAAGACAAAATAAGAGATTTATATTATTTTAATTCTTTTTTTTTTTTTTTGGTGAATAAGTCATAAATTAAAGACAAAGAATTTACAAGAATACAAGGGTATGCCCCAAGCCGTAACCCAACAAAAACTTTATACACAGCTACTGACAAAATAAATTACACAGCTAGAACCTGCACAAAAAAAATTGTGTAAACACAGCCACAACAAATAGCTAGAACTTGCCCAAAAAAACTGTGTAGCTAAGCTATATAATTAAGCTATGCAAGTCCCTGTACCAAAACTAGGATATTCAAACAGGTCATGGAATAAAATGTGTTCATATGCCCTATATGATGCATATTGGGGATATGAACACAACCAAAATATATAGCAGATAATCATCCCAACAAAATAAAACACAAATATATAAAAGACAAAGCTTCCAACACTTCTTTGGCGTTTCCAGCAGAGTGTACCCAGCTGCCTTTGATACCACCAGCAACCTCTTGCAGCACAATGTTCCCAGTCCCTTTCATTTTCCATTCCAGTTTTCTACCTCCAATCAAGTAAAACAATGTATTTTCCATATATAAAAAACAACTTATTTTCCAGCATAAATGTTCCACACAAACTGGCGCAGCATGCAAATTAAGCCCAACTCCACTGCTACCCAAAACAGATCAGAGGAACCTGGAAAAGGCAGCATCACACATATGAAAACACAATAAAATGTTCACATAACATTGTATATATAGCAAAACTCACAATATATCAGGGCTACATCACTCAACCCTCAATAACCAACCCCTCAAAACAAAACAGTGTATTGAACTCAGCTAGAAACAAACAGGAAAAAAAAGAAAAAGAAAGAGGAAGTAGAGAAAGATCTAAAGTGGCTCACTTCACTCAACCCTCACCAAAAAACAATCCCTATCCCAGTAATATTTTTGAAAAAAAGTAATATTTTAAATAATAAAAATATAATAAAGAACTAATATGAAAAATTTATCCATAAATCTTAGTTTTTGAAATGTTGAACCATTTAGTTCTAAAAGTTTTCTTATACTCCATTTAGTCCCATTTATACATCATCATGATGTTCATGATGTAAATGAATCTGATGTTTCATTCTATAATTTTAAAATTTATTGAAATCTGATGAACATTAGATGTGTGAAATCTAATGTTTGAAACATTCATCCTATAATTTCAAACATTATTGAAATCTGATGAACATTAGATGTTTGAAATCTAATGTTCGAAACATTAATCTGATGTTTGAAACATTGTAATGGGACATTTCAATCTATAAAAAAAATTTTAAGACTAAATAGTATATAAATTATTAATTTGAGATTTATTGATACATCCCTAACTAATATTTTAAACCGAAAGGAGCAAAAAAAATAACAACGCAACTTTTGAAATAGTTATTCGTACAACAAAATCATGAAAGAATATAAGGGCCCCCCTCCATGACGTAAGAAGGGTGTAAAAAAATCATTAAAAATGTTTAGCTATATAAGAGTTCGATATAGGCAGATTAACAATGTTATAGACTTTCAAAAAAATGGTGTTGGTTGGTTTGTTTTTCAGAAAAATTTTTGGAAAAAATTTTCTGTAAATAAATTTTCAAGAGTAATTAAACTAAACAAATTCTTTCAAAAAAAATCTCAAAATTTTATTTGATTACCTACTTTCTAAAATCACTCTCTCTCTCTCATACATATCAAATCAATAACTTTTTTTAAAACTTTCTTTCCAAAACAATTTTTCAAAATTATTTCTAAAAAAAAACAAACTAAACAAGTTTTCGTATTTTTTATCTAAAAAATTACTCTATAAACACAAACCAAACTATGAACTTCACTCACTTGTGATTGGTCTAAGAAAGAAAAAAAACAAAAACAAAAACAAAAATATATATATACTGATCCACATCATTTTGAAAGTAATGTGAATCCCCAACTTTAAGGTCCCAAACATTTTTGATCGATAGATTCATACACTTATCACAATTCAAGTATTTAAGTCATCAATTCAATGCCATTAAACTACATGATTACCGACATGCGAACTAACTACTTCTATTCGTCGGTCATGTTTGATTTGGTTTTTCCATAAACTTGTTTTAGAAACTTTTTATATAATTTTATCTTTTTACAGGGTAAAAATAATTTTAAATATATATTTTTTATATTTACTTTTATCAAATTAAAATTTGAGTTGTGATTCGGAGCTCGAAATTGGGAGCCCCGAATGTCCCGAATTCCTTTTTTTTTTTTTTTATACAGCGGAAGAAGCAAGAAGAAGACGAAGAAGAGAAGGAGGGGGAGGGGAGGGGAGGGGAGGGGGAAGAAGGACTGGAGGGGGCCTCAAAAATGGGCTGGAGGCGGAGGCGGGGGGCGCTGCGATGGAGACGCCTCTGCGACGATCGCGCAGAGGCGACGGCGGGCGGAGGCGACGCGACGAGCTTGGCTGGGCCGACGACCGGCGGGCGGACGAGCTCGGCTGGGCGACGAGCTCTTTCTCTCCCTCTTTCCTCTCCCTCTCTTCCTCTCCCTCTTCCTCTGCTCTGCGTCGAAAATGGCGGAAAAAAAGAAAAAAAAAAAAATGCCTAATGCCCAAAACGACGTCGTTTTGGGCATTAGGGGCATTCGGGGCGGAAAATTTCGAGGCACAAATCATTTTTCTTAAAATTTATTTTTTCAAATGATATATACATGGTGATATCATCTTTCCTATTATTTGAACCAAGTGTCCAAGTCTGGTCAAACTATTAAAACCTTGTTTAGTTCTGGATTGATATATCTCTCTATCTAAGATAAAAATAACAGGTTTTTATGCGCTATATATGAAAACAAATTGGGCAATTATTCCCTAAAAATAGAACCATTTAAATTATCGAACCAAATTTATGGTGAATTTTATTAAAATATAAATTTGAAATTGAGCTAGAGATTTGGAAAAAATGACATGATAATTGTTATTAAAGATGTTTGAAAAAATCACCAAACCAATAAATCGTTCCATTCCAAACTGACCAAAATCAACGGACATATGTGGTTTGAGAAGGTGAGCAGATTGAATAAAGTTGAGTGAATTAGATTTTAAAAATAAAATTTGTCAACTCCCTTACAAACCGTTAATCTCTCTGATATTAATATCAATAATCAGACCACACCCTATTTTCAATGCATTAATTTTTCTTAATTTAATTATTTTGCATATTAATTTGTGAGTTTCGTGTTAAGATTTGAAATAATTAATACGTTTTTTTATTCAAAGTTATTTGAAAAAAAAAGGTTGTTTATTTATTTATTTATTTTTCCTTTTCATTTTGTATTCTAACTTGTCCAACTAGTTCAAACTGTTGATTTTAAACCTAGATTATTATTATTATTTTGTAAAATTTCCTTACATAAGTTGTTCTAATTCTAACCAAATTAATTTAATGGGCCTTGTTTCAAGTTACATATGTGGCCAACTGTTAAGTAATCGGACTGCTGTTAAGGATTTTTTAGATAAATTATAAATAAAGTTATGTTAAGGATCTCAAACAATCTATCAAATTTTTTACCAAACCTCTCACAACATGTGGGGTGGCTTTGTGTGGGTTTCACAAGTTTGGTAAAAAATTTAATAAATTATTCAGGGTCTACCATTTTTCTTGTAAATATGTCATGGCATGCCACAAATTCATAATTCCCCACTCAAACTTAACCGGAGTTAAAAATCTGAGTGACGAATTAAGTGATTGTGTATTGACAAATCAGAGTTAAAAATCAGAGTTAATAATGAATAATAAGTGATTATGTATATTGATAAATTAAGTCTGCGTTAGAAAAATACTCAAATATTAAAAATAATCAAATAACAAATTGGATTAGATTGCTCAATGGTACAAAAAAGAATCAGAGTCTTTGAGTTAATAGTAGCAAATTGGAATTAATACTAATTTGTTCCGTATATAGACTGTTCTTAATATCAGCCCACATGCTTTCAGGCATATTGTTAAAGTCATCCTCATATCCTCCTCCCAATCCCATCATCATATCCATTGATGAACAAAATGGATCTCTTGATTGGTAGTTTGTTGGTGATGGTACTGCTTCATATGCTAATTGATTGATATAGTTGGCAACTTCAGATTCAGAGAAACTCGGAGGTGGTGGTGTTGATAATGATGCTGATTGGGCCGTTGCTGATCCAATATCGGCATATGCACTGTTGGCTAGATTTTCCTCCACTTGATATGCTTCACTAAATGTATTGTTAATTTCTTGCCAACTTGGTACTACCATTGTTGGACCTCCTTCTATTTCTTGGGGTGCTGGCAACATTGTTGATGATGGTGATGATACTAATTGTACCACTGCTGATCCAGTATCCACGTATGCACTGTTGGCTAGATACTCCACCACTTGATATGCTCCACTTGTTGAGCTAACAGTTGTATTATTAATTTCTTTTGATGTTGGTGGTGGACCTTCTTCCATTTCTTCTTGTGCTGGCAACATTACTTGACCCTCTTCCCTGATTCGATTTTTGTTGATTGTATTTTTCGTGACGCGACAAATAACATAATCTGTGATCTGCACAGAATAAAGTAGTGATTTAAATCGATATTCAATTTATATAATTTTTTTTAAGAAAGCAAAATTAGAAACTAGATTTGATTGAACTAAATAATCTAACCAAATTCTTATTTGCAATTTTTACAGAAATTAGAAAGTGCAAGTGTTGTTTAACTTGACCCCAATTGAGTGTTTAATTAAATTTGGTTAAATTAATAGGTCATGTAGTTGTATATTTTTACACCATGCATGATACCAATTAATATAAACATAAATGATACATCGCAATCATAAAGATGGCAATTCACACATATGCTTAGCACGGGAATTTAATCAATACATTTGGAAAATTTACACAAATAATAATAATAATAATAATAATAATAATAAAAAACAAGTCAAGAACATGACCAAAAGTTAGATTAAAGAAAAAAAGAATTTAAATCAAAATGGGACATCCAATAGAAAAGTCTCTTGAGCTTAATAAGTCTAGTTAAACTACAACTCTCATTCCCCCTACGAACTGTCAACGGCCATCCACCATTATCACAATACGTTTCTGCAAATCCATTGAAGTAATATACCCATGTCTTCATTTATCCAAATCTCTTTATCTCATTCTCTTGAAAAATTCACAATTGTTAGATTATATTTCAAAATTTTTGTACCTATTTGATAGTTGTGAGTGTTTTGACACACACACACAAAAAAAATAATAATAAAATAAAATTAACGCACAATTTTTAATTCATTCTTAGGTTACAAAATTGAGAGATAATTGTTGTTTCTTCATGTTTAACAACTAAGGTAGGACTCCTCCAAGATCCACCAACACGATTACAACCGATCGAAGCATAAACAACAAATAAAAAAAACACAACCGAATAAAATAAAATTGAAACCAACAAAGTCATATAAATCTTTACAATATATATTACGTAGTGCATGCATGCATATTAGGGTTAGAGGGAAAAAAATAATTGCCTTTCCAAATTTGAGTGCATGTTTCTCTGCTATGCCGTCTAGATTGTATTCTATCATTATTGGCTTATTTTTCCTACGAAGGAAAATATTATAAATGTGAGCGTGCCAGCAAGGATTGAAAAACCCTTACAGATTAAATTCAAGCCAATTATCAAGCGATTGTGTTGACGGTTCTTTTGCCTCAACAAAGAGGATTTCAAAATTGCCAAAGTGTAGAGAAAAGAAAAATTAAAAGAAGAAAGAGAGATGGAGAAAGATGATTGAGTGAACAATCAAAGTAATAATTACTTACCTCTACTCCTATGCTTCGAAAAGGAAGTGCATGAAATGCTTCGAAATGAAAGTGCTGAAAATAAATGCTTCAAAATATAAATCTATGTTAAACTACTCCTAAGATAAGGAAAATGACAAGAAATATTGAAATCAACTGTCTTTGATTTGAGTTCTGGCTCATTTACAATGTAGCCATTAATGGCTATTTATAGAGGAAAAAATACAGCAATAACTACTTAGTAACTACCCATTTCTTCCATCTTCATTCTTGTCTTGCCATGTGTCCTTCCACTCATCCACTTTGTCCTTCATATTCTCCATCATCTCTATAACTTCTTTTAACTTCCAAATGAATAAGAGGATGCCATGTGTCCTGCAATTATATAAATAATAAAAATTACAGATTTATGGTGCTAACATTACCCCCGCGGCCCTTAAAAATGATATTTACTTGAATTTTTGAAGGGCCGAACCAAGCACATGACTAATCTAAGCAACAAAGTGCTTCGAATGATATAACAACACCAATAAGGTGCTTCAAATGAGTATGAAATTATAACTAGATGACCAATAACAAACTTCGAAGGTGGTATAAAAAACCAAATTCATCGTTCGAAGGTCTTGCGGCACAGTTTTGAAGGAACAACATCACCCCTCGAAGGTTGGAAGCATTGATATAGGATGATGATACTTACAATGAAGTTTCAAGGTTAGGGTTGACGCTTCAAATATTTCTTCGAAGCTTTATACAGTTTCGAAGGTGAAGTAATCAACCTTTGAAACAACTCTTGATGCTTCGAATGTATCTTCAAAGCTTTATACAGTTTCGAAGGTGAAGTAATCAACCTTCGAAACAACTCTTGATGCTTCGAATGTATCTTCAAAGCTTTATTTAGTTTCAAAGGTGAAGTAATTAACCTTCGAAACAACTCTTGATACTTCGAATGTATCTGCAAAGCTTTATACAGCTTCGAAGGCAAAGTAATCAACCTTCGAAACAACTCTTGATTCTTCGAATGTATCTTCGATGCTTTGACTGTGTACATACAAACAACTGGCCATCAATTTGAAAAGATAAGCCATTCTCAACCACTTATTTAAATGCATAGGCTTTTTCTAGCCAAATTCATGCATTTTAAATGGTCATCCCTTGTTCTTAGTGCTTCGAACTCATAAGAACAATTTGTTAATTTTATTAGCCACATCATTAGAATTATATTTTGATGTGAACCACAAATCCAAAAAGATTTTGAACACCAAAAGTCATGGTATAGTGTGACCATGAAAATTCATACTTTTTGACATTTTGAAAAATGTCAAAAATTTTGAATTCTGAACAGTGGCTTGTTCATCATTCTTGACCATGTTTGTTTTAAAAACAAAACTTTCGCCGAATTGATTTTCATAATTATTTAGCAAAGTGGGTTGTTTTTCCATGTTAGCCATTAATGGCTTATGAAAATCACCCATAAATATGTTATTTTCATGACTTGACTCTCTAAAATTTGGTTTTTGGACCCCCGAGTCATACATGGAACATCATTTTTAGCCAAATTTGGCTCAAGAACATGCTCTTTCGTTGTGTTAATTTCATAACTTGGCTCTTTAAAAACGGACTCTTGAACCTCCCGAGCCATTGATGAAATCAACTCTTTGCTTTTGCTATTTTCAACCATGGAAAAATTTTGAAAAAATTCACCAATTCCGGCCATTAAAGCCTCAGTTAAAGACTTGGTAGTGAGAGTTGATAACTCATCATTCCATTGACGAATTTCCATATCAAGTTGATGAATTTCTTCAATTAAATGGTGTCTTTTTTATTCTACCAAATAATATTGTAATGGATGAAAGTTTATTTCATCAAGAAAATGGATCTCTTCTTGAAGATCCAAAATTTTTCTTTCACGCCAATATATTTCAAACTGACAAGTTCGAATGGCGAAATCCAAATTGTTTGTCATTTCTTACACTTGGCTGTCCCACTGGGCGTGCCAAAAATATTGGCTTATTTTTCCTATGAAGGAAAATATTATAAATGCGAGCGTGCCAGCAAGGATTGAAAAATCCTTACAGATTAAATTCAAGCCAATTATCAAGCGATTGTGTTGACGGTTCTTTTGCCTCAACAAAGAGGACTTCAAAATTGCCAAAGTGTAGAGAAAAGAAAAATTAAAAGAAGAAAGGGAGATTGAGAAAGACGATTGAGTGAACAATCAAAGTAATAATTACTTAACTCTACTCCTATGCTTCGAAAAGGAAGTACATGAAATGCTTCGAAATGAAAGTGCTGAAAATAAATGCTTCAAAATATAAATCTATGTTAAACTACTCCCAAGATAAGGAAAATGACAAGAAATATTGAAATCAACTGTCTTTGATTTGAGTTCTGGCTCCTTTACAATGTAGCCATTAATGGCTATTTATAGAGGAAAAAATACAGCAATAACTACTTAGTAACTACCCATTTCTTCCATTTTCATTCTTGTCTGCCATGTGTCCTTCCACTCATCCACTTTGTCCTTCATATTCTCCATCATCTCTATAACTTCTTTTAACTTCCAAATGAATAAGAGGATGCCACGTGTCCTGCAATTATATAAATAATAAAAATTGCAGATTTATGGTGTTAACAATCATATTCCATCCTCCTTTGGTCTTAGACTTTGTCAAGCATACGAAGTTTTTCTTAGACCCTATCAGTCTCTGATTGCCATCGTATATAGGCTTGCTTGCATCAACGCCTTTCCACGTTCTTGTCCTAGCCGTTCGATCAAACCGGGAACCCTTTTTAGTCTTCTTCTTCAATGTAGTAAAAATATAACAAATACTCGCTTCTGCTCCATCAAATATCTTCGAAGGCTCTTTTTCGCCATAAAGGTCGTAATCCTTAATCACATTGTCGCAAGGCAACGGTCTTGCGGTCGATTTTTGGAGAAGATAATGAATTAACTCTTGATCGGACGAAAAAAACTTAAAGCCGAGTGGGATTGTCATGATGAGTTCTATCGCCTGTTCTTTCTCTTCTTGGACAATGAATTGGTGAGGGAAATAGAATTCTACGTATGAAGAGAGTAGTGAGAAGGAATGGTAATATAATTGTCTATATATATATATAGATAATGTGTACTTCCTAAAAACCTACTTGACTTCATGTAGAAGTAGAATTCGTGTGAATGGATAAACAGTGTGAATTGATGAGGTAACATTATAAATCATATAAGAATTCTTGTCTAAGTTATTATTTTTTTTAAAGATAAATTGAATAAGTTATGGATTATTCGATTAACTTAACTTTGTGTAAATAATATGCACAAATGATTTAATCCAGCCAACCACTCTTCAGTCCATACCCTTGCTTCGGCTGAAGAGTACTAAGAGTTGGTTTAATCCAGCCAACCTCTAAGTTGGTTTTTCCAGCCAACCTAGAATAAAGTGTTTGGTTTATTCCGACCAAACGTCCTGCAGCCTGGATCCTTATCCTGGGCTTAGGAAGGGTGTTGGTTTAATCCAGCCAACCACTCTTCAGCCTATACCTTTACTTCGGCTGAAGAGTACTAAGAGTTGGTTTAATCCAGCCAACCTTTAAGTTGGTTTTTCCAGCCAACCTAGAATAAAGTGTTTGGTTTATTCCGACCAAACGTCCTGCAGCCTAGATCCTTATCTTGGGCTTAGGAAGGGTGTTGGTTTAATCCAGCCAACCTCTAAGTTGGTTTTTCCAGCCAACCTAGAATAAAGTGTTTGGTTTATTCTGACCAAATGTCTTGCAGCCTGGATCCTTATCCTGGGCTTAGGAAGGGTCGCAGTTGGTTATTCCGGCCAACTGTGTTTTTAATGCCCCTAACTCACCTAACTCACTAAAACAAACTTTTACAGAAGAAAACATCTATACTGAAAAGAGAACTACTTGTTTTATTGAGAAAGGAAAAAATTACACATATTCAAAAGTAGAAAGCTTAAAAATAGAATAACTTGAGATTGACAGTATTCCATGGCCTAGGAATCGCCTTGCCGTCCTCATCTTCTAAGTGGTATGCCCCTTTGCTTGCTAATCCAACCACTTTGTAAGGTCCTTCCCAATTAGGCCCTAATTTGCCATCTCCTGGTACCAAGGTGTTTCCCATCACTTTACGCAGTACCCAATCTCCGATCTTGAATTGCGTTGGATGTACTGTCTTGTTATACTTTCTGGACAATTCTTGTTGGTATGAGGCAATGTGAACCAGTGCTCTGTCTCTTCTTTCCTCTGCAAGGTCGAGCTCCAATGTTATGGCTTCGCCATTCAAGTCTGGATCGAAATTCTCGCTTCGAATTGTGGGGAGGCCAACTTCTAGTGGGATTACTGCCTCCATACCATAGGCTAAGGAAAATGGAGTTTCTCCTGTTGACCGCCGAGGTGTGGTGCGGTAAGCCCATAAAACATGAGGGAGCTCTTCTGCCCACTTGCCTTTGGCTTTCTCTAACCTTTTCTTCAATCCATCCAAGACTACCTTGTTTGACGCTTCTGCCTGACCATTTGCTTGGGGATATGCCGGTGTAGAATTGTAGAATTCTATCTTGTACTCTTCACAAAAGCCTCTAAAGATTCTGCCGTCGAACTACGTGTCGTTGTCCGATATTAGGGCTTTTGGTATGCCAAACCGAGTGATGATATTCTGCCAGACAAACTTCTTCACATCTTTTTCTCTTGATTGATGCCAAGGCTTCTGCTTCCACCCACTTTGTGAAGTAGTCGGTTGCTGCGAGAAAGAATTTCCTGTTGCCTGGTGCTGTTGGAAGTGGTCCTACTATGTCCAATCCCCACATTGCGAAGGGCCATGGGCTAGTTAGAGGTAGAAGTTCTCTGGCAGGTTGGTGTATTTGGTGTGCGAACTTCTGACACTTTTCGCACTTTTTGACATATTTTTCTAAGTCTGCCTGCATGTATGGCCACCAATATCCTTGCGAAATTGCTCTATATGCTAGTGATCTTCCTCCTTGATGGCTTCCGCATACTCCCTCGTGTATTTCGAACAAGAATGCTTCTACTTTGCTGGGATGAACACACTTTAGGTAGGGTCCTAAGAACGACTTTTTGTACAATGCCAAAGATGGGGAGAGCCAAAATCGCTGCGACTTCGCTCTTATTCTGTTGGCCTCTTTCTTCTCTTCTGGTAAAATGCCTTCTTTTAAGAACAGGATGATGGGATCCATCCAAGAAGGGCCAGCTCTACGCAACATACCTCTTCTGCTTCGGGTCTTCAATGCTTGGTCTAGGTAGGTAGTCGATCAGTAATGGATGAGGGATGGAAAGTATCTGCCATTGAGGCAAAGCCTGCTAGTTCGTCTGCTCTGCTGTTTTCTTCCCTGCCGATCTGTTCTATCCGCACCACTTCAAATTTCTTGATCTCTGTTCTGACCAATTCTTGGTATTTGGCCATTCTGTCATCCTTTGCTTCGTAGTCGCCAGATATTTGGTTTACCACTAGCTGTGAGTCACTGTAAACCATTAGCTCGGTGGCTTTCATGTAGAATGCTGATTTGAGGCCTGCTAGAAGCGCTTCATACTCCGCTTCGTTGTTTGATGCTGGGAAGCCAAGGTTGATTGCCTGCTCCACTACTAGGCCGTCTGGAGAGATGAGGACTATGCCAAGCCCTGCTCCATGCCGGTTGGATGCTCCATCCACGAAGAGCTTCCACATCTCTCCAACGAACAACTTCCAGCAAGTGGAGGGATCAGATGATGCCTTGGGATCTTCCATGTTGCTGGTGTTTTCTTCAAGGTCCATGCTGCTGTCTGCCCCTCGCTATCTGATTGTACCAAGTCTTTATTTGTTGGTGAGTCTTGACTTGGTGTAGCATGGTTTGCTTCTTCCTTCCTTACTTTACTTTGGTCTGCCTTGGGGTCTGACTGAGTATCCTGTACCAGGGGTTGCGCTATTCCGGCGTCAACTTCCATCCCTAGTTCGGCTGTTTCAGTCAGGTCGACTGGGCAGATATGATGACTTCCAAGTGTGAATTCTGCGATAAAATCTACCAAAGCTTGAGCCTTTATTGCGGTCCTGGGTTGGAACTTGATGTCGTATTGTCCCAACTCTACTGCCCACTTCAGAATTCGTCCAGAAAAGTTTGCCCTTTCGAACAAAGCTTTTAACGGGAAGGCTGTGAGGACAACTATGGTATGGGCGTGAAAGTAGTGCGACAACTTCCTTGAGGCCATCATCAAGGCCAGTGCCAGTTTTTCCAGTGGCAAGTACCTTGTTTTGACGCCCAGTAATGTCTTGCTGACATAATAGATGGGCAGATGTTGGATTCCTTCTGCACGGACCAACACTGCGCTAATTGCGTGCTGAGAGACTGCCAAGTACAGGAAAAGTTCTTCTCCAGAAATTGGGGTTACAAGTAGTGGTGGAGAAGACATGTGCTCTTTTAAGCTTTCCAGGGAGCGGTCACATTCGTCGTCCCACTCAAACTTGGCTTTTAGAGCATGGAAGAATGGTCGTAGTCTGTCTGACGACCGGCTTATGAACCGATTGAGCGCAGCTGCCATGCCGGTGAGATGCTGCACTTCTTTTACTGAGTTTGGCCTCTCCAAGATCCTGAATTGCCTTGATCTGGGAGGGGTCTGCCTCTATACCCCGGTTGGTCACCAGGAAGCCCAGGAATTTGCCAGATCCTACTCCGAATGCACACTTAGATGCATTGAGGCGCAACTTGTGCTTCTTCAGGATCTCAAACATCTCACCTAGGTCCTTGAGATGGTCATTCTCATCCTTGCTCTTGACCACCATGTCGTCGATGTAAGCCTCCATTGTTCTGCCTAACAATGGCTCAAACATCTTGGTGACCATCCGTTGGAATGTCGCCCCTGCGTTCTTTAGGCCAAAGGGCATGACCTTGTAGCAATACAGTCCTCTTGGAGTTGTAAAGGACGTGACCTCCTGGTCTAGTTCATGCATGGCGATTTGATGGTAGCCTCTGTATGCATCCAGAAAGCTAAGTCGGTTGTGCCCCGCCGTTAGGTCTACCAGTTGATCTATCCGTAGTAGAGGAAAGCTGTCTTTTGGTCATGCCTTGTTGACTGTTTTGTAGTCGACGCAGACACGCCACTTGCCATTCTTTTTTGGCACTACGACTGTGTTGGAGATCCATCTTGGGTAGTGCACTTCTCTGATTGCCTCTGCCTCCAGCAGGTTTCCTACTTCTTCCGCCACTATCTCGGCGTGATGGAGTGTCGATCTGCGTGTGCGCTGAATGATTGGTCTGGCGGATGGGTGGACATTAAGTTGGTGACAGATGAAGTTGGGATCAATGCCTGGCATGTCGTATGGTGTCCAGGCAAACACTTCGATGTTAGAGGTCAAAAATTCCAAGACCTCTAATCTCTTAGTGCTGGACAACGACGAACTGAGAAAAAAGAACTTATCCGGGTTCTTTTCATCTATTCTTACCTCTACCAAGTCTTCCACCGCTTTTTGATTAGCTGCTTTGCCGACATCTGCGAACAGTTCATTACTCTCAGGTTCTTCCACCGAATGAACATATCCTTTGGCAGCGCGGCTGCCATTCACCGTGACAAAGCATTGCTTGGGCATGATCTGATCTCCATAGACCTCTTCAATTACCCCGGTTTCGTTGGGGAACCGCATTACTTGGTGGTAGGATGACGCCACCGATCGCATGGCATGCAGCCATGTTCTGCCCAAGATGATGTTGTAAGTGGAAGGGACTTTCAATACCCAGAACTCCACTTGTTTTGTTACGCTTCCTGCTCTAACTGGAAGAATTATTTTGCCGACTGGCCACTCTGGCATTGAGTTGAATCCAATCAGGGGAGATACGGCAGGTGCCAAGTCTTTATCTTGTAACTTCAATTGTTTAAATGTTTCGTAGTACATTATTTCACATGAACTACCCTGGTCAATCAAAATCCGCTTGACGTCAAAATCCTTGACTCGGAGAGTGACAACCAGGGCATCATTGTGAGGGCAATATATCCTCGCCAAGTTTCTATCTGAAAAAGACATGACGTTCGTGGCCTCTGTCTTCCTATTTTTTAAGGTAGGTTGCGCATTTAGTACCTCTCTTAAGTGCTCAGTCTTCTTGATTGATCCTCTGAGCTCGCATACACGTTCAGGTTCGAAGACTCCATGTATCACATTGATTATGCCTTGAGGTGGGCGTCGATTGGCATCCCATTGGGGTTATTGTGGCCCTGGGGGGCTGGTTGCGTCCCTCCTTCAATGTACTTATCCAGGTGACCTGCTGCCACCAACTCCTCCAGGTGCTGTCTCAATGGCGTGCAATTTTTAGTACGGTGCCCTTTTTCCTTGTGAAAGGTGCAACGCGACCTTTCGTCGTAGTCCTTCTGAGCTTCCCCTAGCTTGGCTGGCCATCTGACGAAAGGCTCATCTCGTATTTCACTTAGAATTCGGTAGATCGGTTTTTTGAATACCGTGGTTATAGCAGTGCGGACCTCAACCATCTTTTATCCTGGTCTTCTCCGTTGTCTCGCCTGCCTCGTCCGTTTCTACTCGGACGGTCTACCGCGTTGACCTTTGCTGAGGCCTTTTTCTCTGGTACTGCGGTCGTGCCAGATTTTGTTTTGGCACGTGCGCCATCCTCTTCCACCCTGATGTGCTGATGCACTCTTTCCATCAAGGCTTCCATGGTGAGGGGCGGTGTCATGGTGATTGAGTCCCTTAGTCTGTTCCCGACTGGAAGGCCTCTCTTGTACTGTGCAATGGCGAGATTGGTGGGACAGTCCCCAATCTGGTTGAAGGTCTCCCAGTAGCGACTATTGTAGGATCTTAAGGTCTCCTTGTCGCCCATGTCGATGGAGAGTAGCTGGTCGATCTCCACCGGGGTTTTGGTGTTCGTTCTGAACCTTGTTACGAACGCTTCCGCCAATTGCGCCCAGGAGGCTATGCTGCCTTCTGGAAGTTTTTCGAACCAAGTCAAGCCTAGGTCGCCAAGGCTAGATGGGAAGAGGATGCACATTAAAGCCTCGTTTCGCCGGTATACAGCCATGACCTGGCGAAAGTGGCTCAAGTGTGAGTAGGGGTCCGTCTTTCCCTCATATGTAGTGAATTTGGGCTGAAGGAAGCCTGATGGTAGGGGCGCGTTTTCAATCGCCGGAACGAACGGCGAGGTCTGCAGCCTTGCTAATGCCTTGTCCGTCGGTTCGTAGGCAGGGCGCGGTATTGGCATTCCAACCTCGACGCTTCCATGCGTCCGAGGAGCCAACCGCTGTAAGGCAGAAACTCTGTGTGGATCGCGTGCCCTGGCGTCCTCCTTCCATCGTGCCTTTTCTTCGAGCACGGTTCGTAAGTCGGATGATCTGGGCAACTCCGTCTGTCTGGATCTTGTTTGGTGCGTATGTGAGGGCCAATAGGTGCTTCCTTCAGTGTACGACCTCTCAGATCTCGTCCTCTCAGACCTGGAGTGACGAGTTCTGGAAGACCTGGATTGGGTATCGCCTGTCCTGAGGCTTCTACTCTCTGCTTGTGAGGGTGTGGTATTCCTACTACGATCTTCCGAGTGGCGAGGGGGCGTCTTGTTTGTGCGCCCCTCTCCTGTCGCCACTCCTTTTCCCTTCATCTGGCGCTTTAGAGATTCCATGTCCGCCGCCATCCGTCGTATCAATTCGTCCTGCTCCTTGACGCGATCCTCCAAAGCTTGAGGATCAATCCTCCGCCTTTGTCTCTCTGGACTCTGTGAACGAGAGTGACGAGGGCTGTTAGTCCGCCTTCTCCCCCTTGTATCCCTCCTGGGATTCTGTCTCTCCAAGTCCGCCATAGGAGGGATAAGAGGTAGACCTTCGCGCCTTGCACCCCCCTCTGGTGTTTGTTCGTCAATGGCGGACTGTGGCAAATCTTCGTTGTGCGCCATTGATTCTAAAGAAGAAAAGCTTGATCAAGAGGTTTTGTTCTTGTCTGAATTCCCACAGACGGCGCCAATTGTACGGGAAAGAAATAAACCTTCTCGTATAATCCTGTTGATCAAGTCTGCGCTCCTCCGTACGACGTCGCTCTACTACCTGAAAATACAAACGTGAGCTAGCCGGCGGGTGTGTGCCGGAAACCTCTCCGATGCCTAAGTCAGCAAACTAGACAAATAGACAAAAGCTCTGTGTATTCGGGAATCAAAGTTGCGTTACCTCTCCATAGGTGATGTTTGTGAGCTTTTATAGGTTTCGTGTGGCACAATCCTAGTAGGACTTTTACTCCTCCATGCAGAGTCCTCCTAGGATTCATACTCCTGAAAGATAATGCTTATCCTTCAACACCCCCCTCACTGCTTAAACCAAGTGAGATGGTTTTACCATGGCCGGACTACCATACGACCGAAATAACATTGCCATGCTAGACTACTGGAGTGACCGACCTAACTGTTAGTTCGGCTCTTCTTTACCTTTCTCCTACCTTGGCTTCACATGCCAAGACCGAGCTATCCATAGAAGAGTTAAGCCGAACTAACCCAAAAACCAAGTCCTGAAGAGGGCTCAGGATACCTCGGTTCCACATGCCATGACCAAACTAGCCCTGGCGACCGAACCATCCGTAGTATGCTTCTAAACCGGACTAAAACATAAAGCCTTCTGGGACCGGACTAATCATCACGGCTCTGGGACCGGACTAACTTCAAAGCTTTTTTTATTCAGCCTTTCGTATCATGGCCCATATCGGCCCATTGCCCAGCTCGGCCCAATTTTTCACATAAATTACCCTCTCATGAGGTAACGTTATAAATCATATAAGAATTCTTGTCTAAGTTATTATTTTTTTTAAAGATAAATTGAATAAGTTATGGATTATTCGATTAACTTAATTTTGTGTAAATAATATGCACAAATGATCTAATAAATGAACGGTTTAAATAATTACAACGGAGTTAACAACTGATTGGGTTGAATAATGCGGTAAAATTATAAATCCCATAATTTTGTTTATGAATATTTATGTAAGTTTTTCATACAATAAATTGATGGTCATACTATAATACACCTGATATGTATTACAGAAATTATTAGAGAAGTTTCAATGGTTAAAATTAGACAATATAAATTGATTGTTTTGGGAAGGCCAAAAATTTCATCCAATAATTTTATGATTTTGTAATGAGAAATTATTAAATATTTTCAGAGTACCACGTGGTTGTACTTCCTAACCAATTATCTTTCAATATGTCCCCTCATATTCCTCAATCACCCAACACAATACCACACCTATTCATCTTCTCCACCAATCATAATATTATGAAATACCATATGTCCATGCTCCACAATTACTGAATAATTATACTTTTGTAATGTAGAGTCTACTTCGACATTGTATGTTGTGTATAAATTTATTTATGTAATATAACATTTTTTTATAAATATATATATATATATATATATATATCGCAATTATTAAATCAATCTAATATTTTCATAAATAATATATACTGAGGACTTTAAAAAACTCATGATAGACCTTATAAACCCTTGATTGTTGAATTTGTTTGATTTTGAAAGTCAGCCTTCTCTATGGCTTACTAAAAATTATTTTATGATCAATTGTTACTGATTATTATCGGTTAAAAAGTAAGACTTTAGCACTTTTAGTTTAATTTTTGAGAGACAATATGGCCAGTGTTATTTATTTCTTAAAGACACAGGGTTGTGGGAGCCAATCTAAGATAGACACATCAACTATGTGGGCCAACAATGCATAATTAAATATACAAAAACCTGGTGGTGACATTGTGTTATAAAATATGAGAGCTCAAGGGTTTGATGATACTCATTACCCATACTTTGGGTGTTAGAGAGATCAAACCAAAATGGGCCAGCTATGGGAATTACAAATGGGCCTAATGAGCTAGTAAAACCCAAATCCACGTTTGGGCTTCTCTATAAAAAAAACCACTCCAAATGGATTTGAGCCTTAAACTTCATAATTGTGTACCTGGTTTAAGCAAGGAGAAAATTAGTGTTCCCTTCCCTCTAGTATTTCTCATATAATTTTTTTTTCTCAGTGGCATCAAGCACCCACAATCCATGGAAATAGTTCATCTCATATACATCAATTCAGTTCTGAAATTAACTTTATTAATTCTGACATAGACCCCCCCTACAAATCAATCCAAAATTAATTCCAAAAAACAAAAATTCCAGGTTTTGCTCAAGCCGACAAAGAGAGGGAGTCGATCATCAAGGGGTTCATCATCTCTTTTTTCGCCAGGGAGTAGCTCAGTTTGGAATAATTCTTCGCAGTTAAATTCTGAAAGATTTGCTTGAGAAAAGGTTCTGATACCTTCCTCTAAGAAGAATTTTTCTTGGATTGGAGAGTAGAGAGGATCTTCTCTGATCTTTGATTTGGTTCCATCTGAAACATAATCTCTTGCAAGCAGAAGAACAAACACAAGTATTGAAACTGTTCGACTGTAAAATTATGAAAAAATAACTAAAATTCTAAAATCACATCTCAAATTGTGTAATCATAACAAAGAAAGAAAAATAAATAAACAAATAAAGTTGAAAATATATAGAAGTTGGAAGAAAAACCACAATATATATATATATATATATATAAATCCTTACGAAAAAAAGAGAGCAAGATATCAGATAGGTTTGGTATTCTACAATCTAAATTCTACGACTACTTATGCGAATCATGGTTCACTTATAATATTATAATATACTAGTATAAAAAAAGGCCCATGCAAGGCACGGGTCAAATGTTGAAATGAAAAGATTGTGGAAAAAAATGTAAATTAATTAGATTATTTAAGTTGATCACTTGTATACTCTTTTTTATTAGAAGCATAAACGACTTACCATTTTATAAATTTTAGGGCCAAAAAGGTGAATTTACTGTTCGGAAAAAACAATACTCAAGTGATGTTTCTGCATTTTGATAATTCTTTTTTAGGATTTATACTAACCATCCATGCCTTTTTGCAAACTATTAATTTAGAGTGCTTAGAAAATATGATAAAATGTCAACTTACGTTGAAAAAATTGCCATCAAGTGCGTAGAGAATCTAAAAGAATTGATGACAAGTATGGAATACTTTACTGAGTAGATTCCACCAATATTGTAAATGATCATGAACATAGTTTAGGTCATACTTCAAATAGTATAGCAATTACAATGATCAAGTGAGATTCATTTGAGAATGAAGGTTTGAGACCTGTTACAAGAAGTTCTAAATATATCAAGCATCAATGTAAAGAAAATATTTTAATACATAAGAAACTACATGCCTTTTAGGAGAAATTTTTGTATGCGGATAGGGTACATACCATGTGGTACCTTCTACTATTGTAATTGACTTTGATAGTAGGGTCCACTACATTTATGTTGAGTGTTTGGAGAACAATAGTGGACATATACATTTGTGATTAGTGAAAGGTAGTGCCACGTGGTATCCTATTGGCATACAAAAATTCTCGCCTTTTAGATTGCACAAGATGCAACCACTACGCATTTAGTAATGCACAAGAAGTTTGCTCCATAAGCCTCCAGACCAACTCAAATATGGGTGAGAGGCCATCTAAGGAGAAGCTTATTAAAAAGAAAATAGGCCATCCAAGAATCAAACACTATGGTCATTTTCCCTTTTTAGATGCTTTCTCTTCTCTTCTTACCCAGGGAGGGAGTTCAGAACAGGACAGAAACTCCAAAGATATTATTGGATTCTAAGGATATCATTTCATCAAAGGTTGAACACACAGAAACTATCTTTAAAAAATAAGAATTAATATTCACAAATTAGTAATGAGGAATTTCAATATCCTTCTCTAAAGAACGGGTAGTTTTGCTTTTAGGTATCTGCATGGTGCAAACTAACATATGTTCCAACTTCCAGAAAAGAAGCAAGTATGGGAGAGCTAATTTGATACAAGGTGTTCAATGGCAACACGTCCTAAAAGACCTATTGGAAAAAATCTAACCTAGACTTCCGATATAATATCATAAGGAATCAGGTTACTGTTTACCAGTAGTTCCTCCTTTGACCAAATTGAACCCTCTTCCATAATGAACAGAATCACCACCTTTTGCAACAACAGCTTCTATCAATTTTCCAATGACAAGTAGTAGTTTCTATAACAATGAGTTAAAAACATAAGCATTATAGTAAGGCATAAAAATAATAATAATTTTAAAACATA
The DNA here is from genome assembly GCA_030407325.1 of Camellia japonica. Lineage (NCBI taxonomy): Eukaryota > Viridiplantae > Streptophyta > Magnoliopsida > Ericales > Theaceae > Camellia > Camellia japonica. The sequence goes on from JAPPVO010000003.1 coordinate 18,222,600, forward strand.
AGCATAGTAATTTCATCATGCTTCATTGACAAGAACTAACAAATCCAAGTTAGGGTGATTAAAAAAAAAAAAAAGGAAAAAAGAATCAGCTTCTACAGTGGGACCACTGTGAATGACATAAAATGACAATAAACAATGTCGAGATAAATATAGTTACCTCAACCTGATGTTGTAGTAACTGGATGTAATTAATTATGAGTTCTTTCCCAATAACCTGATCAAATGAAAATTATGTGGATACACAAGAAGAATACAATGGCAAGGAAAAATTAAAGTTGTAGATTTCCAACAAATCCAGGTAAACACTTGTAGATTTCCAACAAATGGTTTTCTACTTTTTGTCAAGAGTTTTTTAGATTTTCTACAATTATTTAACCATAAAAATTAAAATCAACAACAAAATATCACATACCTTGTTACATCCTGGGACCAAGTCTTGCAGAATCTTCATCTTTTCATTGATCATCTCTCTCCTAGCACGACAAGAAGAGGTTTAGTTTACAAAACACACCACTATGGCTCACCAATGGGAGGTTCTAATGGCAGGGATTCATGGTTTGAGATCCAAGATGGAAGATGCATGGGGGAGAGCTAAGGTAGTATATTTGTTACTTTTTTCCAGAGTAAGCGACTTGCAAGTAAAGTGCCAAGTGTATTAGTCGATCACTTTTGAAAGAAACAAGGCCTAGAGGGATCATGGCTTGGTGGGAGATTGCTATCATGGCGATCCTAATAGTTTGTGTGCCCCATTTAGACTAGGCTCATGAATGTAGGAGATTGCTAGCATGGAAATCTTGGTAGTTCATGTGCCCCCGCTTAGGCTAGGCTCATGACTATCGTGTTGGAGATAGCAGTCTTGATGGTTTATGTGCCCCCAATTAAGTTAGGCTCATAAACTCGATAATCAATCTATGGAGATATGGTGGCACTATGATGGCTACCCTTGGAGATATCAATCAATAGAGATGTTGTGATGCAGTCAAGGCTCGCCACTGGAGATCTATATACCAATGTTCATTATGATTTGGTACCATAGTGCCTTGTTTCTTTAAGTAAATGCTATGGTGTGGTGCTATGGTGGCTTGCCTCTTAGAGATCAAGCTCATGCTTTACCTTTGCAACTAAGTAACTAGTTATATTTGGAGGCCATAATATCTTTATAGTGTACAAATGAGCTTATACCATGAAAATCTGCAATTAAATGCCAGGAATGCCATACGGCTTCAACGTACTTTACATGAGTGATTATTACATATCAAAGAATTGAATAACACTATTGGTATATGCAAACTAGTTATGACATGAGGGTGACAGTAGTAGAACCAAAGTTCATATGTTAATCCAACCATTTGCAGGAATAATCGAAGCAATACAGCTTTGCATACTTCTAACAGGTTATAGTGGCATACATATGTAGCCAAGTGAGCCATTAGCCTTTAAAGAGCAATGTCAATAGTGTTTTTATCCTTTAGATAGGCATTCTAGCAAATGTTATACAACTTCTATGTTAAGCATATATATGCCAAAAATTCAATAGGTTTGGTAGAGAGTGAGAACTGATGAGAGAGAAAAATACAACTAAGAAATAGAGAACTCACATCACTCATATGAAAACAACAAAAGCCTTACAAGGAAAAAAACCCTAAACCCACAACAAAAGCAGCAACATCAACACCCAGCAAGTTCAAGATTGATTTAGAACCATTATTAAAAATATGTAACTAGCTAGCATTGTTCTGTGGAATAAGTGCTCAAGTCACTCTCCAAAGTTTTATAAACTATAAGAACCTGTCATATTTCAAAGAATTATAGAGAATTTTCATTGAAACATCAATCGGTTGTTAATTTACTCCAAAGTACAATCTTAGACCTCCCATTGTTTTGGAATCCTCAAACCATTTTTCACTCCCATATCAGTGACATCGTACAAAATTCAATTACCCAACACGGGGTGAAGAGGAGGTCATGGAATGAGTAATATGGGTCAAAAGGACACTACATACATGTACACTGTACATTTATCCCCCCCAAAAAAAAACATACATGTACACTGTACAACCACATAAACTCCCTCTCACTAACTCATAGCTTAAAATTCTATATCACATCAAATAGGTAATGGGAGTGAGTGAAGCCCATGTTCAAAGTTCCTATTCCTAGTTAATCTTCTAGCACATTCCATTCCAGATCATAATTGTATTTTTAACAAGGTTATTGGATTTTTTAAAGCAGACTTTGGATTTAAAAATCATATCAGAATTAAATGAAAGCAATCTCTTTGCATCAGCACAAAGACAACAAATTTCAAATTTGTAATATGACAAGCAATAAATCAAGAGATAAAGAGCAAGCCAAAATTTCAAATCTACATATATATAATTAACATGTTAATACCAAAGGGGAAATCGAACAAACATGGAAAAAAATAAATTCGAGAGCTTCATTGAGATGACTCACCTTTCACAGACGGTTCTCAGAGCTCCGATTGTAGACAGCATCGTGAATTTCCCAAATCAAGAAAAACTTATTATATATATATATATATATATAAATCCAAACCCAAAATACCAGTTCTTCTACAACAATAACTTTCAACCTTCCCTACAAACCCATAAAAAATAACTCTCTCTCTCTCTCTCTCTAGGGTGTTGCAGATGAATGGTAGAGAGAGAAAGTGAGGTGAATAGCCGGATAAGCTCCCTCCATCCTCGTCCATAGTCGGGATCAAAATCGGACATCTATCATCATAAAAATAAATTATATTTTATTTCATAAAATAAATAATAAATAAAATTTAAAATTTAAAATATTCATTTTATAAAACAAAGTGTTATTTATTTATGTATTAATAAAATAAATAATAAATAAAATTATAAATTTAAAATAGAAAAATGACTGGTAGCTCGAAAAAAGTGGCTCGATTTTGGCTCGAATCGCAAAACGACGTCGTTTTACGAATCTTTTTTTTTTTCTTTTTCTTCCTTTTCTTTCTCTTTCTTTTCTTTCTTTCTTTTCTTCTTCTTCTTCGTTGAACACAGAGAAGAACAGAGGGGAAGAGGAGGAGAGAGGGAGAAAGAGAGAGGAGAGGAAAGAAGGGCCCCTCCTGTGCCTCCGCCGCCGCCGATCGTCGCAGCATCTCCAATCGTCGCAGCAGTTCCGATCGTCGCAGCCCCGCCGCAGTTCGTCGCAGCCCCGTGCAGCCCCGCCTCCTCCAGCCCGATTTTGATGGCCCCCTCCCCTCCAGTTCTCCTTCTTCCTCCTCCTTCCTCCTCCTTCCTCCTCCTTCTTCTTCTTCTTCTCCGAATTCGAGCCAAATTCGAGCCTCCGAATTCGAGCCACGAATTGGAGTTGTTTAAAATATTCATTTTATAAAACAAAGTGTTATTTATTTATGTATTTATAATTGTTCGATAAATTTATTATTTTTATTATGAAAAGAATATGAGACCCATAAAAAGAATATGAATAGGTGGTGGTGTTTGGGAAGTTTGTGTGTTAGGTTTTTTTTGATTTTTTTCACTAAAAAATAAACTTTTTGTAAAACTAAAAAAAATAAGGCAGTGGCTTGCCTCCAGTCCAGATCTGGACTGGAGGGTCCAGTCCGGCCCATTGGGCCTATTTTTGGGTCCCTTTTTGATAATCCAAACCGTTCATATTTTAGGGTTCGTTGAGTACATTATTCCTGTAAAAAATCACGTCGATCGGATAACAGATACTATGTATTCGGATCACTTTTTTATGAACCGTTAATTTCTAACCGTCAATTTTTTTTCCAAACAAAAGTAATCCGAATACATAGTATCTGTTATCTGATCGATGTGATTTTTTACAGGGATAATATACTCAACGAATCCTAAAATATGAACGGTTTGGATTATCGAAAAGGGGCACAAAAATAGGCCCAATGGGCCGGACTGGACTGGACTGTCCCAGATTTGGACTGGAGACAGTCCAGACCCAAAAAATAAATCTAAATAAAATATCACATTCAATCCATAATTGTTTCACTATTTTTCTCACAAACATCACATCCAACCACAAAAAAATTCAACTATCTTCACAAATACCAAAAAAAATTTCTCCAATAATATCCTATAACTAAAAAAATTTACATAAAAACTCACTTTCCAAACACCCACATAAAGCGATGACGATGACGTATACAGGTGAATTTATCTCGTGAATACCCCATTAAAAATTTGGGAGATTTTAGTGAAAATTAATGAGTAATTCTATAGACTCATATTTGAAATCCTATACACTCCTATATTCTATTTAAGGATCTCAAATATTTTCTAAAGTAAAAATAAGAGTTTATTGTCAAAATGTTGGGTTGGATAGACAAAATGTTTGAAAAGTTGTTATTTTAGTAAGTTATTTTAGTTTTTGGTTATTTTAGTAGGTTAAAATTTTTACGTTTGAGAAGATAGTTAGATTTTTTGTAGTTGAATGTGATATTTATGAGAGAAAAAGTAGAATGATTATGGGTTTAATGTGATATTTTGTTTTATTAGCTATTTTAGCCTAAAATAGGCTAAAATAGCCCTTGCCAAAATTATTCAAATTTTAAATTTTATAATTTTTTATGTAATTATTAAATTTTAATCAAATTAATTTTTTTTAAAATTTTGTTGTATAAACTAACATTAATGAAATAGAATTTTATTGTCTAAATTTAACATTTAAAAGTTAAAATTTCACTACTATCAGTCCTACATAATATTTGAGATACTCCCTCTTCTCTTTCCTTTCTTTCTTTCTTTCTTTCATTGTTTTCATTTATTTTTATTTTTTTATTTATTTTTGGCTACCGTTTAAAAGCCAAATTAAAGATAGAGATCCAAATGGGATATTCACCCAAAAGAGGTACAAATGGGAAGAAATGAGCCGAATTAAAGGTAGAGATCCAAATGGAAAGAAAGGAGATTTGACTCTTTTATTTTATTTAGTACCCATTGCTGTTTCTGAACTCGGTTCCGATAAATAGCTCGAATTTGGAGGCTCGAATTTGGCTCGAATTCGGAGAAGAAGAAGAAGAAGAGAAGAAGAAGAATGAAGAAGAGAAGGATGAAGGAGGAGGACTGGAGGGGGCATAATCACAGGGGGAGGAGGAGGCGGAGGCGGGGCCGGAGGCGACGGCGGTGGTGCTGCGATGATCGCTGGTGCTGCGACGATCGCTGGTGCTACGACGATCGGCGGCGGCGAGGCGACGGTGGTGGTGCTACGACGATCTCCTCTCCTCCTCTTTCTCTTCTCCTCTCTTCTTCCTCTGCTCTTCTCCTGTGTTCAACGAAGAAGAAGAAGAAGAAGAAGAAAAGAAAGAAAGAAAGAAAGAAAGAAAAAAAAAAAATCGAAACCCAAAACGACGTCGTTTTGGGTTTCGAGCCGAATTCGGGCCACCGAATTCGAGCTACGAGTCATTTTCCTTCTGAACTAATATAGGTTAGGTTAGATCTAAAATTACACGTAATATTCATTTTGGTAACATCCGAGATCAAATGCATTAAATTTTGTTTGAATGTTTTAAAAAGAAAAATCCAATCCAATCCGATACCTCCCTAAACATTTTGCTCATATCGTTAAATTTAATTAAAGACACTTCACTTTTAAATATTACAGAGTGTGACAGTCTACAAACAACTTCAGAGTGCAATTAATAATTAAATATATATATATAATACATACATTTTAAACTTTCTTTTAGCAAATAAGATTTAATATAGTACAAAACCTAGAAAATACAAAAATGAAAAACTTGACTATAAAAGATCAGCATAGTTCACCTATTTACTTACATATAGTCCACCAATAATTTGAAAGTGTCATGGCCAAGACAATGTTATTGATTTCTTTGCACTTTCGGTTTAGTCTGTTCTTAAGGGTTACTGTGGCTAAAATCCTCAATGACTTAAGCTTTACCCTCTTCTACCTAGATTCTCCAGAGTCACATCTTTTTAAGCATAACATTGTTGGAGGTCACCCCATGTGAAAGGGGTGATCCTCATTTCGTCCATGTGAAAGCTGCAGGCGGGCTCCAAGTCAAGAAGTAGGAGAGAAGATGGCAAGTGGAAGATAGCAGGTGGCTCAATAACTCTTCTTCCTTGACTTTGTTTCCCTCTCCCCGTGTATATATAGATGCTGAAAGGAAGAGAAGAAAAGAGCAAGAGGCAAGCAGTGAATGTGTGAAAAGTAGTGTATACTCTGTTTGTGTTATCAGAGTGAGAGAGAGAGTAAGCTATATAGAGACAGAGTGTGTGTGAGTTAAGTGTGTAATCCTCCTCTTGTTAATATATAGTGTTATCGCTCTCGTGGACGTAGGCTGGATTGCCAAATCACGTTAAAAATTTTGTGTTATTGCTTGTTTGTGAACCTGGTGTGCCCCCCCCAATCCCCAACAAGTGGTATCAGAACACGGGTGGTGAAAAATTGAGTTTTTTCCGAAAGTGCCCAAATTTTGAAATGACTGAAATCCACTTTGGAGCATACCAGGAGGAAGCTCTAGAGGAGAGAAGTCCAGAACTGCAAACCACAGTCCCAGAGAACCCCACACGCGCCCTCACGTGCTACTAGAAGAAAGCGCGTGAATCTCACGCGCCAACACGCGCCCCACACGCCAGCGAGAGGAAGAAGACGAGTGGAGGCGCGCGTGTTTTTGACGTCAGCCTGAGCCGAGCTGTAAGCCTAGCTGTGCTGCCGAGTCGAGCTGTCTAAGCCGCGTTGACCAAGCCGTTGACCACGCCACTGACCAAGCCATGCCGCTGACATCAGCCGTCTAAAGGATTGATCCAGTGCTTCTCATCAATCCAGATTTTTCAGATCTGAACCGTACAGAACGTTTTAGTTAGATCTGAGCCATTTGAGGTCCGATCTTGGTGATCCAATAGTGGTTTCCAACTATTTCGAGTGTTCCGGACACATCTGTACGGTAATATTTGTGTTTTGAAGCCTCTGTAAAAGGGAGATATGTCGATGGGCGAATCTACATCAATTTCAAGGCCGATGATTCGGTTGAACACTTCTAATTATGCGATATAGAAACCGCGGATGGAGGACATCCTGTATTGTAGAGACTTGTTTAACCCTATAGCGCTAAAGGGGGTTAAACCAGATGAAAACAAGGATGAGAACTGGATCAAAACCAACCGGAAGACTATTGGTCAAATCAGACAATGAATTGACCACAGTGTGTTCCACAATGTCGCCCAAGAGACAGACGCCTATTGTCACACCCTCAAAAAAATGCATGTAAACTAATCATTCAAGACATCCATAGATATAAAAGAATAAAACATATTTCCATTCATCAGAGTATTTAGTTCAAAAGTATTACATGTTGACAACAAAAATAGATGCCCTACGGGCTTACAACTTTCCAAGCCAACACTTGGTTACAAAAATAGAGAATTCTAACTCTAAACACATTAAGCCCTTGGCTTGAATTTACATGTTATACACAAAATAATCACAAAAGTAAGCCTTCAACTTCTACAACCTTCCAAGCTACATCCTTGGAGGCGGCATATCACCTGCACCTGAAAATGATGTCCCATATAAGGTGAGCCAAAGCCCAGTAGAGATATGCTAAACATAACATGAACGATAACTAAAACATTAGCATTTGATAAATGTTTAACTCATATAAACTAACGTACTTTTCTTTCATAACCAAACCATATTCACCGATATATATATATACATATATACATATATCAATCCCTTATCATTTCATTATCCAAACCAATTCATAGGTATGGTTCTCTGTTCATTCAGATAGTTTATATTGAGATTACAACTCATGTTAGTAATACTTCAACACTTCAATTCATCTACGTTATGCAAACGTAATCAAGATTTCTGGACACTCCGGCCAACTTAGTTATCAATGGAGTCCATCTCCTATTTCCTTCCAAACAGGTTTGAGAGTACATCCCATATCTCCTCTCAAGCCTTGGAGTACATCCCCTATCTCCTCCCAAGCAAGATACATATGCAATGTATTTAAACACTTATCATATACAATGATCAAGCAAAGCACATACTCAATGTGTTATTTCATCTGTCACATTCAATGACATACTTATTTGATTAGTTTTAATTCACCTAATCATCATGCAGTGTCTACAACAATCAAGACTATCCTCCACCGATAGCCCAAAACGATTATTTCTAAACAAATAATAAATTCATCAAACAAATAAATTATCAACATTTTCATAGGTGAGTGATTAATTAATCCAACTACACCATTCCATCTCACAATTGCCCAATTTCATTATTTCCAAACCAATTTCACATTCTCATAATTAATTTCATTAATTGTACCAATGACCCAATTTAACCCAACTTAGGCATTTTCCCCATTTTCTTAATATTGACCCAAAGGTCCAAATATCATCAATAAACATCCATGACCTCATTTTAACATCCATATACACATGTATAGTTCACAAGGAATAAAACCCCTCTTTATACATTTCAAGTTTTGAAACCCTAACACCCAAAATTTCCTAATTTCAACATTAAATCAAAATGACCACGTGTTTATGTCAAAGGCCATAAATATGAGTAGTTATCCCTACCTCAAACGAAGAGACCCAAAGGTGATGATGAAGAAACTCGAAAGTGCTCCAAATCCACAACTTCTCGGATCAAAACGAAGATCACGCCAAGCTCCACACTTTTTACAAAGGAACTAGGGTAGAAGATCACTAGAACTAGATTTATATATAGAGAGAAGATGTATTCTAGAGAGAGGAGCTCTCAAATTAGGGTTTTGAAAAGCTAGAGAGAAAGAGAGCCGAAAAGTGATTCAAAAATGGCTTCTCTCGGACTGATATACATCACAGTCCGCTCGAGCGTGGAACGCCCCGCTCGAGCGTCAGACACAGACTCCCGCTCGAGCGTGAAAAGCGTCGCTCGAGCTTGGAATGCACACTTCCAGAAGTTTTGCAGACGAAGGTCCCCGCTCGAACGTGAAAATGGATGCTCGAGCGTCCGATGTCCTGCAGGGAAAAATACTGAAGACTGAATAATCCTGCTCGAGCGTCAGACTGCCCGCTTGAGCAGAGGAGCAAATGCAAAAGGGCCCGCTCGAGTGCGAAAAACTTCGTTCGAGCGTAAAGGCCAAGATCTAGGCAAAAGCTATTTGTTTCTAAACACAACCAACCTATTTCAAACCTGCCCAACACAACCCAAAACTCAAATACAAAGAGTAAAGAATGGGAATGCGATACAGACAATAGCAATCATCTACGGAACCGAGTCCGGGATAAAATAAACAATGAAGGGAAAACCGGGATCGCTATAACCTCCCCCCCTTAAAGAATTTCATTCCCGAAATTAGATAAATAAGTTTCAAAATCGTGTTTTCTCAATTCTCAACAAGATTATAATTCAACATTCAACATCCTGACCCATTACCCGTCATTCCACCTCTTTTCAAGAGGACAACTTACAAATACAACTCCAACATGCATTATCAACATGCATTCCTTTGAATTTCAACAAGTCTCAACACATATATGCCACAATTTAATAATATATTCAATGTTAACAATATATTTGTATTTCTACACCACATTCAACATATACAATGTTAAATTAAACTCATAGTTCCGAAATGTATTCAACAATTTCAATATCTCCATAAGCCAAAACAATTACAATGTTTTTAGAGTTCATCAAGAAATAAAATTCCCAATACATGGTTAAACATTAACAAACAAGTCCGGATATTTCCCACGGACCTCTAACTCACGTTCCCAAGTGGCTTTCTCCACTCCGTGATGTTTTCATAAGACCTTTACCAAGGGTATCATCTTGCCTCGCAAGTCTTGATCCCGCCTATCCAAGACCCGTACCGATCTTGTAGCGACCCTAATTTTCTTAAGTCATTATTTATTATTATTATGATTATTATTATCTTTTTTTTTTTTTGGCTTTATTAATTGTGTGGTTTACATGAGAATTTAATGTGTTGTTTAGTTAATGTGATATTTAATGAATTTAATGTTGTAATTAATAAATTTAATGTGTTATTCAATTAATTCATATATTTATATATTTATTTTTGTTATATAAAAAAAGAGGTGTTATATATATATATATATATATTTAATCTTATATTTATATATATTATAATTATGTGTATTATATAATATAATATTAGAAATTAGGTTGTTATATATATATATATAGTATAACATGTAATCAACTAGGTTTAGGAGTTAAGAAAATAAAGAATAGAAAAGTGAATCAGAGAGGAGGCAGCCGTGAGTTAGTGCCGAGAGAGAGAGAGAGAGAGAGATTGATCATCAAGAGAAGAAAAAAAAAGAAAAAAGAGAGTGGTGTGTGCGCAGCGTGGAAGAAGAGGAAAGGGAGAGACGGCTCGAGAGAGGAAGGTGAAGGAAAAAAAAATATTAGGGTTTTGTTTTGGTGTTTCTATTAGTTCTCCAAATATTTTATAGATTTTTAAAATAATATTGTGAGTATAAAACTCACTTTTCTTAATTTATGTTTAATTCATTGTTTTTATTTTTATTTATTTATTTTATTTATTTGATGTTAGTTCGATTTTGTATTCATATAAAGATGATAGATTGATTTTAATTATTTTGATTAGTGGTGTATGTAAAGTTTAGGATTTTTAGATAATTGATTAATTTTAATTATTTTGTTTAGTTGTGTATGTAAGGTTTAGGATTTCTAGTTGATTGATTGATTTTAATTATTTTGATTAGTTGTGTATGTCAGATTTAGGATTTTTATATGAATTTATTTTATGGTTATAATAACCCTCATGATTATATGAAACTAAAATTAATATGGTTATATGAAATTAAAATAAATTAGGAACCCATAAATAAATTTTTTATACTCCACCATGACTCCATAGATTGTTGTTTTATTTGAGTGATGGTGAGAAAGATTGTATAAAAAAAAAAAAAAAAGTGAGGATTATGAGATTTATTTGAATACCTTAGGCTTGGCATTGTTATATTTATTCTCATGTGTGAGATGTTGCGTATATATATATTGTTGCCTCATTCTCATGAGTAGACGAATGCTTTGATTTGCGCGCGTACGTATATGCTAACCATTCGGGGAGTGTGAGTCAAACTCGGGACGATATCCCCGTGCAAGTTTGGCTTCGGAGCGATGTTAGGTATACGGGAGGCACATGGGATATACGTGTAGACTGGAAGGGGAGGGCCGAAGTGGTGGAGTTAAGGTACAAAAATTTAATTATGAATTTATTGATTTGTACATCTTGAAAAATAGTAATCGACCTCAATAAATTATAAAATTTGAGCAGAGGTATGTATACGTGATTTTAGACAACTTTTGTGTTGTAGCTTTTTATTAAAAAGATCGATTAGAATTTATAATCGGATGACCTTGGTTATTGTCGATTTGATTCATTTTGGTAATATAGATTTTATAGGTTGTTTTAACTCACAAAAGGAGTTCATTGTTATTGGTTTTGCGTAAACTGAAGTAAAACATTATTCTGTACACTTTTCATGTTTTGAACTTTTTTGAAAAAAATCATCTTAGAGCAGTTTTTGTTCGTTTTCAGCTTCAGATTTTTTGATTGAATTCCGTCTAGATTTTTAGATCAAGTTTTTCTCTTAACCTGTTTAGTTTCTGTTAAATTCGTTCGCATAGTCTTTTAGGAAATTTGATTCTGTATAACTTTCGTTTTTTGAGTTTTGGTCAATTCAAATTATTTAAGCAGGAAACGGTGCATTGTTATACGTATTCAGCAAGTTACTTATGATTAATTTATACTAACATTATTTTTTTGCAGGATGGTGGGTATTACTAACTTTTTATATATGCAAGGCTGACCCACCATATTTCTATTTCTATTTTGTTTGTTTTATAATAAATTTATATTTCGTTGTATACGGACAAGAAACTAAATGCCACTGTATCTCGGGAAACTACCCATTCGTCTCGGTGCGGTTGGAACTACTTGTCTTGTCCTGTAATAAGAATTAAATGTATTTTTGTTTATGTCTGGTGGACACGGGGGTGTTAGATCTTGTACTCATACCAGTATACTTGTATACTGACCCGTTTTGTCTTTTGACAACTCAGGTGCATTCTGTTTAAGCGCAGCTGAGCTTCCTTTGCAGGATTAGTAGAGGCTTTGGTGGTGACAAGAAATAACTGTGATTGTAGGACATGTCGTTTGGAGTTCTTTTATTTTTCTTGAGCTTCGGATTGATACTAATTTGTGTATTTATTATTTTTTTAATGACTTTAGTATTGGAATAATTTGGCATGGTTTGTAACCGTACTTTATTTAAGTTGTTTTGACTATTTATTGTTACCTTGATGTTGAGGTATTGGTCAGTTATGAATTTATGGTGGATGGTTGGGTTTGCGTTTAGTTTTTTTGTTTCACCCCTAAGATTTGGATGATGGAATATTATTGGGGTTAGTCCTAATTTAATATTTAATTGTCTAAATTTTGGAGCGTGATAGGTCTCTCCTTATACGAGGCATCCTCATCTACCTCTAAGTCGGACCAATCCAATACATGCGACGGATTCGGCTCGTACTTCCGTAGCATACTAACATGAAACACGTCATGCACCCCAAACAACTGCGGCGGCAAAGCTAAACGGTAAGTAACCTCCCCAATCCGCTCAAGGATCTCAAAGGGACCAATAAACCGAGGGGACAACTTCCCACTCTTCCTAAACCTCATCAAACTCCGCCTAGGTGATATCTTCAGAAAGACGTGATCACCCACCTCAAATGACAAAGGCCTCCGCCTACGGTCGGCATAACTCTTTTGGCGACTCTGGGCTGTAACGAGCCTCTTACGAATAAGTTTAACTTTCTCCGTCGTTTCCCGCACCAACTCCGAGCCCAACAAAGGTGCATCACCCACCTCTACCCAACACACTGGAGACCTACAAGGTCAGCCATACAAGGCCTCAAACGGTGCCATGCCAATACTCGATTGGAAACTGTTGTTATAGGCAAACTCCACTAAGGGCAAGTGTCTCTCCCACAACCCACTAAAGTCAAGGACACAGCCTCGAAGCATATCCTCAAGGATCTAAATAGTACACTTGGACTGTCCGTCAGTCTGAGGATGTAAGCCGTACTAAATGTTAATCTAGTGCCCAACGTATTCTGCAAACTCTGCCACAACTTAGCAGTAAAACGTAGATCTCTATCTAAGACGATGTACACTGGGACCCCGTGCAACCTCACTATGTCCCGAATATACAAGTCTACAAGGTGATCTACTGAATCTCTCACGCGCATAGAAATGAAGTGCACCGACTTAGTCAACCGGTCCACTACCACCCAAATAGCATCACTACCCCCCAAATAGCATCACTACCCCTTTGAGTCCTCGGAAGATCTATAACGAAGTCCATTATGACATGCTCCCACTTCCACTCAGCAATAAGCAAGGGTTGCAACAAACCCGCTGGCCTCTGATGCTCGGCCTTCACTTGTTGACAAGTAAGGCACTTAGACACAAAAACTGCCACATCTTTCTTCATCCCTCTCCACCAAAACTGGCGGCTTAGATCATAATACATCTTAGTGCCTCCCGGATGCACCGCTAGGCATGAATGGTGAAACTCTCGGAGTACTTCCTCCCGGCAAGACTCCGGCACAAACAAGCGGTCTCGGTACCTCACACTCAAGTCGGGATACACAGTCAAGCCCTTATCTACCTTCCCACTGGATATCTTTTCCCGGAAAGATTCTACCTCAAAGTCACCCCTCTGTGCTTCTAACACTCGATTCACAAATGTAGGTTGTGCAACCATAGAAAACAAGGCTGCAGACCCAACAGATTCACCCAGAAGCAAGTCAAACTCTCCAAGTGCCCCCAACATCTCCCATTCCTGGATGGCTATACAAGCTACATCACTAATGGATTTCCTACAAAGGGCATCGGCCACAACATTGGCCTTCCCCGGATGATAATGTAACTCGAAGTCGTAGTTCTCAATGAACTCCATCTACCTATTCTGCCTCATATTCAAGTCTTTCTGTGTAAACAGATACTTCAGACTCTTATGATCCGAGAACACCTCGAACCTCTTACCATGAAGGTAGTGCCTCCAAATCTTCAAGGCAAAAATCACAGCTGCTAACTCTAGGTCATGTGTAGGGTAATTCTTCTCATGTATTTTCAACTGACGTGAGCCATAGGCTACTACTTTCCCCTTTTGCATCAACACACAACCCAAACCCTCTCGTGAAGCATCACAATACACTGCATAACCCAAACCCCTCTTCGGAATAATCAAAACTGGAGCGGTGGTAAGTCTAACTCTAAGCTCTTGGAACGACTTCTCACAAGTCTCACTCTATACAAACTTGACCCCTTTTCGCGTCAATCTAGTCAACGGTGAAGCTAGCCTGGAGAAATCTTTTACAAACCTACGGTAATAACCGGCCAATCCCAGAAAACTGCGAATCTCAAAGACACTTTTAAGTTGTGCCCAATCTTACACTGCCTCTATCTTGGATGTATCAACAGACACCCCTTCCCCGGAGACTACATGGCCTAAGAACTTAACCTCTCTTAGCCAGAACTCACACTTCCCAAACTTAGCATACAACTTATGGGCTCTAAGCAACTCAAGCACTACTCTCAAGTGTTTCTCGTGCACCTCCTCCGAAGGTGAATAAATTAGAATGTCGTCCACAAAGACGATCACAAAATGATCCAAGAACTCCCGGAATATCCGGTTCATCAAGTCCATAAACACTGCCGGTGTATTGGTGAGCCCAAAAGGCATTACCAGAAACTCATAATGGCCATACCGCGTACGGAATGCCGTCTTCGAGATATCCTCCTCCCTGACCCTCAATTGATGGTAACCCGATCTCAAATCTATTTTGGAGAAACAACAGGACCTTTTCAACTGGTCAAACAAATCATCTATATGAGGCATAGGGTACTTGTTCTTAACCGTAGCCCGATTCAATTTTCGGTAATCAATACAAAGTCTAAAAGCCACATCTTTCTTTTTAGCAAAGAGGGCCGGCACTCCCCACGGTGAAGTACTAGGGCAGATAAAGCCCTTATCTAGCAACTCCTGGAGTTGAATCTTCAACTCACTCAACTTGGCTGGGGCAAAACGATACGGTGCCATAGAAATCGGTGTTGTGCCAGGCACTAAGTCAATAGAGAACTCGATCTCACGATGAGGTGGTAAACTAACAAGATCCTCGGGAAAGACGTCCGAGTACTCACAAACCACTCTGGGCAACTCAGTCCTAGTCTCATCACACTCACTACTCATACAGCTAGCGAGAAGACAACTAAGCTCACTCCGCCCTCGCGGATCATACACCGGTGGTAAGACTCTACCAACCCGATCCCCCAAGAAATGAAAACAATCCCCGCTCAAGGTACAAACAGTAACCCTCTGGCGGTAACAGTCTATGACAGCCCAGTATGACGATAACCAGTCCATACCCAAAATCACATCAAAACCCGATATAACCATTACTACAAACGAAAATGGAAGCCGGCGATCAGCTACCTCTATATCACAGCCTTTACACCCTTGTTTCAAAATCAACTCACCCCCAACAGGTGATACAACACAAATAGGAGATGCTAATTACGCCAACTCCAACCCCAAAACAGATGCAAATGCAGCAAATATAAAGGAATGTGATGCACCCGTATCAATCAACACATTAGCAATCGAGTTGCAAAACAAAAAGGTACCTCTCACAACAGATGGAGCCGGTATAAGATCCTGCGTTGTAACAGGATACACGCGCCCTGAAGGCCTCTGATCTACCTGTTCACCCCTCGGGCATAAGACTGTTGCACCAATTGAGCCGAAGAGGCTCCTTGATTGGCCCTCGAGGCCTGAACTGACTGAGCTGGCTGATGACTCTGAGTCTACCTCGAACCAGATGCACCAGATGTGCCACTCAACTGCGGGCAAAATCTCTTCAGGTGCCCTGCCTGACCACACTGGTAACAAGAGAGCGGCTGACCTCTACCCTGACTCTGGCTCTGAGGACGAGCTGAAAATGAAGCTGCTCTCTGTCCTCCTCCCTTCTGCGGGCAAGCTGGAGTCTTGTGGCCCAGTTGACCACATTTGTAACAAGTGAAGTCTCCCTGACCGTCTCTCCTAGAACCTGAGCTTAGTACTGGAAAAGTAGATCTAAAATATGCTCCCTGGGACTGTTGAGGGTTAAAGCCCCTCTGCCTCTTACTGTCCCCTTGACCTTCTTGACTCCTCTTGGAGTCCCTCATTCTCTCCTCCTCCTCATGCATAATAATCTCAAGATGGGCCGCAGCATCCACAAGACGCCCATACTCCCGAGTCATGGACCTAGCAACCCTAAGCTTAAGCCCGGTCCTTAACTTCTTCTCGAACTCAAGACAACGGCGTTCCTCAGACGCCACTAGCTCAGGTGCAAACCTAGATAGGCCAATAAAGGTGGCCTCAAACTCCGCCACAGGTGTGTTCAGCTGCTTGAGCTGACAGAACTGGTCCCTCAACTTCTCCCTGACAGTGGGAGACAAAAACTTCTCCTGAAAGGCATCAACGAAAGCCTCCCAAGTCCCTCTAGTACGACCCCGCACGAACTTCCACCACTGACCCGTGTCTCCCTTCAACTAGAAAGACGCCAAGGTCACCTTCAAGGCCCCGTCTTCGATGCCAAGCATCTCAAACGTCTTCGTCATCTGCTCAAGCCATTCATCGGCTTTAAGTGGCTCTTTAGGATCCCCCAGAAACTCATCCAGATTAGACCGGAAAAACTCCCTCTTTAGAAAAGAAGGCCCTACCTCGGCAACATGGGCCTGGACTTGATTCTCTGCTCTGAGAATGTCCATGGATTCCCTCAATGCTCCTGCCATCTCGCGGGCTAGGCGCCCATGGCCTGCTGACCTACTGGCTCGGCCACATTGGCCTGACCAACACCCTCCTGTTGCGCCAGAATCTCATCCGGTATAGGTATCTCCTGCCTCCTAGGCTTACCTCGTCTACCACCATGTCCTCGTCCTAACATCCTAATAAGGTAACGAAGAACATTAGCACATTCACAAATGTACCGAAGCTATTTCACTCGCGTCCTAATGCATTGGACAACAATAATTCATTCCACGTAAGCACATAATCACATAAGCACTTACGAATTTCATTTCCGGATAATAACAGTCCCGTGGCATTACTAGAGTTCCGGTTAGAAACAATATTGATCAAGTGCTTTTCCAACAGGACTCCCAGAAACCCAAGGATCCAATCAACATCCTAGAAACTAAATTCCATACCTACTTAGTCACGTAAACATGTTATCACATAAGCACGTAACATCATGCATAAGTCTCTAACATGCGAGACAAACCCACTGTGGTACTAACCACTTCCCACGTACCCAAGTATTCAAACCCGGTACGCTCTGATACCAAGTTGTCACGTCCTCAAAAAAATGCATGTAAACTAATCATTCAAGACATCCATAGATATAAAAAAATAAAACATATTTCCATTCATCAGAGTATTTAGTTCAAAAGTATTACATGTTGACAAAAAAAGTAGATACCCTACGGGCTTACAACTTTCCAAGCCAACACTTGGTTACAAAAATAGAGAGTTCTAACTCTAAACACATTAAGCCCTTGGCTTGAATTTACATGTTATACACAAAATAATCACGAAAGTAAGCCTTCAGCTTCTACAACCTCCCAAGCTACATCCTTGGAGGCGGCATATCACCTGCACCTGAAAATGATATCCTATATGGGGTGAACCAAAGCCCAGTAGAGATATGTTAAACATAATATGAACGATAACTAAAACATTAGCATTTGATAAATGTTTAACTCATATAAACTAACGTACTTTTCTTTCATAACCAAACCATATTCACTGATATATATATATATATATATATCAATCCCTTATCATTTCATTATCCAAACCAATTCATAGGTATGGTTCTCTGTTCATTCAGATAGTTTATATTGAGACTACAACTCATGTTAGTAATACTTCAACACTTCAATTCATCTACGTTATGCAAACGTAATCAAGATTTCTGGACACTCCGGCCAACTTAGTTATCAATGGAGTCCATCCCCTATCTCCTCCCAAACAGATTTGAGAGTACATCCCCTATCTCCTCCCAAGCAAGATACATATGTAATGTATTTAAACACTTATCATATACAATGATCAAGCAAAACACATATTCAATGTGTTATTCCATCTGTCACATTCAATGACATACTCATTTGATTAGTTTTAATTCACCTAATCATCATGCAGTGTCTACAACAATCAAGACTATCCTCCACCGATAGCCCAAAACGATTATTTCTAAACAGATAATAAATTCATCAAACAGATAAATTATCAACATTTTCCTAGGTGAGTGATTAATTAATCCAACTACACCATTCCATCTCACAATTGCCCAATTTCATTATTTCCAAACCAATTTCACATTCCCATAATTAATTTCATCAATTGTACCAATGACCCAATTTAACCCAACTTAGGCATTTTCCCCATTTTCTTAATATTGACCCAAAGGTCCAAATATCATCAATAAACATCCATGACCTCATTTTAACATCCATATACACATGTATAGTTCACAAGGAATAAAACCCCTCTTTATACATTTCAAGTTTTGAAACCCTAACACCCAAAATTTCCCAATTTCAACATTAAATCAAAATGACCACGTGTTTATGTCAAAGGCCATAAATATGAGTAGTTATCCCTACCTCAAACGAAGAGACCCAAAGGTGATGATGAAGAAACTCGAAAGTGCTCCAAACCCACAACTTCTAGGATCAAAACGAAGATCACGCCAAGCTCCACACTTTTTACAAAGGAACTAGGGTAGAAGATC
This sequence comes from Camellia japonica, assembly GCA_030407325.1. NCBI lineage: Eukaryota > Viridiplantae > Streptophyta > Magnoliopsida > Ericales > Theaceae > Camellia > Camellia japonica. Next base: position 18,241,479 of record JAPPVO010000003.1, read on the forward strand.
ACTAGAACTAGATGTATATGTAGAGAGAAGATGTATTCTAGAGAGAAGAGCTCTCAAATTAGGGTTTTGAAAAGCTAGAGAGAGAGAGAGAGCCGAAAAAGTGATTCAGAAATGGCTTCTCTCGGACTGATATACATCACAGTCCGCTCGAGCGTGGAACGCCTCGCTCGAGCGTCAGACACAGACTCCCGCTCGAGCATGAAAAGCGTCGCTCGAGCGTGGAATGCACACTTCCAGAAGTTTTGCAGACGAAGGTCCCCGCTCGAACGTGAAAATGGACGCTCGAGCGTCCGATGTCCTACAGGGAAAAATACTGAAGATTGAATACTCATGCTCGAGCGTCAGACTGCCCGTTCGAGCGGAGGAGCAAATGCAAAAGGGCCCGTTCGAGTGCGAAAAGCTCCGCTCGAGCGTGAAGGCCAAAATCTGGGCAAAAGCTATTTGTTTCTAAACACAACCAACCAGTTTCAAACCTGCCCAATACAACCCAAAACTCAAATACAAAGAGTAAAGAATGGGAATGCAATACAGACAATAGCAATCATCCACGGAACTGAGTCCGGGATACAATAAACAATAAAGGGAAAACCGAGATTGCTATACCTATGCCCTATGGATGAAATTGGAGGGCATGTACCAGTCCAAGACCGCATGAAAAAAGCCTTGATAATGAGAAGGCTTATAAACTTGAAACTAAAGAGTGATGTGTCTGTTGCTGAACACACCAGTGAATTCCACATCCTTGTGAACCAGCTTGCATCAGTCAAAATGGAGTTGGAGGATGAAATGCAAGCATTATTATTACTCAATTCCTTACCAGACAGCTGGGAGACGTTGGTTGTTTCTCTTAGTAATTCTGCACCCGAAAGGAAGCTAACCATGGGGATGGTCACAGATGCCTTATGTAGACAGCCTATTTTTGACCGCCCTTAAGACTTCGACACCACTGATTGTTTACTTGGTGATGAAAGTTTTGCAGTACAAAGGTTCGATTTCTTCGGCAAGGAGAACGTCAAATCCCAACCTCACACCCCATTTTTGGACCAAAAATATTTTAGACCTTAAAACCCTCTCTTTCAAAATATTTTTGAAAAAGTTCCTACGATGTTCTGACGCTCGCATTTTGTTAAATAATGCGCTTTTCGGTAAACCGAGCAAAGACAAAATGGAAATAAATGAAAGAGAGATGAACTCTTTGGAAAAATATTTAAAACATCTTGTTTAGGGGTTTGGAGTTGAAGAAAAGAGGAGCGGAGAGAAGAAACCAAGTTGGAGAAGAAGTTGGGCATGAATCTGGGTAGGATCGAAACTGAGCAATCTTCACTAAAAAAGGCATATCTTCTTTCACACTTGGAATTTTGATGTGAGGCTTCCACCATTGGAAAGAATACTTCCATGGCTTCAATTTAGGCTCAAGAATGACCTGTAAAGGAGTCCAGATGAAGAAGATATATCCATTTGAAGTTGGGCCCAAAAAGTAGATTTTTCTAGCCAACCAGAAGTGGAGTTTGCTGGCCATGGATGGGCTTTTCTGGCCATGTGCCGGCCATGAATGGCCTTTTCCGGCCACCTGTCGTCCAAGAGTGATCCTTGCCGGCCAAGAATGGACATGTGCTGGCCATCAATGATCCATTGCCGGCCATTGATGCAAAAAGTCAGATTTCTGCAGATATTTGTGTTCCAGCTGTCCATTTTAGGATATTTTCAACCTAAAGCCTCATTTTTCTATATATAGAGAGCCTTATCTATTGTTTTCAAGGTTAGAACATTTTAGGAGTGCAATTTTGAGAGCCTCTCTCTCTACAATTCTCTCTCTCTACATTTCTCTCTCTCTTGAACTTTTGTGTATAAGTGCATACAAGTGTAGATACACTTCAAGTTTGCCTATCAATCCTTGATCAAACTTGAACACCATTGAGCTGAGGTCCTTAGAAGCCTTCTTGGAGCTTTAGAAGGTGTTTTTGACTTGACTTTGTGCCTAGAATTGTTGCTTGCTTCAAGAGGTATTGCACTCTCCTTTTAAGCTTGTTTTGCCACCTTTGCAAACTATTTTTGGCCTAGTTTTCAACTACAAAAACCAATGTTTTTTAGGCTTAAAAATGGTGGTTTGAGCCTATTTTGAGTTTGGGGGTGGTCCACCCTTCTTGTCTCTTTGTTTGTTTAAGCTTTTGTGCCATTTTCCATCACTTCAAAACCAACTTTTTTGGGTCTTTTAACCACTGATTTTTAGAGGTATTTTAGTGGTAAAATTCAACTTTTGAAGTCCAAAATTTGAGGCGTTAGCCTCCCCTCCTTGTGTCTTGCTTGCATGCCTAGGTAGCTCTATGTGTTACCATGTTTTTCTAGTATTTTTTGACTTGATCTCAACATGTTTTTGCTATTATTTTGACTTGTTTTACCTCTGTTTGGGGCTGGTTAAGTCACTTGAAGCTTGCTTTGTATGCTTGTAGTACAATTGTGCTTGATAGTCTAGTTTGTGCTATGTTTTGGCTACTTATTCTAGCTCTTTTTAGCTTACTTCAAGCATGTTTTAGGACTCTTTTCAAACTGTTTTAGGACTGTTTTGAAGTATTTGTACCTTGTGAGGCTTGTATTGCATGGCTATAGTGTAATGGTCTTCACTAGCTCATGAGTTTGAGTTGCTTGCATGTTGTAGCATTATTTCGCATGTAATTTCAGTGTATATAACTCTGTCACATGCTCATTTGTTTCACTCTTTCATTGCTTTTGAGAGTTATGTCTTGAGTCTTGTTTGCAAGCTAACGTGTGAGCATGTTTTTCTAGCATTTTGTGCCTAAATCTCAGCACGTTTTAGCCATTGTTTTGACTAGTTTTAATTCTGTTTTGAGTTGGTTTGGTCCTTTAAGGCTTGTATTGTATGGTTGTAGTGCAATCTCTTTCACTAGCTTAATGAGTTAGGCTTTTTAACATGTTTTGCACGAGTTGCTTGCATGTTGTAGTATCATTTTGCATCCCATTTCAGCACTGAAATGTCTACAACCTCCCTCATTTCTTCACTTTTTCATTTGCTTTGAGGGTTGGTTAGCCATAAGGTCGTGTTTAAGCTTGAGATTGAGACTTGTTCTTAATGATTTTAATATTCTTTTGAGGGTTTCTACTAACCAACGGCATGATCTCTCTCATGCCTTAAATCATCCCTTGGTTAACCCCTCTCTCATTAGAGGACACTCACCTTGGACAAGTTGACTAAAGAATGGTTTGGTAACTTAAAATGTGCAAATAAAATTAGACAAGTAAAACTTGAGCAAGATAAGCATTTTGTGTTTGCATTGCATGTGTTCAATCAGACTTTATATTGAACACAAGGAAAATTGGAGCATTTCATACTCAAAGTGATGAAATGAGCCAATCTCCTTGGTCTCCATTGCCTTTGATCACACATGATAAGGTAGTGGTCTTGAGTCTTGTTTTGTGCATTTATTGAAATTGTACTCCTTGGATCCTTGGCCATCATGCATTGAAAATGCTTGATTGGTGGTTTTGGATCCAAGAAGTGCCACTCCTTTGATGTTTGGAGATGATAAGGAGGGGTACAGTACAAACATAACCTTGGAAAACCCTATCTTTTCCTCTGTTTGTGCTCTATTGTAATGTGGTGATTCAGAACACCAGTGGCCGGCAGTGGTTCATTAGTGGCCGGCAGTGGCTCACTCTTGGCCGGCAAGGCATATTTCTGGTCGACAGGGGGCTAGCAGCAACCTCCCATGGCCGGTAGGCCACTGGTGCAATCCTCAGTAAGTTTTTGGTAAGGTGGAGCAGAAAGATCCTGGAGTATGGTCAACCCTGCAAACAGAGCCTTTCGAGAGCAAACCAGAGGGCTTTTCGGGGCGAGAACCGTGTGCATGCATCTTCTACTTCCCAAAGCAGAGTAGTAGCAGCATAGTTTAATATGTTAATTACTTAGTTAATTTGCATTGATTGTTGTAATAATTGAGTAGCTTAGCTTAGCTATTTCTTTTTTTTGTTTTGTAATAATTAGTCTAATTAGTTTAATTAGATTAGTTCGATTAGCTTAGCTATTATTCATTCGGACCCTCCTTCGCAAGGGCACAATGTTGTAATAAGTGTGCGTGTGTGTGTGCATGTCTTCCAACCCCGCGTCTTTCTCTCTTTTACTTAACCGTTTTCGATGGTTAATTTAGGAACATTTTCAATTAGCATACCTTATGCTTGTATGTTTGCATCCATTCATTTGTCTTGCATGCACCGAGACTCAGCGCATCATACAAACTGCATTGTCAATTCAATACTTATTTGAATACGTGTTTCAAAGCATATTATCAAATTGAACCAAGTCATATGCCACATTAGTAGCCGAGCCTATTAATTGCATATTGCGTGTGTTGCATTAGGCATTTTGTATAGTTAGGATCATGCAGCTTTCTAACTAATCTAGCTTTTGTTTTGGCTTGGAGTACTTGGTAAGCTTTTACGTTTTAGCATGCTTGCATGAGTGTGATTGCCATGTTGCCATGATAGCATGCTTGCCATGAGGCTATTTACTCAAATGATTAACTACATAAATGCCTGTGGATGGAGGCTTTGTTGTTTGAATTGGAACAATTCGATGAATGAGAGTTTTAAGCCCACTTGAGGTGGCAAATCCGCGTTTTAGCCCACTTGAGGGTATCAACTCCAAACCATTTTTGAAAACAAACATGAGTTGTTTTGTTCTAATTCTTGCGATTTTAGTCTATACTTGATTGTGTGTGCGTCACATAGTAAAGATGGGTAATAACCGGATAAGAACACTTGAGGTTTATAAAACAACATATCATAGTTAATAGAGGCCGATCCTTTGATCGGGCAAGCGGGGATACTCATTTCATGACCTTCCCCCCTCGTACCCAAGTTCCCGAGCCGAGGTAACTTTGGTGATGACGGACACGTGGCCTTAGGCACGAGTCAGGGTTTCCTAAATTTTCCCAAAATAATATATTTAGGTGGCGACTCTGTAATCTGGCAAAGCAGTCCATTTTTGGGACTTTTTGATTCAAAATCAATTTTTCAAAACAATTTGCCGAATTTGGACTCTTTGGTGTTTATCAGTCTCACATTGCACTTTGTGAGATTAGATTCAGAACCATGACAGGAGTCCGAACTGTAGGACCAATTCAAGCTTCTCCGAAAGGGGGGGCGCGAAAAAGTCAAGCTACACCTTATTCAACGAGGAGGCAAGGAAGAGAGAGATGGGAGTAGAGCAGTCCCAGGCCCTTGTCACAGAAAGTAGAGGCAGAGATAGAGAAAGGGGCAGAGGTAAAGAAAGAAGTAAAAGTAGAGGGCGTTCACAGTCCAGACAAGGCAACATGAGGAGGTGCTTTTACTGTGATCAAGAGGATCACATAATAAGAGATTGCCCAGAGAAAAGGCGGATAGACAAGCCAAAGAGAACGCCAAGGGACACGGAGGTCCCTCAACTATAGCAGTTACAGTGAATTCCTCTGACGATGAAGATGTGATGCTTACAATATTGTCAGAGTTGGAGACACCCGGTTGGATTTTGGATTTAGGGTGTACGTTCCACATATGTGCGGATAGGAAGCTTTTCTCCACTTACTAAAGAGTCAGCGGTAACATTATCCGGATGGCCAACAACACAGTGAACAAAGTTATCGGCATAGAGATAGTACGGTTCCTTACTAAGGATGGAAGAAAAATGGTTTTATCTGAGGTCCGACATGTGCCAGGAGTACAAAGGAATCTAATCTCCCTGAGTATGCTAGATCTGAAAGGAAATGGTTTCTCATCTAGTGGCGAGGTTCTTCATGTACACAAAGGCGATAGAGAAATGTTGCAAGGCAAGTTGTGCAACAAACTGTACAGACTGGAAGGAGAAGTTTTGACAAAGATGAGTGTTGTCAAACACCATTCGAAGGGTACAAAGGGAGAACATACGCAACCAAAGCGTATGACTGAGCAAGGCTTTCATCAGGAATGGCGAAAAATGTGCATGGGAACGCAAGGAGGCAGTTCAAAGGTGCACAGATTTGAACCAGTGAAGCCAATCTTAAAGAAAGTTCAGAGCAAAGAAACCAAGTCAATAGAGACTGTGCCAATGAAGAAGAGAGTTTCTTTTGCTCAAATATTAGAGACATTTTGCAACCTCTCCAAAGATGCATGCAATGGAGGGATGCAATCTCAAGTTGCAAAGTGAGCTTTGCACGAGACCCCAGTAAGCGGGTGCAAGCACTATGCACGGGGTTACATAGTGGTAGCTTGTACAGACCGGTGGATTGCAGATAGACTCAGAACTGAACATCAAGGATTGCAGCACAGACAACGGGCGTATGAGATCGCTGGGAAGTTGTTCTAAAGTGCAGAAGGCATCCAATCCCTGATGTCTGTGCTGCAATCCGAGCAAGGAAAATTGAGAATGTTGATGTGCCAAACTTTGAAGTTTTATAGTTGCTCCCGTGTTCATCGTGCAAAGAGTTGCACAACAATGCAGGGTATCCCGAGTAGGGGGTGCAAGGCATCCAATCAGGGGATACCGGATACCTTGGCAGCAGGTTTTGTTGCAAATCACCTCACATGGGCTGAGGGGGTGATTGTTGGAGGTCACCCCATGTGAAAGGGGTGATCCTCATTTTGCCTATGTGAAAGCTTCAGGCGAGCTCCAAGTCAAGAAGTAGGAGAGAAGATGGTAGCTGGCAGCTGGCTCAATAACTCTTCTTCCTTGACTTTGTTTCCCTCTCCCCGTGTATATATAGATGCTGAGAGGAAGAGAAGAAAAGAGCAAGAGACAAGCAGTGAGTGTGTGAAGAGCAGTGTATACTCTATTTGTGTTATCAGAGTAAGAGAGAGAGTAAGCTATAGAGAGAGAGAGAGAGAGTTTGCGAGTTGAGTGTGTAATCCTCCTCTTGTTAATATATAGTGTTATCACTCCAGTGGACGTAGGTTGGATTGCTGAACCACGTTAAAACTCTTGTGTTATTACTTGTTTGTGTTCCTGGTGTGCCCCTCGATCCCGAACAAACCTACCCTACGAAAAAAAGATCCAACTACGCATCCAACAATCCAATATATGAGCTCATTTCTTGTTTGCCATGTCATCATCAACAAAATCACAAAATTATAGTTTCCAATCTTTAGATGCTGAAATTCTACGTCCCCAGATCGAGACTCAATCTTTCAAATACATAGTTAAATTAGGGATTGGCACATTCAAAACCATAACACCATACAAAGAGTACTACTTGGAAATAGACATAAGCAGCTATATCACACGGATCTAATGTCAGGGTTGTAAAAAGTGCTTTAAGCAGACATCAAAACCTTCCCTAAGAACATATCCAAATCTTTTCAGCAAAAACGTGATGTCGAATACAAATGCCTTTACACTAATGACACCTACTCAAATCGGTGTCCTTCCAAACGAAACTTTCTATTTTGATTCCAATGTTAAAGGCAAGATTAAAAAAAAAAGAAGTGAGAGCATAACTTTTGGTTGCAGATTGGGAAACAAAATGGGATATGACTTCGATAAGAATAATAAAATAGCTGGAATTATGGGCCTAGGATGGGGTGATCCTGTAGACACCCCATTTTTGACCGACCTTAAGACTCAGAAGTCACCGATTGAGCGTTTGGTGATATGGCATATTGTGCTCGTTCTGAGGTTTCAGAGTCTCGGCTGCGAGCCTTGCCTCCGGACTTCTGGACTCTTTTGTACTTTGCCTCGGTTCGCGAACCAGGTCCAGTTTTCTCTATTTTCTCTTCCCAAAGGGAGGGAGAGGTCTTGTAGACCATCTCTCAGTGGCCGTAGGCTACGTTTCGTGGTCGTAGGCCATTTTCCCCGTTTACAGCCCGGTTCCTGGTTTTCAGAGCCGTCGGCCGTGTGCCTCGGTTCGGGACTGCTTAACCACCTCCGTTTGCTCCAGTTTTTGGCACACATCTTATTTCCTCCCTTTTGAGGGACACTATGGCTCGAGAGACCAACTTCGTGGTCGAACGCCACCTCCGGTGCTTAACAGTCAGTTTTCGGGGCCCCAGGCTGCGCGTTTTGGCCCCCGAATCTTCGTTTTGCATTGGTTTGGGTCCATTTTTGGCAGAGACCTTATTTTCATTGGTATGAAGCTTGTAGAAGGGTTGGAGGCTAGCAATTGTTCTGAGGACCAGCTTTATTTCTTCAACGCTCTCCGTCGCCCGTTTTTCTCGCTAGAAAGCTGGTGTTGACCACCCCCGGGCCATTTTTTTGGGCCATCAACCACATATTTGTGTTGTACACACCTGAGAGGCCACCAATATGGCATGGCCGGCCATTAACCCTTCCTGACCCTTTTGAACCCCTCTGAAAAGTTGGGTTTTCTCTCTCCTGGTTCACTTTTTCTGGGTTTTGACCACATGGTTGTGTTGTGCACACATGGGAGGCCACCAATATGGGTGGCCGGCCAGTTTTCCTTGATTGAACCTTTTGAACCTGGCCGGCCGGCCAGGGGAAGTGGCCGGCCGGCCACCTGGACTCTCTGAACCTGGCCGGCCATGCTCCCCACACCTTGTTCCTTCCAGCTATGCCCTCCTTTCCCCCCCAGATTCTGTATCCGAGGGGGGAACTTTTTGGGGGAAAATTTGAATTCAATTTTCCCCCCTTTTTCTCCACTCTTGTGCCTATATAACCAGACCCTCCAGCTCCATTTTGGAGGGTTACAAAAATTGCTTTGAGCCTCTTGCATTAACTCTCCCTCTCTCTCTACTCCAAGTCTCAAAACCCCAAAGTTCTTGCACCAATCCATAGCACCACACCTCCTCACTCCATTCCAGCAACTTGGAGTCCATTTCCAGAGGCTAGGAGCACCATTTCTTGGACCAAAAACTGTTGAAGACATAGGCTACAAGGGTGAGTCCCCATTTTCCCTCTTTTGTGTACTATTTTGGTTTATATCTTAGCTCCTTGTGCTTATATTTTTGGGCTCCGACCCAAACTAGAAATAGTCTTATTTTGAGCTCCTTGTCATGTTTGATTGAGGGCATTTCCCTGTTTGAGGCTTCATTCTCACCCTTTGTGTTTAAACTCTCCTTTAGGCCTTTTTCTTGCATAGTATTTTAGGCTTATTTGTGAGCTGTTTTGGACTTGGTCATAAACTGTAAAATATCTTGTTTTGAGCCCCTCTTCAACATTGTTGAAGGGATCTCCTCTGTTTGAGGCCAGCAGCTATCACTTGCTTCTTTATCCCTCTTTTAGGCCTTTTTCTTGCATGAGAGTTTAGTCTCACTTGTGTTCATTTTTGTGGTTTAATGCAAACTGTAAAGTGTCATGTTTTGAGCCCCTCTTCAACTTTATTGAAGGGATCTTTGCCATTTGGGGCTGGCTGCTGTCCCTTGTCTCTATTCTCTCTTTTAGGGCCTTCTCTTGCATGTTGTTTTAGCCTTATTTGTGTTCATTTTTGAGACTTGTTGTGAACTGAAAAAAGGCTTATTTTGACATCATCTTCATGTTTTATTAAGGTTCCATTATTTTTTGAGGTCATATGCTATCTTGTATGCTTGGTTGCCTCCCATTTTGAGCCTTACATCCTAGCCCTTGTTGCATGCTTTGTTTGGCCTTCTAGCCAATGAAATCTAGTGGATTTTCAGCGGCTTGGCTACTGTTTTGAGCCTCCAAATCAGAGGGGGGTGACCCCCTCTCACCTTGACTTGTTTGGTGGTCATTTCGGCCTTCCAAAGAGGCCCTATCTTGCATGCTTTGTTGACTAATTTTGGGGCCAATTTGGTGAGTTTTGAGACTATCATATTTGATTTTCAGAGTTGGTTTGAGGCTGCCACATGTCCATCTTGTATGTGCTTAATAACCCTTTTGTATGCCCTCCAAAGAAGCCCCTCATTTGTGCATGTTTTAGCTTCATTTCAGTGGTTATTTGGGCATGTTTTGGCATTTTTAGTTCACTGATTTTTGCTGGTTTAGTGAGATTCCATGTGCTTCATATACGTGTCATGTAATCCACGTTTGATAGTCAAAATCGCATGCTATTTTAGGCCATCTTGCTAGCATCTTTTGGCCATGCTTTGAACTAGAAAAGTTCATGTTTTGGGACTGCCTTGACTCTGTCTTCATGCTTCATGTTCAAATAATGCATGTTTTGTATAGCTATAAGTCATTCCATGTGCCTAGTTTTGAGTTTCGGGGTTCACCTCATGCATCGGGTGCCATATTGCCATGCTTCGGGGCTGTTTAGGATCATGTTTTAGTGCTGAAATTTGCATGTTTGCATACCATGTTCCATGTCTTGCCATGCTTTGGTAGAGTGGCATTCGTGCCTTAGGTTCGGTCCTCGGTTTGCGTGCATGTGTGCACGCATCTCGAGTGTCTCATTTTCATCTAATGGCCTCCTATGTGAGTGTGGCTGAGGTCCACTTGTGTTGGTGTAAGTCCACTATGCATTGTGTATGCCATTTCATTTCATGGCATTGTGTATGCTAGGTTGTATGTTAGCGCATTGTGTATGCCATGTTACCTCGTGCATCGTGTATGCCATTTCATAGCATTGTGCATATTAGGTTGTATCTTAGTTGCATTCATGCATGTCATGCATATTGCATTGTGTTTGGGATAGGAGTTAGCCCGAGCACGGGAAACGAGGTACGTTTCGTACTCCGAGTGACGGAACGTGTCTCAATTCTCCAGTCGCCGACACTCCGGATTACCCATGATGGAGTTTAGGTTTTGTTTTGTTTTCATGTGCATTCATTTCATATTAAGTCGTGCAATTCGACTCCTCGGCCATCATGCATCGATATGCGTGATTGGTGGCACGAGGATCGAGGACTACGCTCCTTGTAGAGTAGTCAAGCATACATATGTGAAAATACACTGCCATGCCCCTTTTCTGCTCTCCGTTGCAGCAAATCAGAAATCAGCGGCTTTCAAAAGCCTCGCACAGCATTCCGGCATCAACTGCAAACAGAGGCTAATTGGGGCATCGCAGTGGATTTCCGCGCAAAGTAGCTCAAACATGCATCATCCATCATCCGGAATAGAGTCGAGGCAGTCCCTAGCTTGCATGCTAGTTTACAGCTTTCCTAGTTTAATTTGTTAATTAATTATGGTTTTGTATTTATTCAGACTGTATTTATTCGGGACTGTATATTATTCTTTCGGACCCTCCGAGGGAGGGCAATGTTGTAATAAGTGTGCGTGCGTGTGATGTATGTCTTCCAACCCCACGTCTTTCTCCCTTTTATTTACCAGCTTATAATGGTTAGATTAGGGCATGTTTCAATTAGCATAAGTATGATAGCATGTTTGCATTCATTCATCTGTTTTGCACGCACCGGGCTCGGCGCATCATACTAACTGCATTTGTATTTCAATTCCGAGTTGAATACATGTTAGCTGTAGCATCCATATGCCATGTTTAGAATAGCCGAGCCTGCTATAGTTGCATTTTTGCATGTGTTGCATTAGGCATTTCTGTATAGTTAGGATCATGTATGGATTTCTAACACAGTTTATGTTTTGGCTCGGAGTACTCGGTAAGTTTTTACGCTTTAGCATCCTTGCATGAGTGTGAGTGAGTGCCATGATAGCATGCCTACCATGAGGCTATTTGCTTATGTGATATAACTGCCTGAATGCCTGTGGGTGAAGGTTGGGTTATTTGGATTGGAACAAATCATCGACTGTGAGTTTTAAGCCCACTAGATAGTGGCAAAACCATCTTTTTCTAAGCCCCCCGAGGGTGGCAAAATTGCATTTTAAGCCTACTTGCGAGTAGCAAACCATCTTTCAAAAAAATACATGAAATGTTTTGTTCCAATTCAGGCGACCCGGTCTATACTTGTATGCTGTGCGCATCACATAGTAAATCTAGGCTAATAACCGGAATAAGAATGCATAAGGTTTTCAAAATTCGATATCATGTTTAGTAGAGGCCGATCTTTGATCGGGCGAGCGGGGGTGCTCACGAAGTGACCTTCCCCAATCGTACCCAAGTTCCCGAGCCGAGGCAACTTTGGTGATGACGGACACGTGGCCTTAGGCAAACGAGTCAGGGTTTCCTAAATTTCCCAAAAATAAAATATTTAGGTGGCGACTCTGTATCTGGCAAAGCAGTCCATGTTTGGCACTTCTTTCAAAAATCTGTTTTCTCAAAACGATTTGCCGGATTTGGACTCTTTGGTTCAGATTAAGAACCGTGACATTTGAGTCCTAAACTGTAGTAGTCCCACAAATGAACGAAATGGGGGATTCATTCCCTCCCGGGGCGTTCGGGGACGTCTACAGTTTCTGGCGACTCTGCTGGGGATTTAGAGAACTTGACTCGAACCCATGATATCTTGTTTTGACTACACTTGTGTGTTTCTTTGCATTGCATTTGCATTGGTGCGCCTAGGACACCGTGTTTGCCATCTGCTATTCCTGAACGGTTTGCCGGAGGCTTGTCTTGTCAAGGCATGACCATAAGGCTGACCGGTTGTGGGCTCTGCCAGTATGGGAACACAAACCCCGGTTTTACCGGGGCACCCTTTTGACCATTCGACCTAGTGCATATCGAAATCCGTAGTGACCATTCCAAAATAGCACAGGTTGCTTACCCGATATAGGTTGTTTGAAACCGCTGCGTGCATAGTGAAACCCTAGCTCCTGACAAAATAGGACAGGGAAACCCTACCCCAACATAGGGGTGTTTTGGCTCTCACTTGTTTGCTATGTGCTTTTAGAGTGCGTCTCTACAAGAATGCATGTATCAGTTTGCAAGTTTGGGCATCAGGCCTGCGGGCACCAGTTCAGTATTTTGGGATTCAGTTTTACCTGAGGATATCAGATTTGAGGCTGAATTTTGGGGGCAGAATTCAGTAGAGGGCACAATCATCCTATTATGCTCATATCTGTTTTGGTGAAATCAGGCTGAGATGCTGCATGTTTTCTCTTTTGCTAGGGGGTAGTCCTGGAACCATAGCTTCAGGAGGCTCCGATATCCCCCGAGGTTCATCGAACTTGTGCTGATAGACTTTGTCAGGTCAGAGATTCAGTTCAAGGGCAATCAGTGTTCCTTTGCCAGAGGCAGGGTAAAAGGGCCAGTCAGGCACAAATCACCAGTTCAGCAGTTACCAGATCAGTGGCCCTTATCCACCCCACCAGTGAACAGTTAGGCTGAGGTCTCAATTTCTACTGCAGGGATAGATACCAGTCAGTTAGATGGATCAGCAGAACACGTCAGAGATTGAGGCAATGATGCGTCAAATGTAGGAAAGTATGAAGCTTATGCAGGAGGACGCTGTCCGCCAAGCAGAGTTCTCTAAACAGCAGGCCACAATCATGGCCCAACAGGCGGAGCTAATTACCCGGCTCCAGCAGCAAGCCGGAGCATCGGCCTCACATCCAGTTCCTCCTCCACCAGGGGTCCCGTTACCCGAGCAGACACCAACTACCCAGAATGTCCTGCCAAATGCCCAGAACATTTTGCCGAATGTCCAGGCCGTTCAGGAGGACACAGACATTCCAACGGGGCTAGCTCCGCCCCCGCTTCCACCTCAATTATCCAAGGCACATACACCTATCAACCACCCGGACTCTCCCTTCGAGTTCGAAGTAGACCCTACGGCACTGAAATTGAGCAAGCTTAAGAAGCTATTCAAAAAATCCTAGGGGGTAAAGTCCATCCCGGACATCGAGGACGGATACACTGACTCAGCTGTGACACTGCCGGACAGGTTCAAGATGCCTCACATCGACCGTTTTGACAGGTCAGGAGATCCCATGGTCCACCTGAGTTTGTTTTCAGATGTTCTGCGCCCCATGGACTTGACAAGATTACAGAAACTCTCCCTTTTTGGCAGGACCCTATCGGGTATTGCGGCCATCTGGTACGCCAAATTGGAGGATTCAGTGAAACGAAGCTGGGAGGAGATGGCCGAGGCCTTCGTCACACAATATTCCTACAATACCCAAATCAAGATTACGACCCGTGATCTTGAGACGACAAGGCAGGAGCCTAAGGAGAGCTTTTCAAAATTCCTGGCCCGCTGGAGGGCCAAGGCCTCAATGATGACCATTAGGCCAACGGATAAGGATCAAATACGGATGGTTGTACGCAACCTCCAGCCCAAACTAATGCAGAAAATGATCGTGCTCCCCTTCCCTACCTTTTCAGATTTGCATGAGATGGGAGTACAGATCAAGGATGCCATGAAGCAGGGCCTTATTGACCAGGAGAAGGAGCAGCCTAGGCGGGCGTTTTCCCGCAGTTCGAATGCGACCACCAGTGGTGATGCAGCTGCAAGATCTTCTGAAGTGGGCATGGTCACCACCACCACATCAAAAAAGGCTACCCCATTCACCGGTGCGTCCGGAAGTAGCTCACAGACGGCCAAATATCCACCCCGAGTCAAGAGGGTTTTCACCCACTTTATATGCCTTTGTCAAAGGCTCTAGAGGTCTTAATCCGGAAAGGACATCTGAAACCATTGGATCAACGACCTTTACCTGATCCTCTCCCTCCAAAGCATGACCATACTAGGTACTGTGCGTACCATCAACAAATCGGTCATGACACTGACAGTTGCTTTCGTCTGCGCCATGATGTACAAGATCTGTTTGACAACAAGGTCATCCCCGTGCCAATCTAGCAAAGTCTATCGACACTCGACCAGTGAACCTGTGGGGGATAATGTGACTATGTGATCGGGGGATGAACCATCTGCGGATGGCACTCGATTTACTCCAGATATGGCGTATGGCACGCACTGTTTTGAGCATTTGTGAATGCTGGTTTTTGTGCTTTCTGACTTGGGTATTGGGTCAGTCTTGTTGTTTTGAGTCCGTTTTGAGTCAGTCTTTTTGTTTCGGGTCTGTCTTGTTATATCGAGTCAGTCCTGTTGTATAGGAGTCGGGTGATTCCGGGGGTATTACCTCGGGCGTCACCATTTTCTTTTGCGTTTGTCTTTTCGTTTTGTTTTGAGTCTGTTTCTGCCAGGGAGCCAGTTGTGCCAGCAGTTTTTGAATGAAACAGCAGTGATTTTTACGCTCTCGCGTTTGCTTCTGCCTTGTGCCAGTTATGCCGGAAGTTTTGAAGGAGATGACAGTATTTGACTAAGGACTCTGTCTTTTCTGTGCCTTGAAGTCATTGTAATGACCTGAGTTTTTCAAAACTTTTTGAACACTGTGGTGAAAAACGAAGAGGAAGGAATTCCTCGGGATTTGCAATAAATTTGATCAACTGAGAGGAAGAGAGGCGTGCTAAGCCCTTAATGAATGAAAACATACTTGTTAGTGTGAGTACTGAGAAGGATCCTGACTTGATCCAGATTGGTTCTACATTGTCTTCAGCGTGAGCGATTTGTCGCTTTCTTAAAAGATTTCAAAAACTGTTTTGCGCGATCTTGCGAAAACCTGTGTGGAATCACTCTTAAGGTTGTGCAGCTTAGGATCGCTCTCAGCCCTGAGACTTAACTCCTCACTTTCGAACCTTGAACTTGAATTCAGAACGTTCAACGGTCAACTACAATGTGAGGCCTGAGTGGCCAGATTCGAAGCAGCCCATGAATTAGCGGCAAGAAAATCAGATCAAGAAGACCAGATGTCACCAAAAACAGCTTGCGAAGCTAGGACGGAAGCACCCTTCGAACTAGGGGCAAAGATGTCAGATGTGCTCGAAGAGCCGAAGATGAGTCCTCTTGCAAATCAACAGCCACTCTCCTGGATACGGATGACTTCAAAACCCTACAACCATTTGGCATGGACCAAGCTACACTTTTACCCTTTGAGAGGCTCGCTGGGTCGAAAACCCAGAAGGGCGACCCAGGCAAAAGTTAGAGCGAGACAAAAAAAATATATACAAAAAAAAAAAATGCAAAAAGAAAAGAAAAAGAAAAATGCAAAAAAAAAGAAGAAGAAGAAAAAGGAATGAAAAGAATATAAAAAAAAAGAAAGAAAGAAGAACAAAGCTCGCAAGGTCGAAAACCCGCGACGGGCGCCTTGGCAAAAGTTAGAGCCTAAAAAGGAGAGGTTAATACCCGAGTGTACCTTAACCCCGAACTACGTAAGGCTTGATTCCCATCTTTGGGATACGTAGGCAACTTCATTCTGAAGTCCAGCCGTAAAACACTTTAAATTCGATTGTGTCCATGTAATGGTTTTTGATCATCTTTGTCTTCTCTGTATCGGAGAGTTCGGTTGTAATCATCGCTCCAAGGACTTACTACAATGCGCTGCGGTGCCATTCAAACAAGGGGCAACTTTCCGTTGCCATTCAATGCGCCGCGGTGCCGTTCAAACAAGGGACAACTTTCCGTTGCCATGTAGCTCTCTTCAAGCAAGGGGCAATTTTCCTTCAGATCTGAGGTTGTGCATCTCAGGAGTGGGTTTCATGCTCGTTGAGCAAGTTGTTGTTTGCAAAAATAGTTTTTGAGAATTTTTACTGAGGTTGACTAATTTTCTCGAAAATTATTTTCCGAAACTGGACCATTTTCTTGGACCCAAAAAAAAAAAAAGGAAAATTTTCAGTGCTCATGGCCTGACTTGCATGATTTCAAATCAAAAATTGAACAAGCGTGTTAATCTAACTCTCATATTGGTCAAAATTGTTTTAGTAGAAAAATCAAAACAAAAAATGGTCAAAATAATGAACTAGGGGCACAGTTGAGTCAGGTGTTCTGTCTTTTCCCCTTTGTCAAAATACTTGCTAGAAAGGGCACTCTACTTGCCGGAAAGGGCACCGTATTCGCCAGAAAAGGGCACAACAAAGGGCTGAAAGCTCTCTCACCCTCCAAGCAACGAGGTATCAAGCCAAGTGCGAAGCACGAACTGGAATGGGGCAAGATATTCCACTCCATCATCTGGACAGATCTTATCACGTCCAAACTCCCCAGCAAAGCATCATCAACCGATGTTAGCTGCAGATTTGCTACACACCCAGTTGTAGCGCAACCCTTCTATGGGAGGAATTCACTAGCTGTGAACGGAAGAAAGAGAATCTAGCAGCATGCTAGGGGCAAGAGCCCGCAACTTCCTGTTTATCCATCAACCACCCAGGGGAGGGATTGAAAAATGAGAGATTGAAGAATAGAGAGATGTGCGATGAGAGAAAAAGTGAGAAAAGGGCTTTTTCAGAAAACAAGAGATTGAGTGCCAGAGTGATGTGAGAATCACAAATGAAAAAGGGTGGGAAACACTACCCGGTGAAACAGGCTCCCTGTGCACGTCTGAGTGTCGTGTCTTTTTGTTTTATCTCGATTCTTGTTTTGAGTCGTTTCGAGTGTTACTCGATGTGTCTAGGTTGTGTGCCTTTTATTTCCTTGTTGAGTCGTTTTGCTGTGTTCAGTCGTAGGCTCAATACCTGGTCGAAAACTCATCTCTCAATTTCAAAAATAAAATCGTTTTGTGCTCCGAGTGCCGTGCCGTTCTCCACATTTATGCAAAATAGAATTTGTTCTTTCATAAAACCGCAGGGTTCAACCCAGGTCATGTGAGAATAGTGGAACCAGGACCTATCTGAAGCTATAATGGTTCTGGACTGCAAAGCAAAAGCAAAAGAGGAAAATGTCGGGCATCTGAGTTTGTTCCAACTTCAGTAAGCTCCGAGATCGCATTCCATATGCACCTTGTCAGGCCTTGTCAATGCTCCGAAGTATGAGTGTGCCTCTACCTCAAGCTCAAGATCAAGTCTGCCTCAAGCCAGAATGGCAATTAGAAATGCTCTCTTTGAGTACCAGTTCCTCGCCAGGGTCATCTTGGCTGTGTTCACAATGAGTTCCTAGGAGACCAACTGCGACGGTGGAAACTAGAGTTCGAATGGCCGTGGCCTAGAACGCAAAGGTTTGGGATTTCCGAGACTAAAGTCTGGTTTAAATACCCAGGGGTGTATCCCCGGCTTGAAATCTGTATGGAAGCCCCATAGGTTGCGACAGCGTGTATGCACCTCAATTCTGGATACTGAACCAACCTAGTCTGTCACCCCGTTGGAGAATAGGGAAAGTTGTGAAAATGATCATGAAGAAAGGTAGCATCCAAAGTGTTCTACGTGTAGAACCCTTGCCAGCACTCCAAGCCTTTGTACTGTGAGTTGAAGGTAAAGTGTTCGAAGAGCACAAGGGGAGATCCCCGTCGGAGAAGAGCGGTTCACCAGCACTCACCTCATGAGGTGCTTTCTAAAGCGCCGTTTTGTCCATTTATTGCTTTCCGTAAGCATCATGCATTGTAATGCATTGTACCTATCAAGTTTCTTTCTCAGTCATGCACGATATTGTATGTACGGTTCATCCAAAGAAGTTCCGGTTAAGATCATTTTTTTAGTGTATCAATCACACTTCATTCACTTAGTGTATCAATTACACTCTCATTTATTTAGTGTATCAATCACACTCTCTTCACTTAGTGTATCAATCACACTTCATTCATTTTGTGTATCTATTACACACATCCTCATTTTGTGTATCTATCATGTACATATTCACATCATCACCTTTAGTGTATCCATCACACTTGTTCACTAAGTACATCTATCACACTTTGTGTTCACTTTTAGTGTATCAATCACACTTTGTTCACTAAGTGCATCTATCACACTTCGTGTTCACGTTTAGTATATCAATCATACTTTGTTCACTAAGTGCATCTATCACACTTCGTGTTCACCTTTAGTATATCAATCATACTTTGTTCACTAAGTGCATCTATCACACTTCGTGTTCACCTTTAGTATATCAATCATACTTGTTCACTAAGTGCATCTATCACACTTCGTGTTCACATTCAGTATATCTATCATACTCTGTTCACATAGTGCATCTATCACACTTTGTGTTCACTTTTAGTGTATCAATCACACTTGTTCACTTAGTGCATCTATTACACTTTATGTTCGCTTTTAGTGTATCAATCACACTTGTTCACTTAGTGCATCTATCACACTTTGTGTTCACTTTTAGTGTATCCATCACACTTGTTCACTTAGTGCATCTATCACACTTTGTGTTCACTTTTAGTGTATCCATCATACTTGTTCACTTAGTGCATCTATCACACTTTGTGTTCGCTTTTAGTGTATCAATCACACTCTGTTCACTTAGTACATCTATCACATTTCGTGTTCACCTTTAGTATATCCATCATACTTGTTCACTAAGTGCATCTATCACACTTCGTGTTCACCTTCAGTATATCTATCATACTTGTTCACTAAGTGCAGCTATCACACTTCGTGTTCATCTTTAGTATATCAATCATACTTTGTTCACTAAGTGCATCTATCACACATTGTGTTCACCTTTAGTGTATCCATCACACTTTGCTCACTTCACCCTTTGTATATCAATTACACTTTGCTCAAATAGTGTATCTATCACGCACTCGCTTTGCCTACTTTGTGTATCAATCACATACGCTCGCTTTGTGTATCAATCACACACGCTCACACTATGCCTACTTTGTGTATCAATCACACGCGTTCGCTCTATGTATCAATCACACACTCTCGCTTTGTGTATCTATCATACTTGTTCACTTAGTGCATCTATCACACTTTGTGTCCACCTTTTTGTGTATCAATCACACGTTCGCTTTGTGTATCTATCACACATGCACACTGTATTCGTAGTGAGAATTGTAGTAATCCTTTCTGCACGAGACGTAGTTTGGCTCAAGTTTACTTGCTTGCCTAGTATTCGCTTTGCATAATTGCTTCATTACAGCTCTCTTTGCATGATCATGAGTGATATCCGGCTTCGCGTAGCGTATAAGTCCAATTTTCAAACCAACTTCGCGTAGCGTATAAGTCCAATCTTCAAACCAGCTTCGCGTAGCGTATAAGTCCAATCTTCAAACCGGCTTCGCGTAGCGTATGAGTCCAATTATCAAAATCTTTCTGCATATCATTTTGCATCCTGCCCCTGAACTACGCTGGTTTGATTCCTTGCAAAGGGATACGTAGGCAGCCTGCGGGCACAACCATTTATTTATCTATACTTTGTTTGTTTGTCCAAGTCTTCGGTCTTGTCAAAAATGGGTCGTCTCTGGGCTTTGACATTCACTCCCGTCACTTCTTAACTTCCGAGTTCTGTCAAAGAGGGGCAACTGTAGACACCCCATTTTTGACCGACCTTAAGACTCAGACGTCACCGATTGAGCGCTTGGTGATATGGCATATTGTGCTCGTTCTGAGGTTTCAGAGTCTCGGCTGCGAGCCTTGCCTCCGGACTTCCGGACTCTTTTGTACTTTGCCTCGGTTCACGAACCAGGCACAGTTTTCTCTATTTTCTCTTCCCGAAGGGAGGGAGAGGTCTTGTAGACCATCTCTCAGTGGCCGTAGGCTACGTTTCGTGGTCGTAGGCCATTTTTCCCGTTTGCAGCCCGGTTCTCGGTTTTCGGAGCTGTCGGTTGTGTGCCTCGGTTCGGGACCGCTTAACCACCTCCGTTTGCTCCGTTTTTTGGCACACATCTTATTTCCTCCCTTTTGAGGGACACTGTGGCTCGAGAGACCAACTTCGTGGTCGAACGCCACCTCTGGTGCTTAACAGTCAGTTTTGGGGGCCCCGAGTTGCGCGTTTTGGCCCCCGAACCTTCGTTTTGCATTGGTTTGGGTCCATTTCTGGCAGAGACCTTATTTTCATTGGTATGAAGCTTGTAGAAGGGTGGGAGGCCAGCAATTGTTCTGAGGACCAGCTTTATTCCTTCAACGCTCTCCGTCGCCCGTTTTTCTCGCTAGAAAGCTGGTGTTGACCACCCCCGGGCCATATTTTTGGGCCATCAACCACATATTTGTGTTGTACACACCTGGGAGGCCACCAATATGGCATGGCCAGCCATTAACCCTTCCTGACCCTTTTGAACCCTCTAAAAAGTTGGGCTTTCTCTCTCCTCGTTCACTTTTTCTGGGTTTTGACCACATGGTTGTGTTGTGCACACATGGGAGGCCAACAATATGGGTGGCCGGCCAGTTTTCCTTGATTGAACCTTTTGAACCTGGCCGGCCGGCCAGGGGAAGTGGCCGGCCGGCCACCTGGACTCTCTGAACCTGGCCGGCCATGCTCCCCACACCTTGTTCCTTCCAGCTATGCTCTCCTTTCCCCCTCAGATTCTGTATCCGAGGGGGGAACTTTTGGGGGGAAAATTTGAATTCAATTTTCCCCCTTTTTTCTCCACTCTTGTGCCTATATAACCAGACCCTCCAGCTCCATTTTGGAGGGTTACAAAAATTGCTTTGAGCCTCTTGCATTAACTCTCCCTCTCTCTTTACTCCAAGCCTCAAAACCCCAAAGTTCTTGCACCAATCCATAGCACCACACCTCCTCACTCCATTCCAGCAACTTGGAGTCCATTTCCAGAGGCTAGGAGCACCATTTCTTGGACCAAAAACTGTTGAAGACATAGGCTACAAGGGTGAGTCCCATTTTCCCTCTCTTGTGCACTATTTTGGTCTATATCTTAGCTCCTTGTGCTTATATTTTTGGGCTCCGACCCAAACTGGAAATAGTCTTATTTTGAGCTCCTTGTCATGTTTGATTAAGGGCATTTCCTTGTTTGAGGCTTCCTTCTCACCCTTTGTGTTTAAACTCTCCTTTAGGCCTTTTTCTTGCATAGTATTTTAGGCTTATTTGTGAGCTGTTTTGGACTTGGTCATAAACTGTAAAATATCTTGTTTTGAGCCCCTCTTCAACATTGTTGAAGGGATCTCCTCTGTTTGAGGCCAGCAGCTATCACTTGCTTCTTTATCCCTCTTTTAGGCCTTTTTCTTGCATGAGAGTTTAGTCTCACTTGTGTTCATTTTTGTGGTTTAATGCAAACTGTAAAGTGTCATGTTTTGAGCCTCTCTTCAACTTTATTGAAGGGATCTTTGCCATTTGGGGCCGGCTGCTGTCCCTTGTCTCTATTCTCTCTTTTAGGGCCTTCTCTTGCATGTTGTTTTAGCCTTATTTGTGTTCATTTTTGAGACTTGTTGTGAACTGAAAAAAGGCTTGTTTTGACATCATCTTCATGTTTTATTAAGGTTCCATTATTTTTTGAGGTCATATGCTATCTTGTATGCTTGGTTGCCTCCCATTTTGAGCCTTACATCCTAGCCCTTGTTGCATGCTTTGTTTGGCCTTCTAGCCACTGAAATCCAGTGGATTTTCAGTGGCTTGGCTGCTGTTTTGAGTCTCCAAATCAGAGGGGGGTGACCCCCTCTCACCTTGACTTGTTTTGTGGTCATTTCGGCCTTCCAAAGAGGCCCTATCTTGCATGCTTTGTTGACTAATTTTGGGGCCAATTTGGTGAGTTTTGAGACTATCATATTTGATTTTCAGAGTTGGTTTGGGGCTACCACATGTCCATCTTGTATGTGCTTAATAACCCTTTTGTATGCCCTCCAAAGAAGCCCCTCATTTGTGCATGTGTTAGCTTCATTTCAGTGGTTATTTGGGCATGTTTTGGCATGTTTAGTTCACTGATTTTTGCTGGTTTAGTGAGATTCCATGTGCTTCATATACGTGCCATGTAATCCATGTTTGATAGTCAAAATCGCATGCTATTTTAGGCCATCTTGCTAGCATCTTTTGGCCATGCTTTGAACTAGAAAAGTTCATGTTTTGGGACTGCCTTGACTCTGTCTTCATGCTTCATGTTCAAATAATGTATGCTTTGTATAGCTATAAGTCATTCCATGTGCCTAGTTTTGAGTTTCGGGGTTCACCTCATGCATCGGGTGCCATATTGCCATGCTTCGGGGCTGTTTAGCATCATGTTTTAGTGCTGAAATTTTCATGTTTGCATACCATGTTCCATGTCTTGCCATGCTTTGGTAGAGTGGCATTCGTGCCTTAGGTTCGGTCCTCGGTTTGCGTGCATGTGTGCACGCATCTCGAGTGTCTCATTTTCATCTAAATGGCCTCCTATGTGAGTGTGGCTGAGGTCCACTTGTGTTGGTGTAAGTCCACTATGCATTGTGTATGCCATTTCATTTCATGGCATTGTGTATGCTAGGTTGTATGTTAGCGCATTGCGTATGCCATGTTACCTCGTGCATCGTGTATGCCATTTCATAGCATTGTGCATATTAGGTTGTATCTTAGTTGCATTCATGCATGTCATGCATATTGCATTGTGTTTGGGATAGGAGTTAGCCCGAGCATGGGAAACGAGGTACGTTTCGTACTCCGAGTGACGGAACGTGTCTCAATTCCCCAGTCGCCGACACTCCGGATTACCCATGATGGAGTTTAGGTTTTGTTTTGTTTTCATGTGCATTCATTTCATATTAAGTCATGCAATTCGACTCCTCGGCCATCATGCATCGATATGCGTGATTGGTGGCACGAGGATCGAGGACTACGCTCCCTGTAGAGTAGTCAAGCATACATATGTGAAAATACACTGCCATGCCCCTTTTCTGCTCTCCGTTGCAGCAAATCAGAAATCAGCGGCTTTCAAAAGCCTCGCACAGCATTCCGGCATCAATTGCAATACAGAGGCTAATTGGGGCATCGTAGTAGATTTCCGCGCAAAGCAGCTCAAACATGCATCATCCATCATCCGGAATAGAGTCGAGGCAGTCCCTAGCTTGCATGCTAGTTTACAGCTTTCCTAGTTTAATTTGTTAATTAATTATGGTTTTGTATTTATTCAGACTGTATTTATTCGGGACTGTATATTATTCTTTCGGACCCTCCGAGGGAGGGCAATGTTGTAATAAGTGTGCGTGCGTGTGATGTATGTCTTCCAACCCCACGTCTTTCTCCCTTTTATTTACCAGCTTATAATGGTTAGATTAGGGCATGTTTCAATTAGCATAAAGTATGACAGCATGTTTGCATTTATTCATCTGCTTTGCACGCACCGGGCTCGGCGCATCATACTAACTGCATTTGTATTTCAATTCCGAGTTGAATACATGTTAGCTGTAGCATTCCATATGCCATGTTTAGAATAGCCAAGCCTGCTATAGTTGCATTTTTGCATGTGTTGCATTAGGCATTTCTGTATAGTTAGGATCATGCATGGATTTCTAACACAGTTTCTGTTTTGGCTCGGAGTACTTGGTAAGTTTTTACGCTTTAGCATCCTTGCATGAGTGTGAGTGACTGCCATGATAGCATGCTTACCATGAGGCTATTTGCTTATGTGATATAACTGCCTGAGTGCCTGTGGGTGAAGGTTGGGTTATTTGGATTGGAACAAATCATCGACTGTGAGTTTTAAGCCCACTAGATAGTGGCAAAATCATCTTTTTCTAAGCCCGCCCGAGGGTGGCAAAATTTGCATTTTAAGCCTACTTGCGAGTAGCAAACCATCTTTCAAAAACAAACATGAAATGTTTTGTTCCAATTCAAGCGACCCGGTCTATACTTGTATGCTGTACGCATCACATAGTAAATCTAGGCTATTAACCGGAATAAGAATGCATAAGGTTTTCAAAATTCGATATCATGTTTAGTAGAGGCCGATCTTTGATCGGGCGAGCGGGGGTGCTCACGAAGTGACCTTCCCCAATCGTACCCAAGTTCCCGAGCCGAGGCAACTTTGGTGATGACGAACACGTGGCCTTAGGCAAACGAGTCAGGGTTTCCTAAATTTCCCAAAAATAAAATATTTAGGTGGCGACTCTGTATCTGGCAAAGCAGTCCATGTTTGGCACTTCTTTCAAAAATCTGTTTTCTCAAAACGATTTGCCGGATTTGGACTCTTTGGTTCAGATTAAGAACCGTGACATTTGAGTCCTGAACTGTAGTAGACCCACAAATGAACGGAACGGGGGACTCATTCCCTCCCGGGGCGTTCGGGGACATCTACAGATCCATACTAACTCTCGTAGGCCTCCTCGGAGTTATCTAAGGTTTGGTGTAGATATTCCAAATAAGGCAAGTTCAGGCATCACCGATCTGCAATATGTTATGCACAGGACATTTTACTACTTAGAACTTCAAGGCATTTGCATCAATGGACAAAGACTCAATATAAGTCCAAGTGTATTTGCATTGAGAGACGATCATAATGGTGTCAAGGGTAGTTGCATCATTGACCCTCGCATGGGATATTCAAGAATCACTATAACAAATAAGAGTCTTAAAAACCTGGTCTCAAAAAATGAAAATTTTGTTACAAAAGACATTTGAGGACTAATTTCTATCATCATGGAGATAGTCGCTAAAAGGTAATCTCGAAAAGTCTAAAACAAGCCTTTTAGTGACAATTTTGAAAATATCACTAATAAATAGATTTTTAGAGACAAAATAATTTGGTCTCAAAATGGTTTATTTTTTGAGACAAAATTTGGTCCTAAAAGGATAATAATTTATCACTAATGTCTAATTTTTGTTACTAAAAATATAATAACGATACTTTTCGACACAAAAATATTTAGTCCTTAAAAAATAATTTTGTTCCTGAATTTTGATATTTAAAATCTTAATTTTTTTTTGTAGTGAATTGTCAAGCCTGCTTATCAAGTACTCTTAGGAGATTTGGAAAAACACTTCTCAAGGTTTAGAAACTTGAAGAAGTACAATTTAAATCCACTGAAATTGGGACTTTGCTATGAAAGAGGCAAGCTAGAAGGGTTCAAGAATCTTCCTACTATTACCTTTCATTTCAAAGGAAATCTGGCTAATTTTATTATTAAGCCTGAGAACTCCTTTGAAGTGATAGATAAATATAACTCCACTATCGGAGCACACCAACAAACGAATCAAAGAATTGTATTTGATACTAAAAGAGAAAAGTTGCTTTTCTATCCTGAGGACTGTTTGGGAAATGCCTGACTCATGGTTGTGTTTACTAGTTTCTTTTTTTTTGGGTAATGTATACTTTGACATGCTTCCCATCTAATATATAAGGGTGTTTTGGGAAAATAATTAAAAGTTGACTTTTGATTTTTAATCAAGTTTTCTAGTTTTTTCAGAAAATCATTTGAGAAGTTGGTAAAATGATATTTTTTGACTTTTTTGTTTGATATTTGTTTATGCTATCACATCGCAATCAAATTATCAAAATACCCCCACCCAATTTAAGAAATTTACATTTTTACACATGTGGCTCATTTTGCAACTAAAGGATATAATTGTAAGTTTACAGATAGCTTTTAACCACATTTTCAAATAATTTTAATGCCAAAAAAGCTAATTTCTAGCTTTTTTATCCACGTTGCAAAACGCAACTTTTATCTTTGTTTCCAAATGACCCCATAGTGGATACTAATTGTCGATTCCCTCAACTTGTTGGTCTTGTTTGTTTGAGAGAGAGAGAGAGAGAGAGAGAGAGATATATATTGCACCATCGGCTAGTTTTTTTTGTTTTTTGTTTTTAAGGTTTTTTTAAAAATTGTAAAAGACTTTCACTAAAGTCATGGATTCCCAATAACAAAGATCTTTCAGGAATTATGAATATTTTGGTTGGGCGATACTTTTTGATAACGTAAAGAGTAGAATCAAGTAACACATAACAGATTTACTCATGATATTAAACATTACCTATTTCATTCAAAAGATCACTTAATAAATGTGGATTAAGCTTCTTTTTTTTTTTCATTTTAAAGCAAGAGACCCATCAAAATAACTCATAATTTTAATGTAAAATAAGTTGATCTATATCTAGAGAACATTCATTACAAGTGCTACTAAATCTCATCATTTATGGATATGTTTTGCTTAAAATAATGAGATACATATAAAATTTAAAAATAATATAACAACTAACTTCGGTATTGTTTGTAATCCTATTATCCTACAAAAGCAAAGTATCACCGAGGGTGGTGGCCCATTGGTGAAGGCATTGCCTTCCCACAGCCATGAGTCAAGTTCGACTCCTGGGGCTCGCGAAAAATCCTGGATTTTCCAGGGGCTCTCTTCGGAAATCTCGCGCTGTATTCCGATCGAAACTTGGCCGTGGCTGGGACGGTTGATGAGCTCCACTGGTACCTCGATGGTGGGTCCCTTCCTATGGGTTGGGTTAAATCAGGCTGGCAACCGGCTACCCCGGGGCCTGGGCCTACAGATGTAATGATGACACCTCAGAACATCCTTTTTTATAGTTTAAAAAAAAAAAAAAAAAAACTAAACTTGTACTATCACACCTTGATGATCACTAAATTGGAGCCACTAGGAGGAAGACTATATTTGCATTAACACATAAACAAAAATGTTTTGGAACTCTAATAAGGGAGCTTTAATAACTTCAATGGGGTGTGGGTCCTACTGTGATAGTGATGTTTGTGTTTTGTGTTTTGTTTTTTTTTTTTTTTTTTTTGGGACTTCCCATGTCATTAGTGCCCTTTGATTTAGAGGGATGTATCATTATTGACACATAAATTAATTTCAGAATCAAATACAAAATGCATATAAACGGAGAGAGGATCTCATTTTTATTGTTTTATTGTTGAAATGGCACATATATACTAGATATACTAAATAATTTCTGGGTAAATTACATTGACACCCCTGTGGTTTGGTCCAATTACATTTCACCCCTGACGTTCTGAAAATTACATTCACATCCTTGTAGTTAATGGTCTCATTTTACAGACATCTGTACTTATATAAAAGCAACAACTACTAATAGAAAAATAAAGAAAATTACATTGAAAAAAAAAAACAATGGAAATAAAGCAAAGTAAGAAAAGAGAGAGTGCATGAATTCAATGTTTTCATTCTTCTAAATAATTTCCATGACAAGGGGGTTAGCATAATTTCTCAAACGTCAAGGAATGATATGTATTAAGCTCAAATTTTAGAGAGTGTAAGTGTACTTTAACCATAATTTTTTAAGTGGTTTATGGAATGCTAAATTCATTAATTGGTCACAGCAGTATTAATTCTAAATATTAGAGTTCATTTTATAAATTTATAACCTACCACAGAGGAATCATTATACACAGTGGCGGAGCCATATGAGGACTACGGGGGTGACGTTTCCCCCTGGATTTTTGATTTTTTTTTATACATGTATATAGATAAAATTTTAAACAAAAATAATATTTAGAATAAAATGTGAAGGGCATTTTTAAATATATGAAAACAATAGTAATTGTTTTATTGAAAATGAAGTGACTACAACAAATTCTATTTTTATGTATGAAAATTTTATGAAAAAATCTCAATATAAAGGTAATATCCATCATTATTGATATGCAAATATAATTAATCTTCCTATATATATGTAAAAATTACTAGAGTGTTAGTTATATTTGCATATGGAGTTTACCATTCATATGTTGTTTTACTATTGGTTGGTGATATTATATGTCAATACTGATGTAATATCACTATTATATGAAATTTTTATTCAAATTTTGTAAAAATTTGATTTATCTTACCATTATATAATTTATTTTAAGACTTAAATATATAACTGTTTTTATATTGTCCATGATACACTAGCTACATACAATATTTCTTTTTGATTTTATTCAAAATTAATTATAAAATTTTATGTGAAATACTTTTATAATAATTTATTTAAATTTTTGTACTTACTATTAATTCAAAAATTATTATTATCTTCTTATTGTTGGTTATGGGAAAAAAATTTAAAGTTGTAATCAAGCAGTGCCTCTTCTGATTTAGTTTCCTGGCTCCGCCACTGATTAGACAGACTTTTTTTTTAGGCCAAATCTAGTGGTTCGAAATAATTTTTTTTTTAGACATTTACATATAAGTCCTAATTTATGAACTTATACTCCATTAAGTCTTAACTAAGATTTTTTGAACCTTCAAGTCCTATTAAATTTTTAATAATTGGAATTGTTTTTCAAATAATGATTGTTCATCATTTATGATTATTTATAAATATTTATAAATAAAAAAATGATGATTTTCCATTTATTTTGATTTTTAAAACTTTAAAATATCAACTTTCAAATTGAAAAAATTAAAAAAAAAATTATGTGCAAACTTTTTTTTTTTTTTGAAATTTTTTTAAAAACTGAATTATTTTTAAAAAATTTTGTGTATATAAAGAAGTATGATGATAGAACATTGATGTGCAAAACTGACCAAAAAAAAATTTAATGAAAAAACGAATAATGTTCGCAGTTTTAAAATTGGAAAAAACTAATAATGTTCTCGGTTTTATTGAATAGTTGAATCAAATCAATAAGTAGAAAGACAAAAACGTTTAATCTTATGCTCTGTTTTTTTTTCCATCTATTAGTGAAACAATTATCTAGAATATTACTATGCAAAATTGATGATATTCTTAGTTTTAAAAATTAGGAAAAACTGATAATATTATCAGTTTTTATAAATATGACTTATTAGTTCAAAAAATCTTAGGTAGGACCTGAGTTACTATAAAATTTAGGGAGTTTTTTTAATAAGTCCATTCTCTAAGAATCCTATTCCATAAACCCCATAGTGTTTTCTACTATTCCATCAGGTCCTATTTTATATTAAAAGACTAAAACACCCTTCTCCTCTTTCCCTCTCTTTTTGAATCAAATAACTGTCCCTCTTCCCCTCTCTTTTTTGCAGAAAATCACACACAATATCTCCATTCTTCCGAAAACCCAAAATCATATTCCATATCGTCTCACACCCATATGCATCTCATTGTTCCATCGTCGCAACGTCTCATCGTCGGCTTCGTCATACCTCCGCCATCTGCCTACGGAAACGTGGAAATCACCATTGGTGAACATCCTGAAGTTCCATCTTCGTCAAAATCACCATCGATGACCATTTGTGACAACCCAACCGTCAATATGGAAAAAGAGTAAGTAATCTCATCAATCTTGTATGTAAACTCTAAATCTCTTGTTCAAATTACACCATTGTGAACTTCCAATATCCCCTATTTCTATTCATACAATGTGTGGAACTTCATATTTTTATTGTTCATGCCCTAATTGTTAATGTGAACCCCTCAATCCCAATCTCCAAGTATATGGTTTTGTTCACCCAAAAATAATGCAGTGGCAATTACGTTGTGTTGTCAAAAGCTGTGAACATTTACATGGGAATGAAAAATGTTGGACCAAGCCAATTATTTCAGATGTTGTTGCTGTTGTTGTTGTATGTTTTAATCATGTGAATCTCCTATACCCATTTCATCAATATGAACTTCTACAGTAGTGAGCTTCATAGTATATGATCTTATTCATTTAATGTGTGAACTTCATATTATATCTGTTATTGCAAACATAAATGATGTGAACATTCACATTACTGTTCATTACTGGATAAACTTACATTAGTAGACACTAATGTGAGCATTCACATCAGTGTATAATGATGTGAATGTTTACATTACTGTCACTGTTGATATTGTTGATTGTTGATGTCCATAGAACCCCCAATCTTCACTCAACAATGTGATGGAATATGATGTAAACATTCACATTGTGACATCAATGTCAGACTTGATTGTGTTGTTGGGTGTTGTTTGGTGCTGTTGGTTCCACCCTTTGTTTTTCAGCCAATTATAACATAATGTGATCACCCATGTAAACATTTACATTGCCCTATAACTGTTTTTGTTTTCGGAATTGATTTTGCAAACATAGATGATGTGAACATTCACATTACTGTTCATTACTGGATAAACTTACATTAGTAGACACTGATGTGAACATTCACATCAGTGTATAATGATGTGAATGTTCACATTACTGTCACTGTTGATATTGTTGATTGTTGATGTCCATAAAACCCCTAATCTTGACTCAACAATGTGATGGAATATGATATAAATATTCACATTGTGACATCAATGTCAGACTTCTTGGTGTTGTTGGGTGTTGTTTGGTACTGTTGGTTCCACCCTTTGTTTTTCAGCCAATTATAACATAATGTGATCACCCATGTAAACATTTACATTGCCCTATAACTGTTGTTGTTTTCGGAATTGATTTTGCAAACATAGATGATGTGAACATTCACATTACTGGATAAACTTACATTAGTAGACACTGATGTGAACATTCACATCAGTGTATAATGATGTGAATGTTCACATTACTGTCACTGTTGATATTGTTGATTGTTGATGTCCATAGAACCCCCAATCTTCACTCAACAATGTGATGGAATATGATGTAAATATTTACATTGTGACATCAATGTCAGACTAGAATTAATGTAAATGTTTACATGGGTGATCACATTACTGTTCATTACTAGAATTAATTCAAAATCAATGTAAATGAACAGTAATGTGAATTATCCATCCACAAATATACTAGAATTAATGTGAATCTTCACATCTATTTGTTACATTGTGAATATCACATCATTTTTGTGTCAAAATAAACATTGTGGATGATTGAAATACAACAGTCTGATATGAACATTAACATTACAATTGCATAGTAATAATGAACACAGTAAAAGTATATACACTATCTATATATTATCATGATTTTGGCGAGGGTGCGAGTTGAGGTGGGGTTGCAGAGGAGAGAGAATTAGCAGATAGTGTGGAAGATAGAGTAAGAGAGGTGGTGATAGTGGGCAGCAAGGTCGGAGAGGAGGGAAGGAGGGAGAGAGAGAGAGAGAGAAAGAGGATTTGGAGGAGAGAAGAGATGGTGGACTCGGAGATGGAAGGGTTGAGGATGAGAGATCGAGCGAGATAGAGCTTGCAAAGAAGTGGAGGCGGTTGTGGGTTGGTTGAGAATTTGCTCTAATTTGGCACGAAGTTGTTGCTCCATTTATGGAGTTGCTATGCCGTGAAGTTCTTTGAAGCAATTTAAGATAATGGAGTTGGTGTATGCTGTGCTGTGAAATTATATATATATATATGAAATGTGTATCCTTTTTCTATGTAATACATATCAACAAATAGACATAAGGGTATAATAGTCCAACAAATTATATAAATTAGGAAAAAATGATCTCATGGAATAAAAGTATAAATACATGAAACTAATTAGGTTATAATTTTCCTTGGTGGACTTATTGGGTTAAAACACCACTAAATGGGATTTATCAATAAAAAACCCTAAAATTTATAAATAGGACTTTTAAATAATTAATTCTAAAATTTAAAATAAGTTTTGAATAAAATTATAAGGGTTAAAATTTTAATTTATTCCTTTATTTATTTATTTATTTTTATATTGAAGACTACAACCTAACTTGCACTGTTTTTATGGAGTGTGAATTCTAATCAACTAAACTAGCTCCAGTTAAAATTAAAGATCTTACCTTTTTTTTTCTTTTTTTTTCTTTTTTAGTGTTAAAAAAAAAGAGATATTTATCAATAAATCTTATCTCACAAATAAGTACTCTAATTAGTCCCAAATTTTTCCTATTGATCTATTAAGTCCTATTAGTGGAGAGTTTCTTTCCTTGTAGTCCTATTTTTTATTTTGGTAGTATTTTGATGGACAACTATACCATTTTATTAATGTGACAAGTATTAATGTGACACTCTAAAAAAACTAAAAACTCTTTAGTGTATTTTTTCTAAATGTAACACCGTAGCGGATATGATGTGACACTTCAAGACTTTTACTAAAAAAAATCCTTAGTGTATTTTTTTTTTTTTTTCCAAACGTGACAACGCGGTGGGTATGATGTGACGCTCCGAAAAAATCAAAAACTCATTACTATACTTTTCTCAAATGTAACAACGTAGCAGATATGATGTAACACTCCAAAAAAAATAAAAACTCCTTAATGTACTTTTTTCAAATATGACAACGTGAAGGGTATGATGTGACACTCTAAAAAATATAAAAACTCTTTAGTGTATTTTTTCCAAATATGACAACGTGGCGAGTATGATGTGACACTCCAAAAAAATAAAAATTCTTTAATGTATTTTTTTTCCAAATGTGACATGTGACACTCTAACGTGGTTGTATGATGTGACACTCTAAAAAATTAAAAACTTTTTAGTATACTTTTCTCAAATGTGACACTTCAATGTGACGAATATGATGTGACACTAAAAACTACTTAATGTATTTTTTCCGTATGTGACACTCCAATATGAAAGATAAATGAGTCATTACACATTTAAAATGACTAAATGGATTATAAGAAAAAAAATATGAGACTATACAAATTACAAATTCAAAATATGAGACTTATCAATCAATCTCTCAAAAAATATGAGATTTTTTGTGAGAGGAAGGAAGTGGGTTAAAAGTTGAAAAGTGAATTTTAATCCACTTCTCAAAATAGGCCATAATTTACAAACCAAATAAAAAATAAACCTTCACTTCCAATCCAAGAATTGGAAAAATCTATATAGTGATGCCGGAGCAAGTTAGACATGGTACTCGAACTTATTGCAAACAATGATGGGTTACGTTAGAGCATCCCTAGATGCCCTAAAGCTCTTCCTTACCTATTTTAAGGGGTAAGTGGCTCCCTATACACCTGTATTAACTCCCCTAAATGATCCCTTAAATTAGTTTCCTAGGGAGTCACTGTAGCTCCCTTATTTTATTTATTTATTTATTTATTTTGTTTTGCTTTGTTTAGGGACTGCAGTACACATTTATGATTTTTATTTTAAAAAAATTTATAATTAAAAATTATATTTTAATAAAATAAAGAAAAAATATGAAGTTTGTTAATAGAATAGGGGAAGAATAGGGAGTCTGTTGGGGGAAGTAAATAAAAAAGTGATTCCTAAAATAAGAAATGAATTTTTTAATAATATTGTAAGGTAAATTTTAAGTAAACTAGTGGGAATGCTCTTATGTCGCTTCGTCGTAGACAGCAGGGGACAACAAGTAAATTACCTCTCAAGATTATTGCTGGCCATAAATTTTTTATTTTTTTTAACAATCAATATAAAAAAAAATATGGATAAATTATAAATACATTACTGAGTTTGATTAAAATACGAATCACCTTTTATGATTCTAAAAATTATATTCTACCCTTGAGGTTTCTAATTTCATAATAAACTTCCCCCTTTATTACTAAATTATCAAGTTAATCAACAGTTTTTAATAATATTAGGAATATGCTTCAATTAATAATTTATATAATTTTATTATTGTATAAGAAAGCAATTATGAATTTTATTTTTTCAATTAATTCTGTTAAATAAAAAATTATAACAAGGGAGTATTCGTAATTTTTCAAATTACAATGGGTAATATGTATTTTAAGCAAATTTCAAGGAGTGTAGTTATAATTTACTCAAAAATTATTTGTAGGTATGAAAAATATTATATTACAAAGCTTACTAAGTAGAAGTCGTTGCCAACAAACCATTACAACTCCCATAATGAAAAAAAATAAATACTACAATAAAATATATAAAATTTCTCTCCGTAAGAGTTAAACTTGTGATTATTGGTTGTAAAATCAGAGGAGATCGCATTTGTATCTAGTAGAGATGGTCACGAGTCATGTTTGTGGCGGATTTATAGATAAGTTGAAAATTAAAAGTATTAATAAAAATTATAGATAATATAATATAGGGCAAATTACAAACACCCCTTCGAGATTTGGTGAAAATACAGATTTCCCCCTAAAGTTTGAGAAATTACATCTCGCCCCCTGAGGTTTATATTTTCATAACAAATTAGCCCCTGAGGTTTTATTTTCATACAGATTCCCCCCTAATTTCCCCTAATTTGTTATGAAAATTTGACCCTCAGGGGGCAATTTGTAATTTCTCAAACCTCAGGGGGAATCTGTATTTTCACCAAATCTCGAGAGGGGTGTTTGTAATTTGCCCTATAATATATTACGAATAATAATTTATACTTAATGAGAATTATATTATATAAGATAAAAAAATAAATGAATAAAAATTAATATTAAATATAATATTTTAATATTTTAATTTTATTGTCATGAAGAATAAATAAATTATATATATTATATATAAATATATTTAATAAATATAATCAGGCGAGATTCGAATGGAACAGGACGAGACGTGAGAAATAAAACCTTTTCCCACCCTATTTCTTAATCGGAACAAGAAAAATTCGCGCAGGGCGAGACAAGAAATACGGATGAGAAGCGAAATAGAAAAAAAAATGATCATCCCTAACATCCAGTCAAGTAAGGTTTTTTTTTATTTTTTTATTACTATCAAGGTGATATTATTTGGATTTTAATTTCTTCATCAAACATAAAATTATATATTTTATTATATTTTAATCCAATCATAATGTCACGTTTCCCAATTTGTCTATCCATCTGACATTAAGTCGCAATAGGCATGTCAGCTTTAAGCTGGGCTCAGCCTGCTAAAAATTATGGACAAATTATTTAAAAGTCCTATTTAAGAGAGGATAAGTCTATTTAGTTTCATAACTTTTTGAATACTCTCAAAAGTTTATTACGTGTTTTTCATCTTCATTTTTCTTTGTGCATTTGTTTTTCTCTACCTTTTTCTCTTTATGATTTCCGGTGACCAGCGACCATGCCTAGGAATAACAACAGGCTGGGCTGGAGCCGGGGATTACACTTCCCGTCTAAAGGTAAAAACATCCCTGTCCCCACCCCCGATCCCCAACAGGGATGCTATCACCCCATCTGCCCTCGCCTCCTAATGGGGATCGGGTTTTTCTGACCTCGAAAAATCCCCGACTTTTTTTTTTTATTTTTTAATTTTGTTCAACACGAAAATAACAAAAAAAAATTTAATCAGTATGTTTCATCATCAACAATCATCAACTTAAAAAAAAAAAAAAAAGATATATGAAATTGTTCATTACACACACACATATATATATCAGATCTAAGAACACCATTGATCTATATATCAGATCTAAGAACACCATTGATCTATATATCAAATCTAAGAACACTATTGATCTATATATATAATGTAAAGCACACCATTGATGGTGATTTGAAGATCTGAAGAATGCCATTGATCTATATATCAAATCTAAAAACACCATTGATAGTGATCTGAAGAACGTCAACTAGCGTTGCGGAGGAGGCCGGACACATCGAAATCCAAATCATCCACCGGAGCTACAGCGGAGGCTGGACATAGGCGGTGTTGCGACGAAGAAGGTGATGAGTGATGTCAAAATCTGCAGCGGAGACGGATAGAAGCGGTGCTGAGACGGAGGAGAAGACGAGGGGAGAGAGAGAAGAGAGAGAGAGAGAGAGAGAGATAGTCTGATCTAAGGGTGTGTGTGTGAAGGGGTATAATAATAATTTCACACTGGGGAAACGGGGCGAGGACGAGGCTAGGAAATGTGTCATCGTCCCCGGCTCGAATCCTGCCGAAGATTTATTTTTAAATACCATCCTCGGCCCGTCGGGAGTATTTTTCAGGAAAAAACCGTTCAAATCGGGGTCTAGGAATTGGGTCCCCATCGGGTCGGTTTCAAATTGCCATTCCTAACCATGCCTTACTTTTTCTCTTTCTCTTTCTAATATATCATTGCTTGGGGTTCACTGGCAACCAACGACCATCGACTCTTTATTTCACCTTCATCGACGACGAATGTGATGACCCCATCACGTATAATAATTAGCATTCGATTAATTAAGAAGATTTGAATTTTAATTGCCTTGCATTTTTGAGTTTGGGATTATATTCATGAAATTATAAAGAAATTGGATTTTGAGCATGAAATGGGTTACATGTATAATCATGGAAGATAATTCATAATGATAAAATTAAATATAATTAATTGGGCTCTAAAGAAAGTCAAATTAGACTAATTAAATAGTGTGATTTTGTAGTCATGCATGAAATTAAGTCTCATTGTTACATTCATGAGCAAATCTATAAGTTTTAATACTCTCATCTTGGATTTTGAAGAATTTGAGATAATCAACTCATGTTTTGAAGAGAAGGAGGAAAAGTTTTATAAACATTAAAGTTCATGGAAATCTAGAATTAATCTTAAAGATAAATGGGGTTCTTGATTTGTTTTCAAAACTAAGAAATAGTTAGATGTATCCTAAACCCATGCATGTAATATAATTTAAGAATTTTTAGTCAATTTAAGCATATTATTTTTGAGTTTGGGATTATATTCATGAAATTAGAAAGAAATTGGTTTTGAGCATGAAATGGGTTACATGTATGATCATGGAAGATAATTTGTAATTTCTCCAATTTTGGGTTGATTGTGAAAGTTATAGTTAAAATAAGCTCATAAATTACATCCAATTTCATTGTACATTTGATTTTGAAGAAGAATTTTAGAAACCATGAGTTCATGGGTGTAACAATCCCGATCCGTAATTAAGTGCTAATTCGTAATTAAGGATGTTAATTAAAGTGGTTAAAATAAATTATGTGTTTATTATGTATTTTGTATGTTATTTGGCTTTCTATCTATTACTCGTAGTGATATCTGTCAGGAATTCTGTTTTGATCTGAAAATTGGAAGCCTTATCGATATCCAAAACTGAAATTGATTACGTTAATATGTTATTTGGAATTTTTAGAATCATATGGAAATTTTTATTAAAAATTGATTTAGTCTGATTAATTAAGTTGTGTTCGGCAAGCCTAATGTTCTAATTAATGTATTATGGCATTACAACTATATAAGTGGGCCTTAAGCTTATTCTTGAGCTCAATTCTCTCATTTCTTAGTGCCAAAATCTAAGTTCATACATCCTAGAGAGAGAGAACTCCATTTTAGAGAGAGAAAGTGTAAATTCAAGGTAGAAGTTGAAGATTTTGCTAGAGTTCATCAATATTGTGCAAAAATCTAATTAATCCAAGACTATAGATATGAATTCAACCCCCAATTTATGACTCTAAGTTATCAACATGAAGATTATGTGTTTAAATGTGTAAATTGAGCTTAGAATGAAGAATTGGATTACAATTCACATATGCATGCTCATGTAGGTATTAATCATCATATCAGCCATGAACTTCATCATTTGTGTTGAATTTGGAGGATAAAATGTACATGCATGCATATTTCACCAAGTTTTGTAGGTCAATTCCATGTTTTTGAAGTCTTGAAATAGAATTTGGAAGAGAAGTCCACATGCATGCATGTATATATAGAGTTTTACCATGTTGAGTTGAGCTTGAGCATTTAAGGTGTTACTGTGAATTGATTGGTACATGCATGTTTGAATTATCATGGTTTGAACCTTGATTTCATGTTTAGAAAAAGGATTTCTTACATACATGGAGCTTATAAGCTCAATTTGCTAACTTCATGAGTTTTGGAGAAAAGAGTTTGAAATGTTTTATATGCATGCTTTGTTTCTTAAGTTTCAAAATGAATTTTGAGCTTTGGCAAGCTTTTGGGCCATGATTTCATGAAATAATCCTTAATTCATCATATTTTGAAAGTTTACAAATGCTATCTCAAGTTTTGGGGCCTAAGAGTTGAGTTTTGGAGAGTTGAATTCGAGTTTTGAGTTTGGAAGTGCAATATGGAAATCCCAGATTCTGCTTCCTCGCTCGAGCGACGGATTCTCCACTCAAGTGATCACTCTGTGACCTTGCACTTTCGCTCGAGCAACCAAAAGTTCGCTCGAGCGTGAAATGCAAGCTTCCAGAAGTTTCATGTCTTTGCAGACCGCTCGAGCGAAGGAAGTTGCGCTCGAGCAACCACTCATGTTTTGTATGTCTGCTCGAGCGAGGAAAGCTATGCTTGAGCGGGGACCCTATTTTCAAAAATTTGACCAAGTGTTTCAACTCATATTTTGGCATCCTCATTGCATCTTAGGCATTCTTAAGCCTTAATTAAGTCATAGTAATGAGGATATGAATTAGAGACACACTAAAAAAGAAATGTGCTAAGTTAAGAGATTATAAGTGTGTGTTTTGAGCAATGCGTTAAGCAAGAACAAGAAACCTATGTAAAGAGAACTAAGCCGTAATGGCCAAGTACATGTATAATGATAAGTTATATTTGTGTTATGTACTTTTGTGTTTGTAGGTCAACGTCCGAAGATTAATTGACCGTTTACAGGAGCCCACTATGAGTAATGTTATTGTAAAGATATGTTCATATGAATTATGTTCAAAATAAGAATTGATAAGTTATGATTTTTGATATGATATCTGTTTGCATGAACGAATGCCCTATGCTTGAAATCTATTATGGCATCCATAGATAGTCCCAAGTCATGGGGGACGATATGTAAATGCGGGTCTATGACATATATGTGATGCAAGATCTCGTTAGCCACTTCATTGTAATGATATGTGTTTAATCGGTATCCAGAACTGGTTACTCTAGTCGGAAGACGATATGTGATGTGTTTTATAGGATGTACTATTATTATGTTCAGCTATGAGAATGATTATGTTACGATCTGTTTATGATTAGGAAATATTCGGAATTCGTTTATTAACCCCTTTACCTTAATGTTATTCACTAGGCTTTAACTCACTGTGTGTATATATTTATATATATGTATAGGTGAGCATTCCGGAGATCAGGCATGAAGACCTTTGTCTGGATTTGTGTTCTGTTGTCAGCCAACCATTGTGCCTCACGTGGAGGTTCCTGAAATGTCACGTGTTATAAGTTCCGGTTGTTTCTGTATATAAGACTTTATTTATTTTTGTTGGCTGTACTTAAGATGCTATAGTTAATGTGTGTGGTTATAATGTAAGAATGACTTTTGGATATGTATATAAAGTTTTAAATATTTTGTTTCATATAAGTCAGCACAGCTCATTGGACAATTGTATTATTTATGTATTTGCTTTCGCTAGTCCCCTTATTTTGTTAGTCTGTTTCAGAGGCCTTCGGTAATCTTAGAATTACTGGCCGGTTACAATACTAAACCTATAGGGGGCGGGTTTAGGTCTTGACAATGGGTTTTGATTCAAATAAATTAATTAATAATTTTGTTTTATGATTTTGAGTTTGATTTTGATGTATGAAACTTTTTGTATTGAATTTTATTTCAAAAAATCATGAGTCTCATGCTTATTTTTCAAAGAAAAAGAAGTTTGAAAATATTTGAATGCATGGAGTTTGATTTAAGTTTTGACAACTTGATGAGATTTTAAGTAAATGATTTATAAATAAATAAGTGTTTATGCTTTGTAGAGTGTTTTCAAGGTTTTGATCAAGATATGTGACTTTAAAGATTGAAAGATGCATTTGGAAACCATTTTTGAGAATTTCAAAATTTTGGAAATTTTACAAACCGCTCGAGCGGACTAATTACCACTCGAGCGCACATTGAAGACTTCCAGTACTTTTATAGTCTTTTACAGACCGCTCGAGCGACTAAAGGTCTGCTCAAGCGAACATCTATTTTCAATATATTTTGAAAAAATGCATTTAATTGATATTTTCAATGTTATCTTTTTCCAACCATTCATAGGCAAGAATTATGACTCAGCAAAATTAATAAACTAACAATCAACATAAATTAATTGGTTAAGGAATAAATCACTGATTTAGTAATAATTAATTAGAAGCCAAGTAAGAAATCGGTCTATTTGGAAAAGAGAGATTTGGTAATGAAACAATATGTGAAATAAGAACTCGGTTTATTTGAATAAAAAAGAATACGCGTAGTAGAATTTCGGATTACTCAGACAGAAAAGACAAGAGAAGTCAAGTTTGATCAATGAAGTGATATTGTGTTTCAATGTGTATATGTTATGTGTTTGTGTAGGTCGCGCTATCGTTTGCCTGATCTATCTGATTTGTCAAATCTGTCTGATCTGTTTCTGGAGCTATCTGTAAGTAATAACTCTGTAAAATTATGTTTGACTTTAATTATTTTTTGATAATATGAAATGATCAGTTTTCTAAAATGCTATGTTTTATATGAATGAATGATTGACCAAGTTTATGAAATGTTTTCGTGGCATCTTTAGCATCATATGATATACGTCCCTTTATGGGTCATCAGAATGCCTTTATAGCCGTCCCTTTGTGGATCATCATAATGCCTTTATGGTCGTCCCAATTATGGGTCATCGGATTTGTTAGCGCTAATGGATGTACCACGTATGATCTTATGCAAAATATGAATATGAATATGAATATAAATCTGTATATGGATCTATTTTTTATTTGAAATCTGAATATGCATAAGACTCTGTTTCTGATATAAACTCTGATTTCTGACTCTGTGATGGACATCATTCATTAAAACCTTTACTCTATTATTATTCACTGGGTTCCAGCTCACTGTATTATTTATGTATGTAGGTGATCAGACGCGTGACCAGGCTTAGAGGCGTCTGCCTGGAATATGTTTTTGTTAGCCGACCTATGTGCCTCTGTGGAGGTTCCAGATTTGTCAAGTGGTTATGGCCATGTGATTAAAGTTTAAGTTTTGTTTTCTTGTTTAGTTAAACAATTCTTTGTTTATTTTGTAAATAGGGTTAAGTCCCTTTTTGTCTAATCGATATATATACGATGACGTAAAGATGATGTGTAAATATGTATATAAAAAGTTTAAATTTTTTTTGTCATATATATTTTTGCACAACTCAATGGACATTGTATATTTGTTATTTGCTTCCGTTAGCCCCTAATAATTTGATTTCTGTTTCAGAGGCCTTCGGTAATCTACGGATTACTAGCCAGTTACGATGGTAAACCTATAGGGGCGGGTTTGGGTCGTGATAGCGAAAGAGACGAGTTTCTGGCGAAGAAGATGAGTAGATCTACTCAGATCTGATGTAGATATACTCAAATCTACATCAAATCTGAGTAAATCTATATGACATCTGATTAGATCTAAACTAAAAATAGTTATCGGAGTACAATATTCTCTCTATATCTATTTCTCTCTTTCGATTTCTCAATTTTTCTATCTTTTCTCTGCTATACACTTATATTTTTCTATTTTAATGGGGAAAATTTTTAAGTTCGGAACAAGTTGTTTTTAAGTCTTAGTTACAAGTGATGAAAACTGTAAAATTTTACAGTTTCAATTTTTTTGATGCTAAAATGAATCATGCTTTAAAACTGTAAAATTTTGCAGTTTCATAACATGTTTTCCAGTTTGATTAATAAGGATAAATGCTTAATAGAATCATACTTTGAATTTGAAATTGTAACATTTTATAATTTCAAAGCTTACTTTTTAGTTTGATTAACATTGGGGATTATTTGCTTAAATCCTACAAATATTAAAAAATAATATATACTTTTTCCCATTGTTGTTTCTTATTATTATGTTTTTTTTTCTCTTTCAGTTTATCAATATTTAGCACATTTTGCTATGTGTTTTTACTATAATTTATTCATTTATTCTTTTTTTTTCCTGTAATATTCTGGATATTCTAGCAACTTCCAGTGACGTTCAGAACATTTCAGCGATACTCCAGCAGTACTCCGGCAATACCTCGGTGACTTCCCAGTGATGTTGAATATTCCGGCGAGTCTCCGGTAACCGTTTGACGGAAGTTCGGTAGTGCTGAGATGTATTTAAAGTTATAAATAAAATAAAAAAAGATTTTTTGGTAACAATTTAAAATATGTAGGACTAATTAATGCAAGTGTTCTGTTATGGAATTAGATAAATCTTGAACTTTGTGTATAGGACTTACTAGTAAGTATGCCAAAAATTAATAACAAACCGGATAGGCTCAAGCCCATTAAGCTAGCCCATTAATCTAATTTCTTCAAAATTCTTAATCTCTAACTATGACTTTCATTTTTTTATTTGAGAAAAAAAAAAAAAAAAGTGACAATGGAAAATGCGTTTCTAGAACTCTGAGGGAAAATAGTAGCTTATCAAGTTGAATTGAATATAATTTTCAATCAAAATTAACAATTGAATATAATTTTCAATCAAAATTAACAAATGTTGATGTGCATGCTTTTGAGATGGTAAGATTTAAAATTTATGACATAAATAGGTAGGTTTAGAGCATCAGTATCAGGCTCTTCAAAATTTTAGTCAAATTATAACTTAAAAAGTCATTTTTTTATTTTAGCTAGTCACCCCATTGCATCGAACTCTCTATTTTAACTCAATCTTATTAAAATATTTGTTATTCTTTTTTTTTATAATTAAATTGATGAGTTATCAACCAAATAATTTTTATGTTTTTACAAAAGGTAAAATTGGAGGAAATGTAAAAATAAAAAAAATTACCATTGACCAGCAGGTTGACCGGCCAGACTTTCGGGCGAACGTCCGGTAACACATAACTCCACCTATTGTAATGATGAACAGTACCTCACTTATTGTAGCGAGATACTGTAGCATTAACAAAATAACTGAACGTATATCGAGTCTGAAGGGAGCCCATATTGTTGATAGCCTGATAGTGAAGGTCTTACAAGCATGAAACAAAATTGTTGTAGCAGCAATGTGGTTTGGGATTGATTTTTTTAAGTTATTTTTTTCATTTTTAGTGGATTTTTGAAAAAAGAATTTCAATAACTTTACTGAGCTATACAAACCAAAATATCAAATAAAAAATTTAAAAAATTCAAAAAAAATCCACTAAAGCTTTAAAAAAAATGCCAAAACCATTTTTGTTTGTTTGTTTGTTTTTGTGTGTGTGTGTGTGTGTGTGTGTGTGTGGTGTTTTTCAATTTTTTTCAAAATACTTTTTAGATTCTTCTACAGTAAACAAACTGAAAAAGTAAAAAATACTAAAGGCAAAAAAAAAAAAAAAATTAATTTGAAAGAATTTTTTTTAAC
Organism: Camellia japonica; assembly: GCA_030407325.1. NCBI lineage: Eukaryota > Viridiplantae > Streptophyta > Magnoliopsida > Ericales > Theaceae > Camellia > Camellia japonica. The sequence goes on from JAPPVO010000003.1 coordinate 18,284,898, forward strand.
TAATAAACTAATTTTTTTAACTAGCTTATAAAGGAAGCTCAAATTATGACTATATATATAATCATATTGTTGGCTACATATTTTGTAAAAGCCAATTATAGTTCGACACGTGGCAAAGCAAGGATAGTATGGGGAGACTGCTCAAGTCTTCGATCTTGATCGTACACGTGGCAGTGAAAATTGGTTCTCACATGATCTGAGTAGCACAGGATCAATAAAGAGATATAAGATGATGTGGCTTCAACGGTTGCTCATATTCAAATTCAAATACAAGAGGGAAGTTCAACTGCAAGGAAAGGCGTAGTGGAACTACTTCTAAGGCAGCATGATCAGCAATCATGGAGGAGCAATTCGACAGTTCGAAGTGCAGTTCGATGGTCATCCTTGAGGAGTATAAATAGCAAGGAGGTCCCCAGAAAAAACCCCAGACTCAGATCATACAAACCAGTCTTTACTTCATATTTTCTTTTCCAGTTTTACATTTCCTGTACTTTAATTTCCTGCACTTTAAATACCTGCACTGCACTTCGATTCATAGGAGTAGTTTCAAGTACATCCAAGTAGACTGTTGCTGTAAACCTCTTCGAGGCTGAGTTTGGACCATTGTAAGTGTTCATGTTGAATGAAATACTTCGATTGTTCTTCATATTAACTATTATTTCTCTTAATTTCTCCTAAGTCAAGCCACCAGTAAAAGTCCTCTTCATCGAGGCTGAAAGAACTAAAACACAATCGTCTGATAATTGGTTGGCAATTATAATTTCTGTAAGGACTGATTGATCCTTGCTGGCACGCTCGCATTTACAAAAATACCCTTCGAAAAGCCAAAAAGCCAACATATATTTTTGGCACGCCCAGTGGGACTTGTTAAAATGGCTAGACGAAGACGACAATGAGAAAATGAACGCTTGGAAGAAGGCGTAGAAGGAGAGGTAGAAATGCCTAATCCAGAGGATAATGTGGTGACACATCCTGTGGAAACTCCCATGTTATCCGAACCTATGGTCGAACAGACCAGTACTTCGGGACAAGAACCATATGTTCATAATATTGGACGAAACCAAAGAATTGGACCATCCACTGTTCCATCTACCCAGCCAACAAATCCATGGGATGGCTTAGTAGATGCTATGGGACAACAATTAATGAACACAATGGAAAGGTGGGCGACATCCTTTTTGGATCGAATGAATAACCACCAACCAACAAACACAAGACACACAGAGGAAGTTTTAAATGTCCCTCAGCAAAGATTGGCTAGAGATAAACAGCCTATGCAAGTTAATGGACAGCCTAATGGTCAAACTAGTACTCAGAACTATGAAAGACCATCACCTCAGTCTTGGTATGAACCCATTTCGAGGCCTATAGCAGGCCAAAATGCCTCAGTATTTAACAGTAAAGCCACACAAGTTGGTGGATCTGGCCAAGTACAAGAAACTGGCATAAGAATGGTTACAAATCCCATGTTCGAAGCCATACCTGGCACTAGGGGGTATAATAATCCCTTATTCGAATTTATACCCGGGGGGTTGGAGGGTTTTCCCACAAATGGAAGGGACACAACACCTGTTCCAGCACCTTTCGTAGGTCCTTTTGCAGGACAGGCTCAAAGGGGTTACCCATACCCCCAACAGCAACCTGCACCACAGGGGCAACCAGTCCCAAATGTACCACCTTATGGACCAAGAGGACCACAAGCACAAGGTTGTCCACCAAATCCTGTGTTTGTCCCTCCAGTAGTGGTTCAGCAGGCACAAAATATGGTCCCTAGGGACCAGATTGCTGATATTGTTAGGGAGATGTGTGGACCGATGGCTCGGGGGGTCCAGACTCCTGTATACAGGAAACCATACCCAGAATGGGTAGATAGGGTACATGAATACCCAAGAGGGTTCAGAATACAAGATTTTACCCTCTTCTATGGAACTGGGAATCAGTCAACAGTAGAGCATATTGCTAGATTTGCTGCTCAATGCGGTGAATTCACTAATCATGACTATATGAAACTGAGATTGTTTCCAAATTCCTAACTGGGGGAGCATTTGTATGGTACATCAACCTTACACCTGGCTCCATTCAAACTTGGCAACAAATGGAAGAGGCATTTCATGCCCAATTCTTCCAATCAGAGCCAGAGGTTTCCATGGCAGACTTGGCAAGATTGAGTCAAAGGCCTGAAGAAAAGGCTACTCAGTTTATTGCCAGATTTAAAAGGGCTCGAAATAAATGTAGAGTCATCCTACCAGAGCCAGAATTCGTGAGATTGGCTCAAAATGGTTTAGAGTTCAGGCTTCGAAAGAAGTTTGACTCAACTGAATTCAGGGATTTGGTCGAACTAACCTATAAGGTGTCTCGATATGAAGCATTACTAGAGGAGGAACAAGATCGAAATAATGCCTCGTATAAGACATATTATAGAGATCCAAATTATGAGATCGATGCAGCAGAGATTGTGGGCAAAGAACCTGTAATCTGTGAAGCATTAATTCATAAGGATACAACCATCGACCAGCAGTTTAAAAAGAAAGACTTTCATAGAAAGTACTCTTTCGACCTAACAAAAGCAACAGCCAATTTCCTTAAGTTACCAAAAGGAGTAAAACTGCCATCTCCAGATGAACTTAAAGGAAAAGTATACTGTAAATGGCATAACTCTTGGTCTCACTCGACTAAAAACTGCATTGTTTTTCGAGACAGGATCCAAGAGCAAATTCGGAAAGGAAGTTTGAAGTTCCCAGCCAAAACAGAAAAGGCCATGGGGATTGACAGTAACCCGTTTCCAGAAGTTGGAGAAAGCGCAGCTAATGTGGTTGTACCAAACTTTCAGAATTTATCTCTGCAGGAATTGGAAGAGGTCAATGTGCAAATGCATATTGCCAACCAGACAACTGCAAAGAAGGATACTAGAAACCCACCAGTTATTGGACAAGGTTTCTCACATCAAAAGAACACTCTGATGAAGAAGCACTGGATGACGATTCCTTGGAAGCAGCTGTAATGCAGAGGATGTGTCCCAGATGCAGACTGAGCTACAAATGGTTGAAGGGGCTTCCAATTGATGGGAAGCAATACTATAGGGATGTCCAGAGACGTCCTAAGTCAACCAATGCTTACAACAAAAGGCCGTATCCGGCTAGTGATAGGCAGCGACCATTAGTGGTTGAGCCTGCAGTAGACAAAATGCGTGATAAAGGCAAGAGGCCCTTGTGTGAGTCTAGGCCACCTAACTACTACAGAATGGAGAGCAGCCATTCTGAAAGAAGATTGGAGAGGAGTTCAGGTTATGGGACTAAAGCCAGAGATTGGCCCCCTAGACCAACCTCACGAAGAGCAGAAAGTGGCCACCTCCATCGAAGGCCAGAATCAGGCTCGAAACATGAGACCAGATTCAAGCACTTACCTTCACAGCCAGCTTCGAAGATGGCTTCGAAGGTTGAAAAAAGCAGTTCAACATCTGAGTCAGCAAGTTCGTGGGTACCTGGGGTTCCAGATTGGTTTGTAATGCAGAACAAGCCTAGGGAGGTGCCTGCCCAAAGGGATGTTGGAAACCAAGGCAGGATGGTCAAGCCTCCTTTGGTGGCTCCGAACAACTGGGTATTGCTGAAACATCCAAAGACAAATGAACCAGATATGGTTCCAGTCATTTCCAGATCACAAAGGAGGAAAATTCAGCGCAGGTACACCCAGTACCAGCAAGATTTGAAAGAAAGTGGAGAGAGTTCTTCACTGGTTAAGACAGAAGGAAAGAAGACTTCGGAGTCAGACCATACTCCAAAACCGACTCTGCAAAGCAAAGTGGTTTGTAGCAGAGAACAGTTGGCTCAGGTTCATTCTGAACTAAAGGCCAGAGAGAAGTCTAGTTTGGCAGGGTTGGAGAAGGCCCTGATGGAAAGTGATAGCGAAACAGAAGAAGAGATTGGCATGAGCCAAAAGAAGGAAATGGCAGAAGAAGAAATGTTCGAAGCCTTCATGGCTGAACAAACATTTCTGACTGAAGAACCAGTTGAGAAAGATCCTTCGAAGGGATCAGTTATCAACGAAGTGCCAGAGTGCAGCATGGAGGATGCTGCTGAAGACACCAAGCAAGGTAGCCAAGAGGGGAAGAAGGTACAGCCAGCCATCCAATTTGGCTCATTTCCTCCAGTATCAGTCAATATGGTACACATATTGCCTCATGAGTTCCAGGCTGGGGATGAGGACCAAGACATGGATCCTATTCCAGTCTCCAGTGAGGAATCACAAGTGAGTATGGTACAGGATGGTCCTGGAATGGCTATCCCGATGGAAACTGAATGTGAGAGCGAGGAAGAGGTGAGCATCAACCTCTCATATCCTTTTGAATATCCCTCGAATTCCATGACACAACATGTCAAGCCTTTGTACATCAAGGCTTTCTTCGATGGGATACAACTGAATCGAGTCCTGATAGACAATGGGGCAGCAGTAAACTTATTACCGAAATCTTCTTTGAAGAAACTAGGGAAAAAGAATCCCAGGTTGATCCCAACCAGCACAACCATCGCGGCTTTGCTGGAGATAAACAGATGGCTCAAGGGATTCTACCCATTAACTTGAGTGTGGGAACCAGGGACTGCATGACAGCATTCTTCGTAATCGACAGCAATGCTAAATATAATGCTTTACTCGGGAGAGATTGGATCCACACTAACAAATGTGTGCCTTCCTCTTTGCATCAGAAGATCATGATGGCTTTGGGCAATGGAGAGACAGAGGAGATTGATGCAGATCCTCAACCCTTCATAGCCTGTGCAGACTTTGCGGAGGCCAAACTGTATATTGAAGGAGTGACACCACTCAGTATACTGAGGAAAGCTGATGGCTCAGCCGAAGTGACGGCTGATGAGGAAGTGACACACCTGAAGCACTTAGTCCAAGAGAGTGCTGATGAAGAGGTTGTCGTTAAAGATGACAATGATGCCTGGTTGTAGGCAAAGAGATGAAGAACAAGAAGCCAAGTCTTTGGCTCTGATTAAATTCTCAACATTGGACGTAAAAGCAATAGTCCAGAAAGTACAGAAGCAAGAGAGAAGAGCCATGATAACTGGCTGTGAACAAGAGCAGCAACAGGTCAGAATTTTGACCCTTGGGAAATACTGTGCGTTGGACATTGAAACAAAAGTCCAGGAGATACAGGAAGAAGATGCCTTGTGGACAGATTTTGTCTATGAGGAAGAGGGCAGAGATGTCGAATTAAAGAACCTAGGAGCAGAACAAGGTAAGAAGGTTGCTTCGAAGGTTGAAGAAACCAAAGAAGAAGCTTCAATGAGTTCTCAGACACAAGACCCCTTAGAAGAAGTAAATTTAGGGGAAGGTTCTGTGCAGCAGCCCACCTATATAAGTGCTTGTTTGAATGCTCTGGACAGAGACCAGTTGTTGGTTGTTCTAAAGAAATACAAAGATTGCTTTGCATGGTCTTACAATGAACTACCAGGATTGGATAGGTCATTAGTGGAACATAGGCTTCCTATGAAGCCTAATTTCAAGCCATACAAGCAGAAACCAAGAAGAATGAGTCCAGAAGTAATTCAGAAAGTCAAGGAAGAAATTCTTAGACTACTCAAGGCAGGCTTTATTAGGACAGCCAGGTATGTTGAATGGCTATCTAATATTGTGCCTGTAGTTAAAAAGAATGGCAAAATGAGGGTATGCATTGATTTCAGAAACTTAAATCTAGCAACTCCCAAAGATGAGTACCCTATGCCTATAGTGGATCTGCTGGTAGACAGTTCAGCAGGGCATCAAGTTTTATCAATGATGGATGGGCACTCTGGTTATAACCAAATCTGCATTGCAGAGGAGGATATCCACAAGACAGCATTCAGGTGTCCTGGGAATATTGGCACCTTCGAATGGGTTAAAATGCCATTTGGTCTGAAGAATGCTGGGGCTACATACCAGAGGGCTATGAACACTATCTTTCATGACCTCATTGGAGGGTATCTAGAGTGTTATATTGATGACATTGTAGTGAAATCCCAGTCCATGGAGGAGCATCTGTTTCATTTAGAAGCAGCTTTTGAAAGAATGAGGAAGTTCAAGTTGAAGCTCAATCCCCTTAAGTGTGCTTTTGGCGTATCATCTGGAAACTTCTTGGGTTATGTGGTACACAAGAAAAGAATACAGATTGATCAGAATAAAGCCAAAGCCATCATTGAAGCCAGGCCTCCATCAAGTAAGAAAGAATTACAAAGGTTCCTTGGACAGGTTAACTTTCTTCGAAGGTTCATTTCTAATACTGCAGGGAAAACTAAAGTATTTTCTTCCTTGTTAAGGCTGAAAGATGAAGAGGAATTTGTGTGGACAGCAGAGCATCAAATTGCTTTCGAAGGTATCAAAGCCTACTTGGCCAACCCTCCAGTGCTGATGCCACCAAAGGGGAACAAGCCCTTGAAGTTGTACATAGCTGCAGCAGAAGATTCATTGGGAGCTTTTTTGGCCCAAGACAATGAAGAAGGCAAGGAGCAAGCTATTTATTACCTTAGTAGGTTTTTAAATTCTTGTGAATGTAAATATTCAGCTGTTGAAAAGCTGTGTCTTGCTTTGTATTTTGCTGCAATGAAATTAAGATATTATCTTTTACCTACAACTGTCTTGGTAATTGCAACCACAGATTTGGTTAAATACATGTTATCCAGACCTATGTTGAGGGGAAGAATTGGCAAGTGGATACTAGCCTTATCAGAATTTCATCTAGAGTATGTCCCTCAAAGGGCAGTAAAAGGGCAAGTCTTAGCCAATTTTCTGGCAGACCATCCATCTCAAACAGAGAGCCAAGAGATAATGGAGCTTGGTATGGCTAGTGTTGAGCCATGGCAGATGTGGTTCGATGGATCGAAAGCCAATGGTTTAACTGGAATTGGTATTGTGATTAAGTCTCCACAAGGGGTAGAAACCACACATGGTTTCAGAGTGGATGAAGCCACCTGTTCCAATAACCAGGCTGAATATGAAGCCTTAATAGTGGGACTAGAAATTCTTATTGGATTACAAGTACATGCAGTTGACATATTTGGAGACTCTCAATTGGTGGTTAACCAAGTGAAAGGGGTTTTCAAGTGTCAAAGCATAAGTATTTTGCCATACTATGTTGTTGCCTTGCATTTGCTTTCTCAGTTTCAAATAGCAAATGTAACTCATGTTCCAAGATTCTTGAACAATAGGGCTAATGATGTAGCTCAGAAAGCTTCGAACTTCAAGAGAAGGGATAATACCCAAAGGGACATAAGCCAAACAACATATCAAAGATTAATACAACCTTTGAATAAAAGGAATGTGGTCTTGGAAGTCAATCACAATGACTTACAAGAACAAGATTGGAGGCATCCAATAATGCAATACTTGGTTGGTCCATCTTCGAAGGCCAGCAGGAAAATCAAATTGCAGTCTATGCAATATATGATATATGGCAATGCTCTCTACAAAAAGGGGGGAGATGGCTTATTGCTGAAATGTTTAGGCCCAAAAGAAGCATTAACAGCTATGGCTGAGGTTCATGAAGGCATTTGTGGTGCTCATCAACCGGGTGTGAAGATGAGATGGTTGCTTCGAAGGCATTCCTACTATTGGCCAACTATCCTTAAAGACTGCATAGAATATGCAAAGGGTTGCCAGGCATGTCAAAAGCATGGCACAATAAGGCATGTGCCCATAACTGACCTACATGCAGTAGTAAAGCCTTGGCCATTTAGAGGATGGGCCATGGATATGATGGGAAAAATACACCCACCTTCTTCGAAGCATCATTGTTTCATTCTAGTGGCCACTGATTATTTCACCAAGTGGGTCGAAGCCAAGCCATATAAGGCTGTAGATCAAACAGAGGTCATTGGGTTCATTAAAGACTTGATCCATAGATTTGGCATCCCACAAACCATTACTGTGGATAATGGGACTGTATTCGATGGGAAAATGGTGAAGTCTTTTGTGGCAGAGTTTGGAATTAGCCTTGTTAATTCCACACCTTATTATGCACAAGCCAATGGTCAAGCTGAATCATCCAACAAGTCCTTGAAAAAAGGAATACAAAAGGTTGTGGAGGATAATCCCAGGGATTGGCATAACCTTCTGTTGGATGTCTTATGGGCTTACAGAACCTCCCCAAGATCAAGCACAGGAGTCACTCCTTATGCCTTAGTATATGGGCATGATGCAGTTTTACCTGTGGAAATTAATGTCAAATCTTTGAGGGTAAGATGCCAAGATCAGTTAGATCCTGAGCAATACCATCAAAGTATGTGCTTGGAGTTAGAAGGCATAGATGAAGCCAGAATTTTGGCATTAAATAGCATTCTTTTTCAAAGGAGTTAATGTTATCTTAAAGATACGAAGAAAGTGATATTAGATTAAACTCTCTCTCTCTCTAAAAACCTCTCTCTTTCAAAAACCTCCTCCCCGGGCCTCTCTTTTGGGCCGGCCGGCCGCCGCCTTTGGCTATGGCGGTCGGCTGGGCTAGTGTCTGCCGTGTTTGTGTGTTGCTTTTCCGTTAATAAACTTGAGTCTCCCGTTATCTTCCCACCTGGGGTGTTTGGTGTGCTGCGGGGTTGTCCAGGATCTACACTCGAGCGCTTTTTGCGAGTAGGAGCTTGAGGGGTGTACTATGGTTCAGTTTTTAGGAGAAGGAGCGATGCTTGGTTTGGGCGGAAACTTGGGTGTCGGAGTCTTCTCAGAACTGTCTGGGTTCATTCGCGCGTTCCTATTCGCGCGAGAGTTTGAGGGGTGTAAGAGGAAGATCTGGAGGAGGAAGTAGTCCTGCTGGTGGGTCAGGTTTTGGACCTGCAGAGGGTGGTGTCCCAGTGGATGGGGTACCCAGAGGTTGGTCGGGTCAGCAGCGGTGGCGTGGAGGTCAGCATCTGTGGCGAGGTGTGGTCTCTCGGCAGTGAGCAAGTAGTCCTGCTGGGAGATGTTCTGTGGGTGGCGTGGGTGTTGTTCTGCAGTGGTGCCACAGTGGTGATCCAGCTGGGTTTCCGGTGGTGGCGGTGCGGGCTGTGTGAGGTGGGTGTTGGCGGCAGTCTAGCAGAGTGGGCATGGGCAGCAGCTTAGTGGTTCTTCACTTGTGCGCTCTTTTGGTGAGCAGGAGTTTGAGGGGTGTGATCTTTGGGCGGAAACAAGGGTATCGTAGGCGATCCAGTTCTGTCCGGTTTGTCGCTCGAGCACTTCTTCTCGAGTGAGAGTTTGAGGGGTGAAGAGGCGTGAGTTTGTAGTCCTGTTGGTTATGGAGTTTGGCAGTGGGTTTTGGGTGTAAGTCAGTAGCAGTCCTGTTGCAAACTTCAGCCGTGGGGTATGTTTATACCATAGCCGGTACGAGTTGTTTCAGGGAGAGGAGTTTAGCAGCTTGGTGTGGGTTGTTGGGTTTGAAGATCCGGAGTCGGGCTTTCCGGTGGTTGCTATGGAGTCTTCTCGGGTGTGAGCTTGAAGTTCCGGTGGGTGTTGAGATGCGGGGTGGAGATGAGGCGTGCGTGAGGGGTGTTGGCAGCAGAGGCATGCGTGAGTGCTTTGAAAGGTGTAGCTGCAGAGGGGTGTTGTCTGATCTTGGGGAGTGGGGTGTTGGGTTTAGTACTTTCAGTTTGGTTTGGGTGGTTTGGTGGGTTGTTTATGTGGGACTCTTGTATTTTATTTGTATTTTATTTTATAGTTAAGTTCTTCTTAACTTTTTTGTTTAAAAAAGAAAATCGAGAGGCTTAGGGGTTGGTTGTATGGCTGCGAGTAGCAGTAGTAGGGGTATTTTTATACTTCCGAATCTCTCTCGATGCATGTCGTCCTCCTGTATCTTTAATTTCATGCTGTTATATGAAATTTTTCTTTGCTGATCAAAAAAAAAAAAATAGCATTCTTTTTCAAAAGAAGAAAGCAGCCAAGAATTATAACAAGAAAGTCAAACACATTGGCTTTGATGAAGGTGATTTGGTATGGAAGACAATACTCCCAATAGGGATTAAAAGCCATAAGTTTGGCAAATGGTCACCTAACTGGGAAGGACCATATCAAGTTCATAGAGTTCTGCCTTTTGGAGCATACCATTTGAGAAATCTGAATGGGTATGTACATCCCAAAAAGATTAATGACAGATATTTGAAGCCTTATTTTCCAACCATTTGGGAAACACAAGGAATAAAATAAACATTGAATACAAAAACAGAAGACTGCTCAAGTGATAGACAAAATTTGTTCTTTTATAAAGAATTAAGTACATTGTGCCACAAATTGGCCCAGAAATCATTGCAATGTCTTAATTGTTTTTTTACAATAGATTTCCTATTGCTAAGTGAGGGAACTAGTTGAATAGCTGTAGCCATGTCTTCTTTGCGATCGGCCAGTTCTTGGTTAGTGATTTGCAATTTAGTGTCAGTTCGAACCAAGGCTTGGTTTACTGCAGCTAGCTCCTCTTCAAGTTGAGCTTTCTTCTCCAGCAGTTGGTCTCGAAAGTGGGAGGCAGAGGAGTGTTGTTCTTTCAGAGTTGATACCTCGGTATGCACTTGGGAAACAAAACTCTAGTCGCCAACCAATTTCTCAGCCTCAGACTTGGCAGCTTGACAAATGCTAATATAGAAATCAATAGTAGCTGCAGCCTGGGATAGATGGCTTGAGACATTCATGCCGGACTGCTCAGTAATTCTACAACACTGAAGAAACCCATTTCTGATGATAGGCCTTTGTAGAGCCTCGAAGGGAGTCCTCGAAAAGGAGGTCAGCAGTTCCAAGCAAGTGTTTAAGTCTATAGAAGGTGCAAAAGGCTTGCTGCTGGAGGAAGAAGTGCTTTCAAGGATTTCTAGCAAAGAGTCAGTCAAAACTAATGGCTCGACTTCAACACTGGATGTTGGAGAGGTAGAAGGTACGTCAAAGAGACTAGCTAATCTGGCCTCAAAAACATCGACCTCATCCATAGACATAAAGGGCGCAGGAAGAATTGTAGTGGAAGGCACAGAGGACTGCATGGGGATAGGAGAAATGAAATGAGCATCTTTGGCAGTCTCTATGGTCTTAGCCACCAATGAATCAAGAGAAGAGGGGCTGGAAGTAGGCAAAGGTGATGAACTATGAATTGGAAGATTACCAGCACCCTCTATAAGGGAATCAACTGCCATCGGAGATGGAGTAGCAGTTGGAATTTCTGTGAAGGAAGAAGAAGTAGACTGAGGTCGATCAAAGGTCAAAAAGGGGAAATATGGCTCTAAGCCAAGAAAAAGAGATGCAGGGATGTTTGGACTCAAAGAAGGTATATTGAATATAGGTTTAGAGAGTGGGAGCATGATTTGGATGGTTTTCACATGTTGCATCTGGTCAACTTCAACTGAAATCGAGGGAGCCCTCGCTGGAAAGATGGATGCAATAGTTGTTGCTGCAAGAGGAGGAAATACAAAGGACTGTCAAAATTCAGTATCAAAAGTTGACAAAGAGAGAACAGCGGAAGTGTGAAAGAACTTACTTGTTCCAGAGATATTAACACTGATGGAAGAGCTGCGAAGGGAATAATGCTCGGCAGTCTGTTGCCTTCTTACAGCTTCCCTTTGAAGTGCATCAGCAGTAGCAGCCTCATTTCTCAAAAGTTGTTGCTGCCGTTTCTTCTCGGCCCTCTCAAAGACAATTATTTCCTTGGAATGTTCCTGCTCTACTGCCTTGGCAGCTGCTTCATGAATAGGGTCTTCAACCAAGTCAGCGGCAGGAACAGTCACTTTCTTTCTTTTTCTTCTTGGCAGTGATGCTACTGGCTCCTTTTCGATTCCCCTCTCTTCGACTTGGAGTTCAGATTCTTCACAGATAGGCTCTTTCCCCATTATTATAGTGGTTGTCTCGAGGAAAGGAGGTTCGATTGTATCAGAAGTGGAGACAGCCACCTTTTGTCTCTTTGTTCTCTGCAAAAGCACTTCTTGCTCTTGCTCAACCTCTTCTTCTTCTTCCAGAGATTCAGGTTCTTCAGGAGGAAGGACTAACTTCCTTTTCTGTTTTTGTTGTTTCTTCTTGAGAAGAGCTAAAGTCTCAGCTCTCTTGGGGGATTCTTCTTGCGGAGACCCTGCACCAAAGAACACAAGTCTAAGGGAAACGAACAAGAGATTCAAAAGAAAGAAAAGGGGAAATCTGAAAATACTTACCCTTCTTCGAAGCAGCTCTAGTAACTCTAGCTGGAGGGGTTGAAGTTGCAGGAATAGTTGTGGCGGCTTCAGGAAGAGAAGGGATGTCCTCAGCTGCTGCTGACTTAGCCTTTGAAGGCACTCCCAACCTTATTAGCAAGTCATGAGGGTGCACAGATAGGCGCACTTCCATATTGGCTGTCCACCAGTTCTGAAATCTTTTCAAAACTAAGCCAGATGGAAGAAAGGGGACAAATTGGAACTCATTCAATTCCTTCAGCAGTTTAAGTATTGCTGTCTCTAGCCTGGATTTGGATATTCTCAAATCTCTAGCAGTAAGGTGAACATTCGAGAGACTGCAAAGTGGGACAGGTATCCCTTGAGTGAGCCCAAATTGTCTGGCAAACTGGGAAAGACAATACACCTCAGAAATGCACTTATAAGCTCGAGGGTTCAAAGTGCCAATGAACAATTCCCTTGGTAGCAGTATAGAGGCCCACATATCTTTGTGAGGTGAGGTGAGGTAGAGCATTCTTTATTGGCCAGAAAAGTCTGCAGCCAGGATGGTCCTCTATTGGCTTCGAACGGACAAAAGAAGGAGGCAGACGGAGAAATAGGAAGTTGGTAAAAGAAAGTAAAGTAATGAGCAAAAGAAGCAGGGTAAAGGACAATCCTAGCATACTTCTCCCCATAAGTGCTAGGGTCCTGGACAAGGAATCTGAGGCATTTAGAATGCAGATCAGTAAAATAGGCAAAGAGCCAGAGCTGGAGCACCCAGAAGGGACCTCCTTGGTTAACATCAAGTGGTCTTTCACAAAATTGGGAGCAAGCTCTGTATATATGGCCTAACAGGTAAGGGGCAAGAGCTATATGCTTTTTCAAGACAAGTGCCTTTGCGAGGGGAGCAAACTCAGGCATAATCCTCTGAGATGATGTGCAAAAAAGAAATTTGCATAACCAGTACAAAATGAAGGAAAATAATTCTCTGTCTTTCACAGGGCCTTCCTTTTTATTTTCAGCCTTTACAAAGTCACTATAAGAAGAGGTTAAGGCTGGAAGGAAAAATTTGACAGGAAGGTCCGGATAGTTGGGAGTAAAAGGAAAGCCATGAGGGGAAAGCCCTAAAAGATGGCAAATATCGAGAATGGTGGGAGCCATCATGCCACATCGAAATTGGAAGAAATTAAAAGCCACATTCCAAAAACATAAAGCAGCTGGAATTAAGAAGGGATCTTCAGGGATGATGAACCTGGAGAGACGAAGGGCGTCGAGGATATAGAGCTCTTGTAAGTCATCTTCTCTTGCTGGTACAACCCTGTCATATTATTCCTCCCATTCAGTTCTCAATGTCGGCCAGCAGCGATGAGGCCGGGTCAATCTCCAATTGCTCCAATCGAGCTCTCCTTCGTAAAGAAGAAAGTGGTCCTCCAAACGAGGGTATAAAGCTGGGAGTTGGTCAGGAGCTTCTCGAAAGATGGGACCTAGAACGTACTCTTGTTGACTGCTATGACAAGGAACAAAGAGACGTCCATTTATGGCGCTTGGTTCACCAGTTGTTAGCTTGGTGATTTCTTCATCAATACATCGTTTCAAAGCCATGGTAGGACTGATACGATCGCCAGCAAGCACTTTTAGCGAGGAGGAATCCATTGGTAGCAAGCAGTAAGGAAGAGAGGGGTAACAGAAGATCGGTAGGGTTTGTGTGTTGAAGGAGCAAGTGATTTCAGAATACGAAACAAAGGGTTTTTAAAAGCTTTGTGTCTGAAAAATATATTGCGTAAGTCGTTCAGTACTAAAAGTACGAATACGAAGAGTTTCCTTCAATATTGATACTTTTGGAGGGAAAAACACAGCCCAAATACTAAAGTCAACTTCGAAGTAAAACATTTGGCTTCGAAGCCACATTTGGCACCAAAAGCCAGAATACAACGGCTTCGAAACAGAAGCCGGCTTCGAAGCATACTACATGCCTAAAGATGCTAGAATGCTCGAGTATTGGTCTACTTTAAGGCCACGTTTGTTTGGCGGATTAGGTTGGATGGGATTGTTAGTGAAGGGATTGTTAGTGAAGGGATTGTTAATGTGGGATTGATAGTGAGGGGATTAAGTAAAAGTATGTTTGTTTTGATGATAGTGTGGGAGATAATTAGTGATGGGATTGTTAATTATTTTTGTATAAAATAAATAAATAAATTATTTCTATATTAAAAAAATTAAAACAAATATTAAAGTAAACAAGTGCACTTGGTAAAAAAATGAAATTAAAAAATAATTTTTTTATATAAAATAGACTCAATCCCCTCACTATTTTCCTAATCCCACCCAAAATCTACCCAAGCTAATCCCCCTGTGTGAGGGGATTCATAGTCCCATGGGACTACTAGTCCCCTCCTATTTTTTCCAAGCAAACATGGGCTATGTAGGGCCCACGGGATTGGTAGTCCAATCCCCCCACCTATGGAGCCAAACAAACATGGCCTAAAGCTGTTTAAGGGCTATTAATCAAAGTAACGACCTTCAGAGCAAATCCTAGGATTCTTTAAGGATGAGGAGCACTGTTCGAAGCATCAAAACCAATCATTGGTTTTTTATATATATAAGAAGGAAATCATCTTTTAAACTAAAACAGCATGGACTGTTCTTTCGAAACAGAAGTGGTCAATTTAAAATTGACTGACTATATCAACCATGACCATGTATTGGTTAAAGTTGTTGAATTCGAAACACTAATTAAAGCTGTTTGAGGGCTATTAATCAAAGTAACGACCTTCAGAGCAAATCCTAGGATTCTTTAAGGATGAGGAGCACTGTTCGAAGCATCAAAACCAATCATTGGTTTTTTATATATATAAGAAGGAAATCATCTTTTAAACTAAAACAGCATGGACTGTTCTTTCGAAACAGAAGTGGTCAATTTAAAATTGACTGACTATATCAACCATGACCATGTATTGGTTAAAGTTGTTGAATTCGAAACACTAATTCAGATGATATCAGCCAGAATTGTCAACTTTACTCCATAAATTGGAAAAAGACATGTTGGTTCTTTTTAGTGTTTCATTAAAAAAAAAAAACAATTGAGTCCAGATTCGAAGGATGAGATTGTTCAATTCGAAGTCCTGAATTGGCTTTTAAAGACAAGGAAACAGAGTCAAACAATGTCAATTACAGAAAAACTTTGTTTGTATTCAAGCCAAGGCAATTACATCAAGTAACCCTATCTAGGTACAAACTTAAGCTCATAAAAATAAGGAATAGAATAAATAACAAGATCATGAAATTTGGTCCAACAGTGACCAATGAAATTTTGTTCTTTCTTTATTATATCCTCTATTTCTTCTAAAGTTGGCTGCATGAGTTGATGTGCTCTCACTTCGTAGTAGAGCTCTTCAGCCTTTATTTCGAAGGCTTCCTCTCTCAATTTTTGCTCTATTTCGTCTATGATCAAATCATCCCAATACGTAGAATCTTTATTCTTGAAATCATCGAATTCTTCGATAAAGTTCTCTGCTTCGTACTGGGCATGAATTCGAAGAGACGAAAGTTGGTCTAAGGATTGCGTAGTAGCCTTAGAATTTCGATGCCAGTAAAGGAGCAATGGGAGTTGGTCCAGGAACATGTGAAGTTCTGCTTGGGCAAGGGGATTAAGGACATGGCTCCTAGTCAGAATATCACAAGCCCATTGAAAGTTCTTGAAAGGGACTACGTCCTCAAGAACATTGAAAGGCAAGTGAGAGAAAGCTGCAAGCAGAAGTTGAGCTTGTTTTCGCTCAACTGGAGTAGGAAATGATGGAGGTTTGTAAGGTGAAAAAACTTCATTCAGGGAGAGTGCAAGCCTCAGTTTTTCTGTCCAACAAAGAGTTGGTGGAGGAGAAGGGATAGATGCTTCTGCTTCAGAAGATGGAGAAGAAGGTGTGGATGCTTCTATTATGGGAGATGGTATAGGGGTGGAAGGAACAAAGGCATTAATATAATCAAGCCAGTCAGAAGAGCAAATCTTCGCCTTTTTGGCTAAGAATGATGTTGTACCCTTGTGCTTCTTCTAGGTGCCGGGTAGCATGCATTATTTTTGTAGGCATGGAAGATGTGTACCATGCTACAAGCAAATTCTCCTCCAAACTACGTCGATGGTCAATGGGCACGTAGGGGTAGACCACTGAACTTCGAGCGTAAGAAGGAAATTCTAAAGGGTCAGTGAACTCAACAAAATGATAGTTAATTCGTTCCCTCAAATCCCAGGGCTCAGATGTGGACCAGCTTGTCCAGTCAGAAACCCCAGAAGATGAAGAAGTTGCAACTTCATCCCATGCAGAATTTTGTGAAGAAGAGTTTCCTAAATCCATATTTGTAACTTGCCAAATCAAAGGTTTGAGAATAGTTCGTTCGAAGTGCAAGGGGAAGTCAGAGGAAGAACTTTTTGTATCTGTATCTGCAACTTGTGGAATCGAAGGATTAAGGACAATGTATTCGTAGTCCAAAGGTTGGTAATTTGCAAAGGCTTCCATGACCTGAATATAGAAAGGCGGGCAAAGGTGGCCAATGAATGCGTGGAGATTCTTTCGAGGGGAAACAGCATTACTCAATGGCTCTTCGGGTACTTGATCAATGGAAAGGGAAATTGATTGAGCCATAGTCTGTTCGAATGCTAAGGTATTGGGACGTTCAACAAATTGAAAAAGAGTTAATGCAAATGATCACCAAAGAGATGACGGTTGTGTTTCCAGAAGATAGACTCTATGCACATTCCAAAAGCGTGAGAAAGGCTGCGATCCACTAATATCACCAAGTATTGGGTATATTAGTGCGGGGGGTAATGTTGGCTACATATTTTGTAAAAGCCAATTATAGTTCGACACGTGGCAAAGCAAGGATAGTATGGGGAGACTGCTCAAGTCTTCGATCTTGATCGTACACGTGGCAGTGAAAATTGGTTCTCACATGATCTGAGTAGCACAGGATCAATAAAGAGATATAAGATGACGTGGCTTCAACGGTTGCTCATATTCAAATTCAAATACAAGAGGGAAGTTCAACTGCAAGGAAAGGCGTAGTGGAACTACTTCTAAGGCAGTATGATCAGCAGTCATGGAGGAGCAGTTCGACAGTTCGAAGTGTAGTTCGATGGTCATCCTTGAGGAGTATAAATAGCAAGGAGGTCCCCAGAAAAAACCCCAGACTCAGATCATACAAACCAGTCTTTACTTCATATTTTCTTTTCCAGTTTTACATTTCCTGTACTTTAATTTCCTGCACTTTAAATACCTGCACTGTACTTCGATTCATAGGAGTAGTTTCAAGTAGATCCAAGTAGACTGTTACTGTAAACCTCTTCGAGGCTGAGTTTGGACCATTGTAAGTGTTCATGTTGAATGAAATATTTCGATTGTTCTTCATATTAACTGTTATTTCTCTTAATTTCTCCTAAGTCAAGCCACCAGTAAAAGTCCTCTTCATTGAGGCTGAAAGAACTAAAACACAATCGTCTGATAATTGGTTAGCAATTATAATTTCTGTAAGGACTGATTAATCCTTGCTGGCACGCTCGCATTTACAAAAATACCCTTCAAAAAGTCAAAAAGCCAACACATATCTTCCGTTTTGGTATGAAATTAGCATGTGATTTGCACGTTTGCGACCGGAGTAGTTGACAGTTACATTCCTTATAAATTTCACATATAATAATATTATTTTATTCATAAAAAATATTTTAAAATTTACTTGAAAAAAAAAAATATGGGTGTTGTGATGTGACATATCACTGGAAATTTGAATTTATATAATACATTTCTTTATAGATACGTTTTGAAATAAATTTTTTCTTTCACATAATTTAGACAATTTCACACACCTATTTCAATTGCAATGTCACAATCAAAAAATAGTATGGTTAACATATGAAATTGATATTTGCCAATGCAGTTTTTTTTTTTTCCTCTTTAGTGATTTTTTTTTTTTTAAATTCAAAATGGATTCACTTTAAAATTTTACTGGCTAAAAGACCTTTAAAAAAGTTAAAAAAAATTTACTAAAAACAACAAAAATTAAAAAATGACTTTTTAGTCGTTGCCAAACAAAGCTATTTTCTTATCATTAGACTTATACCATTAGTTGTTTTTTTATCTAATAATAAGAAAATCTGATAAAAAATTATTTGTGTATAGTATTTGTTACACCAATAAATTTTATGGTATGTCAGGATTTTAAATATCAAACAACCAAACACAATAGATGGAATCAGTTCAAAAACAAAAACAATAAAAACGGATGGAAGGCTTATGAGCTAGATATGTCATCATAACTGACTTTAAAAAAGGGAATCTAAATAAGACAAAGCCACCACGAATGAGCTAAATATGTCGTCATAGTTGTTGGCAACTTGTTATATTGAAGATAATACATTTTAGACATTCGTGAACCAACAAGTGTAAAATGATTTTATTTGCTTATTAAATTTTAATTGTTTGGACCCATTAAGTGATCTCCCTAAACTTTGATCAATATAGTTAGTTGGTTTGCTTTTGGAATACTGTTCCTTAATTTTTTTTGTTTTTCATGATTTATTTTCTTTGAAAAAAAATCATATTTTATTCTTTTTTTCTTTTAGGATTGCCTAAAAGTTTATTTTATTTTATTTTTTAAAATTTTGGCTTCACTAAAACAAAAACCACACAAATTTTTTTTTTTACTTTATTATTTTTTTTCTTAGATTTCTTCTCAAATAGTTAACTCTTTGAGTGAATCTAAAAAGTTTTTAAAAAAAACTTACCAAAATATGAAAAAAGTTTAGCAAAGATTAAAAAAATGCAAAAAACAAAGAACACAAATAATTGTTGAGTTTGAAAACCAAACAAAATGGTTTCTCAATGCAATGGCTTAAGATTGGGCATGTATGAGAACTATTGGTACATATCACTTGTTTGTTTTTGTCACTCTTTTATATTACCAAATTATATAATAAAATATTATTTATTTTTATCAATTTTTTAATAATTATCTCAAAATAAGAAAATCAATCATAAATATCAACGTAAGAAGTGAAATAAAATATTGATAAAAAAATAGACCATATATAACCTTTCTCATTGCTAATTAATGCATGTGTAGATATTTATGCTGTGTTTGATTGGGGGATTTAAGAAGAGATTTGGAAAATGAAATGGAAAAGGTAGGTGAAATATGAATAAAATATACCTATATTTCACCTAGTTTCACGCACTTTTTCCCTTTCCCTTTTCAAATCCCTCCCCAAATCTCCCAACCAAACACACCTAACATGAAATGCCTCCTTAACTACAATGTTTCAACCTTAAATTGCATAATTTAGTGGTCTATATTCAGTGATAATCTTGCTAGTTTCCCTTTAATAATTGCATGAAAATACAAATTTTTCAGGCAAAGTTGTGCACGAAATGAACATATGACCAATCTTATAACCGGTTAAATAACACTGTAAATGTGAACACATGTGATCATCTAATTTGTTGGATTAATTAGGCTTACTATGAATAGATGGAGACCAAATACTAATGTTACATATTAAAAAATTAATATTCAAAAAAAGTATAGAAAATAAAACAGGTATCATAAATCATATTCATTTAAATATCATTCACGATATATTAAATTAAACATCATATTTTCTTGACATTTTTCTCTCTATATATATATTTTTTGAGTGCATAACTTTTCCAAAATAAAAAATATCTAGGCGAAAAAAAATCTCCAATCGATTAGAATCTATCATTAGGGCACAAGCATCATGCATATTATTTTGTTGTAAGCAAAAGGATCACATGATTTGTCAAGCCTGATCATTTTTGTTTGACTGCACCAAAAATGAGCAATACCAGATGCCAAAAATTCAAATACGAAAAAAGAATATTAAAAATAATAATGTATAATTTAAATTTATTATATCTCTTCTCACTACCATCAAGAGATATATTTTTATTATATATATATTTTACACTTGAGTTACTGTAAACTATCCCATTATTTTGATCTTTCCAAAATACCTTGACATAACTATTTCTAACTTTTTACCTGTCCAGCTTAAATTCATATCCAAATTTATACTGTGACACAATTTTAACAAAGGTAAACTACCTATAGATTTTAGGATAAATTAAAAATACACCCCTTGTGGTTTACGTAAAATAGGAATTGTCTTCTGTGATTTGAAAAATTACAAATACCGCCCTATCAGAATTTTTTATTTAACAGAATTAATTGAAAAAGTGAATTTTCTAACTGTTTACCTATACAATAATAAAATTATCTAAATTATTAATTGAAATAAAATTTTAAAATTATTAAAATTGTTAATTAATTTGATGATTTATTAAAAAAATGACCTATTTGTTATGAAATTAGAAATCTTAGGAGACATAATGTAATTTCTAGAACCACAGGGGTAATTTATAATTTGAGAAAATCTCAAGGGTATGTTTGTAATTTACCCTAGATTTTAATAGTTGAATTTAATTTTCATCAAATCCTATTAAAAATAAGTCATAGTAAAATTATAGCTTAAAATAAAAAAATTTGACAATTTTTTGCATATGTTGCAAAAATTTGACAATAGTGACTTTTTTGTTTAACTATTTTTATAAATTATCGCTAAAATTTACAACTAGTGACGTTTTTTTGTGACAAAATTTTTCAAACTGTTGTTAAAAGTTGAAAATTAATGACTTTTTGTGACGATTTTTTTTTTAAATTATCGCTAAAACTTATAATTAGTGACTTTTTTGTGACAAAATTCTCAAATTATTATTGAAAATTATCAAGAATCACTCAGTTTGGTTTCCATTTTCAAAATTCACTTTTCATAAAATTTTACTTTTCTGTTTTTCGTATTTTTTTTTGTTTTCACTGAATTTTTTTAATATTTTAAGCAATTGTTTTTAATTTTTAGACACACCTAATATAAATACACTTGAAAAGTATAATATTTGTGAAAAAATCTTTAAAAAATTCACTAAATATCAAAAATACAAAAAAAATAGGGAAAGTTACCAATAAATCCTAAGTGTTGAAATTGTACTCCATTTGGTCCTAATATTTATTCTTATGATCTATTTGGTCCTTTGTATTGGTAAATGACAAAAATACCATTACGTATTTAATGTGACACGCATGAACATTTTGTAAACGTGACACATTCCAATTTTGTTGAGAGGTTGAAATTCAATTGTCATGTGGCACGTTGATGGTGTTTGGTGGGTGCCACTAAATGGGAAAGTACACTAAGGCTTTTAGTACTTTTTTACGTTTGGTAGCATAATGCACATGCCACACATATTACGATCCGACCCGTTAGGCAAACCGTTTCCGTAATACATTGTAAACCTAAACCCATTTAGGCATGTTTTGGGAACCCTAATTCCTGTCGTTTCTATTTGTTCTGTTCTAAGATTATGGGAGATCTGTCGTATATGTTGAGGTGCGATCGACAATCGTGATCTCGTTGTGTGTGTGTTGGCGGTTGGGTGATTTGTTACAGTGCGACGTTCGAAGGTATTCCAAGCAGGGTACGGGGAGAGGATTTGAAGGAGGCATTGGTATTTCTCAGTCGGAATGGAACGATGTCTGCGAAAGGTACGTGTCACCAATGTTGTTGTTGTTCCCTTTTCGTTATGTTCATTATGTGGTTGATTGATTGTGTGGTTGTGGTTTGATGATTTTTGTCTGATGTTCTGAATCAGTTATTTTGTGACTGTGGAAATTGGGGGTTGTACTTTTGTGTGTGGGTGTGTGTTGTGTGTGACGCTGTTGGGTGTGTGGGTGTGTTATCGTATGTTGTAGATGTCATATGCATGTCGTGATGGTGATGGGTGTGTTTGTTTATGGTGAATTTTAAAGTGTGGGGTTGCGATGTTAGCTGTAAGGTTGGTGTTGGCATGTAATATGGCACGATGGGGCACGATGTGTCACATTGTTGGCATGTAAGGTTAGTTGGTTTGATAGACACGTTGTTTATTTTTACAAAACATTTAACACGTTGCCATTACGTTGATTTATGTTATCTGTTTGTGGGTTGTCTGTTGGTTGTAGTTGTCATGGAGTTGTATGTGTGTATTTATATTGTTTCAGCTCTTTCAGTTATGTTTGTAATTAAGGTTTTTCATTTTTATTAGGTTGTGCGTACATTGGGTAGGTGTTTGGGTGCATGCAATGTAATTAATTTATTTTTTGTGAAAATGTAGATGGTGACGGTAACAGAACTCCATGGACGCGTTCATGTAAACGGAAGCGTATTGAAGGTGTATGTGGGGGAAAATAGAACAAACTGGGTGTTAACATACAGGGTCGCATATTGTTCAAGCAATCGAAAACAAACCAGCGGCAACCTCGTGAACAAGTTAATAAAACGGTTGCAGGGCCATCACGCACTGCACCAACAAGGATTAACTTCCGCTCAAACATTGCTGGGATCGTGAAGCTTGTAACAACATCCTCTTTGAGGGCTGGTCACTTTGAACAGTTGAAGAGGACTCCATTTTGGATCATGGTTGAGGCTATCTGAATTAACAAGCTTAATCACAATGAATTCAGGAAGTATGACGAGGCGATTTTGAAAATAATACAGACGTACGATGCACAGTCTGACGCATTCAACATTGGTGGAAATTTTGTGAAGCTATGTAGGAGTGATATTAGACTTCTGTTTGGGATTCAATGTGGTACTAAGCATATTGATTTGTCTCCTTGTCAAAGGCCGACATCAGATTTCATTCAGCGAAGGAGTTATAACACTATAAGGATAATGTCAAAGCTCGTGAAGACAGCGAAGAAGCTGTGGCCGGGCAAAGAAGGGTTGACGAGGAGGACACAGCAAAGTTGTTGACACTTTATATGTGTGGAAAGATGTTTTTTGCTAATTATGGGGAGATAATAAGCTGGGCATTTGTGCGATACATTGATGACCTGAATACCGTGCGTTCATACGATTGGACTGGTGCAATACTGCAAATGTTGATGGGTTCAATCAAAGATTTCCATCATACGCTGGAGAAGGTCACTGGGTGTGTTGTCGCGTTGCTTGTATGTATTTTTTAGTTTTTTTTGCAAATTTATTAATTGTTTTATAGTATATATGTTGTTGTAATAATGGTTGGTTTTAAAGAATTTTGTACTTGGAACGCAGTATTGGATTTGTGAACATTCAACGCTGGTGAAACCTGAAACGGAGAGTATGTTCCCAAGATTTATGAGATGGGACATTGGTGCCTTAGTTACCCGGATACGGGGTTTAGATTTCTCAGCACCTGGCAAATTCCAGGTATATAACCTCTATAATGATGTGTAATCTTTTTCAGAACTGTTATTTGACGAGGGTGTATGAATGTTGTGATGTTTGAGTTGTGTTTTGTTTATGTGATGGGCAGGTACGAACTGACAGATTAAGGTCTTTTGAGTACGAACGTGACATTTTGGCAACAGACGAGCATGAAGTTGGCCGTCATGACGATGGAGTGACGGATGCGGTTGTTGGTTGTGGCGATGGATTGGGACGTGTGGCACATGAGGTTGGGGATGACATGAGAGTGAAAACGAAAGATGTGCACAGCACAGTGCGTGATGCAGTGAGTGACGTGGCTGGTTTAACCGAATTAGAAAAGGCTTTGAAGTCTATGGCAGACATGGAAGTGCGGAACAAAGCAAACGAGGGGACAATATCAAAGCTGGAGGATAAAGTAGTTAGTTTGAAGAGTAAAATGGAAACGTAAGCCGTGAACATTATCGATGGGTTCAGGTGTGTCATGAAGGTTAAGGATGACGAAATACGAAAACTTGAAAATGAGAACAAGGAATTACGCCAAACAATTTCGATGTTGGAAGACCAACTGGCTGACCAGCAAGTACACACTGTTACGCAAGCTTACCAGAAAAACAACTTTGGGGACATTGGTGCAAGCCATTGCCAAGGAGGTATTGGGTTTGATGTGACGGTGGTGCATGATGTTACGCCTATTCGAGTTGGTGTAAATGTGGGTGTTAGTGGTGAAAATGTTACTGTGCACACAGTGTCTAATTCTAGTCCGGTGCCACAGCAGAGTGTGGGTGATGTCAATTTGTCGGACCTTGAAATGGGGGTGTTTCCAAATAAAGGGGAAGGTGTAAGAAATTCGTTCGTGCGTAACATTAAGAACAAAGTTAGGAAAGAGTTAAGGCTGAAAGATTATGACTGCCAGGTAGGCCGTGAGCACGAAAAGAAAACATTGACACACGGGTGCAAGGGTGGGGAGTTGGAAAAAGGCATTGTAAATGACACAGTTATAGATGTGGACACAGTTGGTGTGCCTGCCACTAAATGGTCTGGGTTTGAGTTGAACAACCAGTTTGGGGTGTGGAAACTGATGACGTTTGAGGAGAATGAGAAAATAACAAAGGCTTACGAACGGAATGGCGATGGGTATGTGCGGGTGTTTATGTAATTTTCTTTCGTATGCGTAATGTGTTTTGGTGACATTATGTGGTACTGTGTTTGTTTTATGTGTAGGGCTGTGATGTGGGCTAGTATTGAGAGTGGTGTGTCAGTGTATTTTACTGACGTGAAAAGTCTTGTACGTTGAGAAAGTATTTGCGGCAATGTGAGTTGTGTTATTACGTTAGTGTCTCATGAGTTGTGTTATGTTACATGGAATTGTGAAATGTTTGTCGCCCTATGTGGATGATATGATTGGTTTCCGTATTTAATGTTTTCGTGTCTCAATGCAGGTGATTGATGCGTATGCTGAGACATTGGTGACAGAGCAGGCACATGTCTATGCGGGTGATGCTTTATCGGACAAATCGTACTTCTTCAGCAGTATTTGCATGGTGAGAAAAGTATTGTTTAATTGTTGTATGGTGACCAGTGCATTATCTACTGATATAAAATGTTTGTTTTGTAGAACGTTATCAAAACCGGCAGCACGCAAACAATGGAAAGTTATGTGCTGAAGAATTTTGCATCGTCAAAGGATTGTCAGTACATTCATTTCCCAATATGCAACCAAGCACACTGGACGCTGGTGGTGTACGACGCAGAGGATGGAAGTTGGAAACATTTTAATCCAATGAGACAACGTTCGTCTGGTAGGTTAGACGTGCACTACAGTGAAGCGCTTGTCTTGGTAAGGAACACATGTAATTGTTGTGTTAAATCAATTAATGGATGTATTATGAGTTTGAATTTAATTATGGTGGTTGTTTTATGTGTGATAGAAGGAACGTGTGTCGATTATAATGAAGCGGTCGTTGTGAGCAGATGGAATAGACGAGGTTAGCATTGCTGAGACTTTCAACCATCCCCTCGAGGCTGTTAAAGATTGCCCCCAGCAGAAACCCGACTCGTAAGTGAACTGTTGTTGGAACCGTAACGTTTTTTCCGTTGTTTACGAAAGTGATTGTGCAATGTAATTGAACACTTATTTTTTGGGTTTTCTTAACGCAAGCTGGATTGTGCTGTTATTGTTTGCACGGTGATGAAGCAGTACGTGCACCATGTTGATGTAGCGCGTTCATTGCAAGGTACCAATGGCATCGTGTTGAGAGCAAACATGGTTAAGGAATTTGTGAACGACATTAGCAGGGGTCTTAAACATTCCACATTAATGTTTATTTTTAAGCACATATGAAGACAATATCGTACAGTTATATATATTTTTTATTAGCAAGTGGTACAGTTATATATTTTTAATTAGCAAGTGGTACAGTTATATATTTTTTATTAGCAAGTGGTACAGTTATATGTTTTTGATTAGCAAGTGGTATATGCATGGATTTTTTGTTTTTGTGAACGTATGTTGACAATATTAATTTGGTAGTAAATATGATGTGGGGTTACGTTAATTGTGTTGTGTTTTTTTTTTTTTGTGAAATGTGAAACTTGCATGCGCACTATGTTTATACAAGGTTGGTATTGGAAAAAATGTAGTTGTGAATGAAATGTACATGGTATTGGCTGGTGACCATGTTTGACAGTGGGTTTGTATGGAGCATAGTAATGTGGTTTGCTATGTTGAACAACAGAAGTCTGTGTGGCAAACCAAAATTTTGTGGGTAGGTGTTATTCCACGTATAGGGTGGTTAGGTAAAATA
Source organism: Camellia japonica (assembly GCA_030407325.1). NCBI lineage: Eukaryota > Viridiplantae > Streptophyta > Magnoliopsida > Ericales > Theaceae > Camellia > Camellia japonica. Next base: position 18,311,075 of record JAPPVO010000003.1, read on the forward strand.
TTTATGCTGGGGTATGGGTGAACCATGTTGTGTGTTGTGTATGGTATGTTACGAATTGTGACGATCGTGCGTTAAGAAACTGAGAAGGTGATTGTGGTGTTGTAGCTTTCGAATTGTTTATTCTAGTTTGATGAATGCGTGGCATGATGCATGTGTGACGTTGTTAACATACCATGTTCTGGAAAAGAAAATGATACGTAATACTGTTTGGAAAATATTTTTAAAAATGTTAAACAGCGCAGTAGTAGGAAAATAGTTAGGTACACTATTACGTTTGGGATTGTGTCTGACCCATATTATTTGGTCGAAATACATAATGAAGACGACATAAACGAAAACGATAATAGTATGGTATGTCCGGTGTGTTCATGCACACTTATTTAAAAAGGGAAAAAAAAGATCACAATGACAAACTTATGAACGAAAACAATAAACATGATGTTGCATGCAGTGACGGCTAAATTGGTTCTTTACATGTCTTCCTGTTATGGTGCCCCATGCGTTGACAACGTCCGCATCGAATTTGCTGTGTTTCCTCCCCCTGAGACAGAATTCGTTTTTTTTTTTTGCCTCCCCGATGGGTGTATGATGAAATCGTCGGTGTTGAACGGAGGTTTCTCAACAGTTAGTATTGGAGTTATGCTTGAAACGTATGTGGAACGATATTCGGACGCATGGTAATATGGTTCAACCAAGTCATATAAATCTCGTCCACTGTTACGGATTGCAACCATCGCGTGTGCACATGGAATTGGTTTAATCTGCCACTGAAAGCACGAACACGTCTGCCTGCCAACATCTACAAGTACTGATAGGTATGAATGGACCTCGTATACATCGTTATTTGATTGGCTTACAAGCCACGCCATGCCTTTGTTGTATGCTTTTACCAACCGGGACTCGATTTTGGGGCAAAGAACTCCAGGCCACGCAGCTGCCTTACGTCGGCGTTTTGACATTTGGTCCATAATTTTAGTTCTAATGCTGTCAACCATCTTTGTGATTGGGAGGTGTCGTGCCTCACGAATCCATGAGTTGAATGACTCAGCAACATTGGAACACATCTCGTCATACCAGTCACCCCTACACACAGAAAGATGAAAATGTAAAAAATAGTTTCATGTTATTATGAAGGAAAAAACGCATTAAGCCGAACAATGTACGAAATTAATTTGGTGCAATATTTTCATGATCAGGTGCATACCGAAAATAGGCATTTACCCAATACGCCGGAGGTAAATCTTTCAGAAAGCCCGTTGCCACTTGTCGCCCCGATGTCTTAAACCTTTCTAAGCTGGAATTGAATGTTAATACGGTCAGTGCGTAAGCGCGTTCACGAAATTTGCTTAACAATCCGACACGGTGCATCTTGTTGGTGTATCGCATCTTGTCTTGTAAGTTCCGTTGCAAGCAGAACACATAGTGGGCGGATGGAAATGTGATCAGAATAGATTTGAGTAGACTTGTGTGTCGGTCTGAAAGAAATGTGATTGTCCTATGCGTTTTGACCACGTTCGCAAGGTGTTCCAAAAACCAAGCCCAATTAGTTGTGTTCTCCGAGTCGACAATTGCAATTGCCAATGGGAATAAACCTATGTGCAAAATTAAAAGTGGGTTGAGTAAATGGGTATGACGCAAACATAAGTGCGTTTTTAAAAAATTAAAAATTATGCCAATGACAGTGTGTGTGTTACGAATAAGCATAACCTTGATTGCCATCCTTTGCAGTTGCAGCTAGCAAGTTGCCTTTGAATTTCCCCTTCAAAAAGGTACCGTCGAGGAATAGTAAATGGTGACAATGATTGAACCCATCGATGCATGCTTTGAATGATATAAAATATCGTACAAACCGGTGGTTTTGGTTATCATAGTCAATGTTAATGTAGCTGCCCGGATTGTTTTCCATAACAGCATTACTATACCACCGTAACTGATCGAATGAAATGGAATGTGCACCGAACATGTCGCCCCTTGCTTTCTCAACTCCCAACCATACTACTCGGTAGCTTATCTCTAATCCATAATCTTTTTTCAAGTCATACACAACATCGGAGGGTCGTGTGAGTGGTTTGTCACGTACTCGTTCAGAGATAACGTCAGACACTAAATCAGACCCTGCCCTCGGGTTTTTTGGTGTCCGAATGGCAACACCGCAAATGTGCTCTGCGTTCCACTTATAAATGTAAAAGAACTCATCAGCATGAAGGACTCTTGCGTGTATAGACTACATACATCCTTTTGATTCCCTCATTGTGCACACAGCTGTAATCCGAACGGAGTCATTCTTCAGATACTTGAATCAAAATCCACATTCAACTGCATACTTACGAAGAACATTACGGAATTCAGCAACCCCCCCTTCAAAACTTTGACCCACATGTGTGATACCATTAGCCCATGGAGCGAACATGTAAACTTTGTCAACATGAGGACAAAATTTGGGGAGTAAATCATCTTGTTCATCGTCATCGTCCAACTCATATCCTTCCCTCGGCGAACTGAATGTAACATCACATGGTTTCCGATTTGTGTCACCAAAACCGTTTGAACTTAGCGTGCATCGAGTTTCAACGACGACGTCAATATGTCCTAAACGGAAAGACCGTGCAAAGGATACCATGTTTTCCATATCGATATCATTTTGTAATTTGAAACTGTTGTATCCCGGAATCTTGAAAAATAAACACACATCATCATGTGTGAGACCATTAAAATTTTGACGGACATAATTAACCAAATCATCAAATCGAAATGGAAATTGCAACTTCATGGCCGCGTTCGTGTCACGGTAAGAACACACCAACATAACATGAGCGTCCATCCCTACAATATGCAACCAATGTAACAAAATGGTTTCAGATTACAATCAATGCAACGCAGCAGACTGTAACATACGAATATGTGTGGACAACCCCCCCACCCCCCGTGCCCTACGCAAAACGCAGCCATGTGTGTGAAATACACATAAAATCAGCAATGTGTATCAACACATATTGAGTGTAAAAATCTTATAAATTACACAGTAAGAGAAACCTATAACACCCAAAACACCAATACCCGACACCAATGTGTCATCTGGAGAACGACGTATACGACCGGAAGCCGTTAACATATTGAAGACGAATGTGCCCAACCCTATACGAATGGGGAACAACGATTACAATAGGAACATTATATGGCACACCATGCAATTAACCTAGACATACACCACACGTGAAAACACTAGAAACAAAACAATACATCGTACACACCTGCACTACTGCCGGCGAAACTCGAATCACCATCTGTCCACATACACACCAATGACCATAACACCCCGTCACATCAGACATGTGTATCAAATACACATAAAATCAGCAATGTGTATCAACACATATTGAGTGTAAAAATCGTATAAATCACACAGTAAGAGAAACCTATAACACCCAAAACACCAATACCCGACACCAATATGTCATCTGGAGAACGACGTATACGGCCGAAAGCCGTTACCATATTGAATACAAATGTGCCCAGCCCCATACGAATGGGAAACAACGATTACAATATGAACATTATATGGCACACCATGCAATTAACCTATAGACACAACGCACATGAAAACACCCGAAACAAAACAATACCTCCAACACATGAGCACTATTGGCGACGAAACTCGAATCAACGTCTGTCCACAAACACACCAACGACCACAACACACCGTCACATCAGCCAGAAAAAACCCTAACACAATGAAGGGAACATATTGTACTTCCATATACACAACAAAGCCCAAAAAAAAAAGAAAAAAACCTACGAGAACAAAAAGGGTATAAATGACCAATACATATTACCAAACAAGGAAAAAGAGATCAACAGGACTATATTCACTCACTGATAGGACCAATCAGAGCAACAGATACAACGTTGGGACCAAATGGTGCAATTGTTTGTGGGATGGGATTTATTGGTAAATATCCCAAAAAAATATGAAAATTCAATACATTGTTCGTATTTTTGTGTATTTATTAATTTTTTAAAATATTTTCTCATAAATATTTTACTATTTAGATACATCTAAGCAAGGTGCATCCAAAAAAGTAAAAAAAAAAAATTTGTTTAAAATTTTAAAAATATTCACTAAAAACAAAAAAAATACAAAAAATAAAAAAGTTAATTTTTAAAAAATTAAAACTAGACACACTGTATAACATTTTTTAATAGTGTTTGGTAAAAAAATCTCATTTATTATTATAAAATCTATTGAATAATAAATTAATAAACGTACAAGTAAATTCTCCTTTCAACAATGCACACCGCTACACACTAGTTACAAACAGATCAAAAGTGTTGGGTGTGGGGTGGGTATGATCTTAATCAAACGGTTGAAGATGGGCCAAAGCTGATGAATTTAATCAAACTGTTGAAGATGGGCAAAGCTGATGAATTTAATGACACAAGAATAGAGTTATTAGAGGAAGGAGTTGGTATAGCAGTGTTAGTAGGACAAAAAATACCGATTAGTTTGAAGAAAGAAAGAGAGCCAATTAAAGGAAAAGCAAGCCGTGTAGGTGAAGGATGTGTTTGGAGCCTGGTGCCACTACAAGAATGTGCACTTTTAGCGACCACTTTTCGTGACCAATATAAAAATTGGTAGCTAAAAGTTATCTTTTAGCGACCAAATATTAATTAGTCGCGAATGATCATTATTTTTGGTGACCAAATATGAGTTGGTCGCAAAAGATCATATTTTGGCGACCAAAAAATGAGTTGCTCGCAGAAAATAGTATACTTTTGGTGACCAACTACAAATTTGGTCGCAGAAGGTCACATTTTGGCGACCAAAAAATAAGCTGGTCGCGGAAGATCAAAAATAAGTTGGTTGTGGAATTGACGACCAAAATTTTAGTCTCCAAAAACTTATTTTTCCTGACCAAAAATATTTTAGTTGCCATATGTTGAGTTTTGGCTACTAAAACAATTTAGTCGCCGAATGAAAAATAAATTTTTTTTTTTCTTTAGCGACCAAAAATTTAGTCGCCAAAAACTTATTTTCAGCAACCAAAAAAAATTTAGTCGCCAAATTAGTACTTTTAACGACTAACATTTTAGTCACTGTTGATTGAGATTTGGCGACTAAAAAAGTTTGTCGGCGAAGATACCTTTTCTACGACTAATCTGGTCTTTTGGTCGCCAAAAGTTTGGGAGGGAAATTTGAAACGTGAAGGCGGGAATTGAAATTTTTTTGTGACAAAAAAATTTGGTCACCAATTGTAAAACGACGTCGTTTTGTACCAGGAAAACAGAAAAAAAAATTCAAAAAAAAACCCTAATCTCCTCTCTGTCTCTAACTCACTCTCTGTGTCTCGCTATGTTGGTCCGCCCTCTCCCTCTCTCTGTGTTCTCTCTCTCAATCGATGCCCACTCTCTCTAGCTCACCGAAGTCCCTCACTACCATTGCTCACGTCCGTCGCACATTGCCACCGGCGCAAATCGCCATCAGCGCAAATCGCCATCGCCCTCTGTCTAATGGACTCCTCATTTCTAGGGGATCCTCACCCAATCTCACCTCACCGAGTCTCACCTCATCGCAGACCAGCGTCGCACGCCACTGCTAGCGCCACCGCCACCGCCACCGCCACCGCTGCATCCTCACAGGTTCTCTCTCACTCTCTGTCTGTCTGTCTGTCTCTCTCTGTTTCTCACTCTCTCCCTCTCTAGCCTTTGCCCTCGGTCTCTCTCTCTATATATATATATAATGCGTCGAATTTTAGTACAGAGAGAAGGATTTGAGCTTTGATTAATGATTTTGAAGAGGTTTGTCATCTTTTTCCTTCTCCAGAACACGATGGATTGATTGCATTTTTGGTCCATTTTTTGTTGATCATTGCTTAGAGTGTAGGGTTTTGTGAGTTTTGCTGGATCATGATGAATTGATTCCATTTTTGGTCAATTTCTTGATTGATTATTGTTGAGAATGAAGGGTTTTGTGGGTTTTGCCAGAACATGATGGATTGATTATAGTTGGTCCATTTCTTGATTGACTATTGCTGAGAGTGAAGGGTTTAGTGGGTTGTGCCAGACACATGGTGGATTGATTTCATTTGGGTTCATTTCTTGATTGATTGTTGCTGAGGTTGTAGAATTTGGGGGCTATAGAAGAAGAGAGGATTGAGGAGATCAGTGCTAGGTTGGTGGGCAGAACTCGTGGTGGGTATGGATCTGCCTCTGCCCAGTGGGTTGATGGCAGTGAAGTGGACTCTGAGTCCCCTCCATGGTCATTGCTTGATGAAAATGAGAGTAGAGAATCTAGCGATGGGTATGGATCTGTCAGGAGAAGGTTAGTCAATAAGCTCAAAAGGGTTGATTCATTTGATGTTGAAGCCATGGAAATTGTTGGTTTTCAAGATCACCATGCCAAGGTAAAAACAGCCCAACTTATTTAACACCCTATTCCTCTTCTAATAGTATATTTGTTAGTATAGTTTGGTTTTTCTTTCGATTTTATCATTTGTCTAATGTTCATATTAAAGTTCAAAATTAGCAGTCTATAATTGTTGTCATTTAGAATTTTAAATTCTCTCTCAATTGTTTTTGAATTGGAAATAAAGATATGTTGAGTTTGCTCTTCACAACCATTGATGATGTGATAGAGATGATTCAGATCCTTTAGTTGGGGCTTGCTTTAACTGGGGAATTTAAACCTAAATTGATACATAAGAAAGTAACAACTAATGATTGTGTGTACAATTGTGTTTGTTCAGGCATAGAAAAGTCCCTTTTCACTAGGAATATACTTCATAGGAAATACCTCCACTAAAAACTTTACAATGGATGTTATTAGGTGGAAAACATGACTATCAATGATCAAGGAGAATCAAGCAAATTGCATAGTAATAGGAATGTGGCTTTCAGAATCCATTCTCTCTTCTTCTGTGGAGAGTGCCACTGGCATCTCTCTTGGTGTCTACCCTTTAGTCTAGGTGGTCTACAGTGATGCAACACCACAAAGAACAATAAAGAGAGAGGTGTATTCAGATTTTTTCGACAATCCAGCATATGGATGTCACACCTGATTGTGGAATTAGTGTCCATGTCACAACCATGTGGGAGTCACTTGGTGGTGGATATTGTTCTGACTCTGCCATTCATTTTTTATTTATTTATTATTTTTTTACATTCATTTGAATAGAACTTGCATTACCAGTAAGTGGATGTCACTTGCAAAATAAAGAGTTATGTTCATTTCATGACCTCGTGGGAGTTGTATTGTAAAATGTTGTATTTTTATTTTGTTGTTTGGTCTCTGCGCTTGGATTTGTAATTCATTTGTGAAAAATTGCATTAAAATCAGTAAACACTGAAGTCTAAACTGTGTATGTTCAAGGTTGCCACTAAAGTAATATACCTATGTGTGGTAACTAAAATTTTGGTCTCTTTATTCTGTGCATTATGTGTTTATGCATGTGGAATTAGACCTTTTGTTTCTGTTACTTTTCGCTTGAATTCCTCTAACTTTGATGTTGGATTCTGTTTAGGCTTTATAAACTCAATACTGATTTGTTTTATTAAAATAAATAAATAAACTCAATACTGATTTGTTTCTTCCAGTGGCACATCAATTGTTCAAAGGATATTAAAATTCAGGGGATCATTGGACCTTGTACATCTTTGGAGAAGGTTGGTTCATTTGATATTATCTGTCTGATTTTCTTTAGGATAAAGATCATGTACCTGTAATCAAACAGCTATTCTCTGCTTAACTGCTTAGCAGAATTTGGATTAAATCTTATTTGTAAGGTTGGTACTAATTACGGTAAACCTTACAAGCAATGATATACAAATAAAAAATTTATAAATCATTGATTACAGTGCGATTTTTTTTGTTGTGGGCTTTTTTTTTTTTTTTTTGGTGGTCATTTCAGATATATACGACAAAGCTGCTTATCATGTTTAATGTAGGAGCATTCGGTTTGATCACGCTTTGCACATTCTTATTCTCTAAAGGGCATCAGCGAGTCACAATTGTCGGATGGATCTGCGCTGTCTTTTCTGTCTCTGTTTTTGCTGCTCTTCTTAGTATCATGGTACTTGTTTGTTATGTTGAATGCAAAACTAATCATATAAAATAATTTAAAAATTGTGTTGATAAAATTATTTAGTGTGTTTGGTTTGAATTTTTTGGATTAAATTTTTTGAAAATTGACTTTTTTGGTTTTCGTGTTTTTTTATTTTTAGTGAATATTTTTTAAATTTTAAACATTTTTTTTTACTTTTTTAGATGCACCTTACTTAGATGTATCTAAAAAGTAAAAAATTTGTGAAAAAATATTTTAAAAAATTAATAAATACATAAAAATACAAAAAATATACTGAATTTTTGTATTTTTTTGTATTTTTGATTTTACAATTTTTTCTACTTTTTAGGTGTATTTATGTTAGGTGTGTCTAAAAAGTAAAAAAAATTCTTAAAATATTAAAAAAATTCAGTGAAAACAAAAAAACACAAAAAATAAGAAAGTAAAATTTTTTGAAAAGTAAAAACAAGCAAGGTGATTACTTTTTTTTTATAGATGTACGTGTTCATGTGCTTTTTTGTTTATTTTGCAGAGGCTGGTTATAAAAACGAAGAGCGTGGAGTACATGCCATTTGCACTCTCATTTTTCCTCACACTATGTGCGATCATGTGGTTTCTTTATGGATTTTTCATAAAGGATTACTACATTGCAGTAAGTGTCCACAAAATTTATGTACACAATGCATTATATGTCTATAATTACAAAATATTGTTACCACAATGCATTATAAATTTTGTTACAAAAATATTGCATTATATGTCTACATTGCAGTGAGTCTCTCGGGTCCTGAAAATATCTTTCAAATTTTTAAATTAAAATTGTATAGTATTAGATTTTTTACTACTTATTACTAAATAGTTTCATTTATTTATTTATTTTTCTTGTTTTTGCGCAATCAGATACCGAACATCTTAGGATTTGCATTTGGGATTGCACAAATGGCGCTGTACATCGTCTACAAGTATGCAAAAAAACAAATTTTACCACAAGTGAAGCTACAAAATTTAGGAATGGTGATCAATCTTGTTATGTTAATTTGATGGTTTAAATTTAAAAATAAAGAAAAAAGTGATGTAATTTTGGATGTTTAAGAATTTATTGCACTTTTGTTTCCGCTGTAAATTTGTGTATTTTTTTTTTTTTAATTTTCAGTGAATTTCTTTTAATGTTTTAGTCATTTTTGTATTTTTTGTGTATATAGAAATTCACTGAAAATTTTTTAAAAAAAATACACAAATTCACAGCGGAAACAAAAGTGCAATAAATTCTTAAACATCCAAAATTTCATCACTTTTTTCTTTACTTTTAAATTTAAACCATGAAATTAACATAACAAGATTGATCACCGTCCCTAAATCTTGCAGCTTCACTTGTGGTAAAATTTGTTTTTTTGCGTACTTGTAGACGATGTACAGCGCCATTTGTGCAATCCCAAATGCAAATCCTAAGATGTTCGGTATCTGATTGCGCAAAAACAAGAAAAATAAATAAATAAATGAAACTATTTAGTAATAAGTAGCAAAAATCTAATACTATACAATTTTAATTTAAAAATTTGAAAGATATTTTCAGGACCCGAGAGACTCACTGCAATGTAGACATAATGTAATATTTTTGTAACAAAATTTATAATGCATTGTGGTAACAATATTTTGTAATTATAGACATGTAATGCATTGTGTACATAAATTTTGTGGACACCTACTGCAATGTAGTAATCCTTTATGAAAAATCCATAAAGAAACCCATGATCGCACATAGTGTGAGGAAAAATGAGAGTGCAAATGGCATGTACTCCACGCTCTTCGTTTTTATAACAAGCCTCTGCAAAATAAACAAAAAAGCACATGAACATCTATAAAAAAAAGTAATAATTTTATCAACACAATTTTTAAATTATTTTATATAATTAATTTTGTATTCGACATAACAAACAAGTTCCATGATGCTAAGAGGAACAGTAAAAACAGAGACAGAAAAGACAACGCAGATCCACCCGACAATCGTGACTCGCTGATGCCCTTTGGAGAATAGGAATGTGCAAAGCGTGATCAAACCGAATGCTCCTACGTTAAACATGATAAGCAACTTTGTCGTATATATCTGCAATGATCACCAAAAAAAAAAAAAAGCCCACAACAAAAAAAATTGCACTGTAATCAATGATTTATAAATTTTTTTTTTTTTAATCGGCAAAGAAAAATTTCATTTAACAGCATGAAATTAAAGATATAAGTAGATGACATGCATCAAAAGAGATTCGAAAAATATAAAAATACCCCTACTATTACTACTCGCATTCAAACAACCAACCCCTTGACCTCTCAAAAATTTTTTAAAAAAAGTTAATAATAACTAAACAATAATAAAATACATGACCCCCACAAATTCAACCCCACCAAAACTCTAATTACCCAAGCAGCCCATACCACCCAAACAAAAATCAAATCAGACAACCCACACAGCCAAGGCCACGCCTCTGCTGCTACAACTCCCAAAGTCCTCATCACCTACGCCTAGCCTGCTGCCCCCGCCTCCCCTAAGCTGCTGCAATACACCAACCATGCCAGAGCTGCTGCCCACACCAACCACTCCACGCCGATGCTGCTAAACCGTCCGGGAAGACTTGATAGCCAACACCGGAAAACCTCCCCTGCTGAAGAAGACTCCACCGCGAACACCGGAGAACTCCCCTGCTGCAGCTCCCCTGCCGAAGACACCCACTGCACACCTCTGCCGAAGACACCCCCTGCAGCTCCAACTCCCCTGCAGTTCCACCCACTGCAGATCAACACCCACGGGCCACCACTATCTCACCCCTCTAACAGCTCCCAACAGTTCTTCTTCTTGCTCACTGCCACCGCTATCTTACTCACAGATCAACTCCCAAAATTATTACCCACTGCAGCTCTTCTTCACCCCTCAAACTCTCACTCGGAGAGGAGTGCACGAAAAAAACCCAGACAGATCTGGAACACCCATGTATCCGCCCAAACCAATCAACGATACATCTCCACCAAATCTGAACCAGACTTCTTCCCTCAAGCTCCTACTCTCAGAAAGCGCTCGAATGAAGATCGTGGATATCCCCTTATAAAGCAGCTACACCAGGCCCCGAAACACCAAAAAACACACTTCTACCGCGGCACCGCAAACACACCAAGGAGGGGAAAATGGGGGAATCAAGTTTATTGTAGGAAATAGTTAACAAACAAACACCGAAAAGTGCTAGGCCAGCCGACCACCATAGCCAAAGGCGGTGGCCGGCCAGCTCCAAAACAGGCCTGAGACAGAGGTTTTTAGAGAGAGAGAGAGAGGTGGGAAGGATGTTAATGCCTCTAGATTATAAATTTTTTATTTTGTATATCATTGCTTGTAAATGAAAGACAAGGCATAGACACCAACCTTGGCCTCCCTTGTTGCATATATCATGAAGACTAGGAGATATGTGGCTTCAACGGCACATGCTATGGTGTTGATTGTAATAATCATAAGCCCATTTGTCTTCAAAAAACCATAGTACAATAGTAACATAGCACTGAAGAGTGCAACAGCGTAAGGTATCGATTGAAATCCTTCTGTTGATTTCTTCTTGTATATTCTATAGAAGGTTGACCTACCCAAAAAAATAAAATATTTATTGGTAAATACTAGTTTTAAATAACAGTATCAAGATAGATATAATATCAACGATATAATAAGAGAGGGATGGAGAGCTTACAGTGGTGCCAAGTAAACAAAAAATGACACAATGTTGCCTATGGGAAATGAAAAAAAGAAGAAAGTTTAGATGATAAGAAGGTTAAAAAAAAAAGAAGAAGAAGAAGATGCAATTAATGGGGGGATGAAGAATGTACCAAGAATGCCAAAGGCAGAAGCCATGTGAGAAGCAGTTAAGATAGCCATATCTTGGTGATGTAGTGTGAAGCCCTTTGGAAAAAAAGGTGGGACTGTTTGAGAGCAAAAGAGCTTATGAGAACTCTTTGCATTCCTCACATTTATATAGGCATAAAATAAAATATAAAATATAAAATATAAAATATAAAATAAAAAGTGAAAGAGAATTTTTTTTGAAGATGGCTTGCGTTTGAGATTTGGCTTTAAGCTGTCCAACAAAAAAAACTGCTCATGAATGGGAGGGAAGGTTGTGTGTTAGTCTAGATGAGTTGATGATTCATCATGAATTCCATTCCCCTAAGCCTATTTCTTGGTTTGGCAACTTGACAAAGCTCATTGTATTTTGTAACTATCTCATGGAAAAACCACATTTGACAACTCAATTTCCTACCTGTTTGGCTCATGTGACTTGTACCTCTCTTAAACTTTAGACCCATCAATTTTCTCCTATAATATAAGGTAAAAGGAAATGCTATTTACCATAAATTTATAAGAAAATGCTATCAACCAAAAATTTGTGTCTTGAAAATTACCTTGTAATGCGCTAAATTTTAAGACAGTTGTGGACCAAAGATGTTAGTTTTTGGAATAGCTTTTTTGAGTATATTGTATTATTATAAATATTTTATATAAATATATATATAAACAAATTGAAAACTGTTATATAGAATACTCGACTAAAATGATATGATAATTATAGGGGCGGTAAATAAGGATGGTAGGCAAGGTAAATAAGGACAAAAGAGAGGATGGTAGGCAAGGGATGTGTTGTGCAGGTTTGGAGGATGGGATGGGAGAGGGTTGTAATTTGCACATGAAAGAGGCAAAGGCAAAGGTGAGGACCACAACTTATGTTAAATGACTTTTGCCGTTTAGATTCATCTCAAATAAATGACTTTTGTCGTTTTATCTTTTGGTATTGATAATATTTTCAAATTAATTTTTATTTTTTTAAAAAAAATTATTCTAAAATTTAAGGGTAACTAAACTTGGTACCTTAACAATTTTCAAATGTAACTGAACTTAGGTCTCGACATTCAACTATTTTACTATAAAAGTTAAAAAAATTAAAAAAATTATCATTTTATCCTACAAATCTATCTACAATTTGAAATTATGAGTATCTAATAAAAGCCTACCATCCTATCACTTTGTTTGGTTCTGGTTTTCAAAAAACAGTTTTCAAAAAAAATTTCTTTTTTATTTTCTATATTTTAATATTTTCGATGAATTTTTTTAATAGTTTAAGTAATTTTTTTTTTATTTTTTAGACACACCGAACATAAATATACTTAAAAAATAAAAAAATATTTGTAAAAAAATATTTAAAAAATACACTAAATACCAAAAAATACAAAACAAATAAGAAAATTTATTATATTTTTTGTATTTTTGTATATTTATTAATTTTTAAAATATTTTTTCACAAACATTTTACTATTTAAATATATCTAAGTAAGGTGTATCTAAAAAAGTAAAAAAAAATTATTTAAAATTTTAAAAATATTCACTAAAAATAAAAAATAAAAAATAAAAAACTCAATTTTTAAAAAAGTAAATTCAAAAAATTAAAGATAAACACGAACTTACAAGGATTTTTTTGAATAAAAAAATGGTCCTTCTAATCTCTTTTAATAAATTATTATGTAGTTTTTTATCATTATATCAATTTTGATATTGCCTACTTATAATTGGTTATATTTTTGTAACAAAATTAAATACATTATGTGAGTGTTTGGGAAGTGAATTTTTTTTATAGATTTTTTTAGTTGTAAGATATTATTGGAGAAAAAAATTTTGTATTTGAAAAGATAATTAAATTTTTTTATAATTAAATGTAATGTTTGTAAGAAAAAAAATAAAATAATTATATAATTTAATATAATATTTTGTTTAGATTTATTTTTTAAATTTTTATAATTAATTTATCTTTTAGTGAAAAAAATTTTAAAAAAATTAAAAAAAATCCTTCCTAGACACCGCCTATGTCATGTTCATTGATATAAAAGAGATGTTGACATGGAGGACTTCAATGAGAAAGAACAAATTTGGTAGTCTCTTCACGTTAGTTTTGATGAAATCATTAATGATTAGTCAGGTCTATTTTTATGTTACTGTCAATCAGCAAAGCTATACGCTCCAAAGAGATAAAATGATCAAAAATGATATACGCTCCAAATGATCAAAAATAGTGGGCCCACCACTATACAATTCTCAGTTTTCTCTCACGTCGTAAAAAGATATTTTTGTGAAAAACATAAAATAAATGAAGCAGAAAAGAATCCAAAAAAAACAAAAAGACGCCAAACACTCCCCCCCCCCCCCCCCCAAAAAACTCCTTTCAGACTTTCAGTCCATTGAAAGCGGCATAATCATCACCAAAGAAAAAAAAATCATCGCCGAGGAAAATAGCCTGAGTCGAAAGCAGAAGTTAATCCGCCCCCGCCCCCCCCCAACCACCAAAAACTCCTTTCAGACTTTCAGTCCATTGAAAGCGGCATAATCATCACCAAAGAAAAAAAAATCATCGCCGAGGAAAATAGCCTGAGTCGAAAGCAGAAGTTAAACAAGTAAGCTTCTTTTTTTTTTTTTAATTTTTGTAAGGCATTATATATTTTTAGATTTATTATTTTTTAATTGAATAATAATTTTTTTTTTTTTTACTGAAAAATTCATATTCTAACATTATGTTTGGTTCATAGATTTGAGTCAGATTTGAAAAAAGAAATTATGTCCCACCCTTTTATTTTTCATTTTCAAATTCCTAACAATCTGATTGATTCATAAACTTAGATAAAAATTTAGAAAAAAAAAAATGAAAAGGTGGGTAAAGCATAAATGAAATCTATATAATAAGATAGAACGGTTTTTGAAAATATATAAAATGTATCAGAGATACATTTTATTTAAATGGCTGAGATAATCCCTAATCAATATCCAACAGTTGAGATCAATTTTTTTCCCGCCCAAACACTTTCTGCTCTCTCTCTCTCTCTCACGTCTGCCTGAACACGTCTCTCCCTTATCCTTCCCACATACCCACATCTCCTCCCCACCTTCTCTCTTTATCTATCTCCCCTCTCTGTTCTCACGTCTCCTCCCCATTCCCTATTTATCTCTCTACATCTTCAATCTAGCTCTGTTGTTCATCGTTGTTGTCTTTGTTGAAGTCGATTCGCCGCTGCTCATCATCACCACTCGCAAGGTTCCCTTTCTCCCACCCTTGGTTGTTTCATTCGCAAGGTGATTCCGGTCTCTCTCTGTTGTATTTCACATCTGGAGGAAATAGGTTCTGCTTTCGCTGCTGTTTATCCTTACTACTTGCAAGGTTCGATTTCTACGGAGCATTCTCTTTTCGCATTGAATCCACAATTAGGGACTGTAATATTTTTTAGGGCTAAGGTTGAATTGAATTATCTGCATTGGAAGGCTACGATCAAAGTCAATTGAATTCTGTTTGATGTGGATTTGAATTTCATTTGAAGGGAAATCACGTTCATGTGTGGTTGCTTTGAATTTAACCTATCGATTTCAAGGGAGTATATTTTACTTGGATCAGCAGATTTGTTGATGTATGTTTTTGAATTGACTGAATTGTTCATGTGTGCTTCAGATCTAACAACAATTCGTATGCCGAACCACTCGATTCAACAGGTCGAAATCATGATCCGCTCCAAAAATTGTTCATTTTCTCCTGGATTTGGTACTTTAAGTATGTTTGTCTTTGTCTTCAATTGCCTTATCTCCTACATTTATTTTCTCTGTACTATTTTTTTATTTTTTATCTGCATTGGAAGGCTACAATCGAAGTCAACTAAATTCTGTTTGATGTGGATTTGAATTTCATTTGAAAGGAAATCACATTCTTGTGTGGTTGCTTTGAATGTAACCTGTCAATTTCGGGTGAGCATATTTTACTTGGATCAGTAGATTTGTTGATTTATGTTTTTGAATTGACTGAATTGTTCATGTGTGCTATGATCGTAGCATTTTTTTGATAGATCTTGAAAAATTGGCTCCCCAACGCCGGCAGCGCAACTTGGATAGCCAGATGCAACAAAGCAATGCTGCTGCGACAATTGCTCTGTACCCTGGCAGAGGGTCCATGCACAATGAGGGTCCCGGGAGCGATGTTGGAGATGCAGTCTAGGCACGCTGGCTCCAATTCGCTGGGTTTGCAGCATCTGGCCCCACCCTTGGCATCTACAGGAATTAATCATCACCTCCTACATAACCTTCTTATGTAGGTACCTCTACATTTCAAATTCATTGCTATGCCCGTTTGGTTACTTCATTTTGGCTTTTTTATGGAAATGCAATAGTAACTTTTGTCGAAATATGAATTATATGACTGCTTTTAGTTCTTTACTCTATGATTGATGCTCTGTAGTCCCATTTATGTTGATAAAGTAATGCATGTTTCACTATATTTATGCTTCATAATGCATATTGAAACACAATGCAAGACTAATCTTTATTTATTTCTTATTATTTTTTTAATTTAAATTTTGATCCTACTATGTATCTCTGTTAAAGTTTCTCAAATTCATTATGGTCGATTAAAATGGAAAATATAGCTATCAGTTTCATAATGCATATTGAAACACAATGCAAGACTAATCTTTATTTATTTCTTATTATTTTTTTAATTTAAATTTTGATCCTACTACGTATCTTTGTTAAAGTTTTTCTTAGATTCATTATGGTCGATTAAAATGGAAAATATAGCTATTAGTTTCATAATTCATATTGAAACACAATGCAAGACTAATCTTTATTTATTTCTTATTATTTTTTTAATTTAAATTTTGATCATACTACGTATCTCTGTTAAAGTTTTTCTCAGATTCATTATGGTCGATTAAAATGGAAAATATAGCTATCAGTTTCATAATGCATATTGAAACACAATGCAAGACTAATCTTTATTTATTTCTTATTATTTTTTAATTTAAATTTTGATCGTATTACGTATCTCTGTTAAAGTTTTCCTCAGATTCATTATGGTCGATTAAAATGGAAAATATAACTGTCAGTTTCCTTTCATTTGATTTGTAAATGTTGTCTAGGGAGTGATGCTGGAGATGCAGTCATGGCACGCTGGCTCCAGTCCGCCGGGTTGCAGCATCTGGCCTCACCCTTAGCATCTACCGGAGTTGATCATCACCTCCTATCTAACCTTCTTATGCAGGTACCTCTACATTTCAAATTCATTGCTATGCCTGTTTGGTTACTTCATTTTGTCTTTTTTATGGGAATGCAACAGTAACTTTTGTCAAAATATGAATTATATGGCTACTTTTAGTTATATACTCTATGATTGATGCTCCGTAGTCCCATTTATGTTGATAAAGTAATGCATGTTTCACTATATTTACGCTTCATAATGCATATTGAAACACAATGCATGACTAATCTTTATTTATTTCTTAATATTTTTCAAATTTAAATTTAAATTTTTATCCTACTATGTATCTCTGTTAAAGTTTTCCTTAGATTCATTATGGTCGATTAAAATGGAAAACATAATTGTCAGTTTCCTTTCGTTTGATTTGTAAATGTCGTCCAGGGTTTCTTTTGACTACATGCCATCTTTTGACTTTCTCTCTCCCTCTTTTGTTAGTTGTTCATATCTCTTTATTCCCTTTAACATTATATCCATAAGTCAGTAGAGTTTTGTTAGTTTTATTTATAGATTTCTTTATTTTTGTTGTTGTTGTTGTTGAAATATATATAAAATTAAAGATGAATCTTCCTTTTGAATTGTGCAAACCCTTCATCTCCTTCATCTGTGTTGGACACACCCGTCTTTTATTGTTGTAGTTTTCTGTTTTTTTTTTTGTTTTGTTTTGGTAGTTTTTATCCAGGGAATTAGTTTAAAGTATGAGAGATCTTTTCTCCTAAAATCAATGCACAATTTCTTTGTTGAGCTGGAGTGTTGCTAAGAAATTATCAATTCATGAAAGGTTGATGTTTTTATTCTTAATGCTTTGTACATGTGACAGAGGCATCGAAATTTGGTGAGAAGACTAGTTGTAAAGGCTCCATCAATAGAGGTAATCCAGATTCCATCCTTTTTTTTGCTTTTATTTTTTATTTTTTGTACATTCATGTTCTAAGTTGATGATTTAATCTTTTACTCCATTTCCATAGTTCAAAGACCAACTTCTTCATGTCACTTGGAATAATTGAAGTTTTGCAATAATTGAAGTTCAAAATAATTGGTTTTACCACTATATAATTTCTATTACTACAATGTTCACCAAATGCTTGATAAATTGTTTCTCTATTTGATGTGTTTGATGTGTTTATTAATTCACAGGGAATGGAAGGTGAGGGAAGATTAATCCAATGATCAAACTTTTGGTTGAGGAAAAAGTTTCCCTTTGCTAAACTTTTGATTGGGGTGAGGAAAAGGTTCCCCTTTGCGTGACTAGGTTAAGTTTATGAATTTATCTATTTTTTGAATGATGTTCTCTTTGCTAATTATTTTTATTATTATTTATTGTTTTTGGGAAAGACTAAAAAAATTAGCAGTTTTTTGCTTTTTTGTTTGCATTACTTCTAAATAGTTTGAATGCTCTCAATTGGATCTTAGTTGTGAGTCTATGAAATATTTCTTTTGAGATTGTGGTTTGAAGATTTTTGAAACGGATGCTCTTGCATTGTGGTGCCAAAGACATCCATAAAGGTTATTAAAGAAAGAGCATTTTTCTTGGTCAGTAAATCTCTCTTTGTTTTGCCCTCTATATGGATGAGTCTTTGAAACATTTTTTTGATATATAGTAGTTTCCCGGGCGAACCCCACGTGTCTGGGTGCATAAAATATTCGCTACATAGATTAAAAAATAGAGAGGGTGTGTGGGTGTGGGATGAGGGGGAGTAGAGATAGAGGGAGGCAAAAAGTGCAGATAAATGAATAAAATGGTGTGAGACAAATTGCTTCTTGAAAAGTTATCTGCCTAAGTGCTGAATTCCATGTCTCTAAAAGACTGACATGCTTAAGTTTAGAAATTAAATATATTTGCTGAATGTGTTTGATGATGGAGGGGGTCATTTATAAACATTAGTGTTTGATAATATGTTTAAGAGCTAAATCCTAATAATGTGTTTAGAACTTTCAATTAGTGCTTGATGATTTTTGCTTTTGCAACTATTATAGATAGTGCTTGATCTTTTGAGATTGGTGTAATCCATAGACATATATGCTTGATTGGAGGGTTAGTTGATTGCCCAAAGAGGGGTGGTTTTTTTTATTAAGGTTTAGTTTCTATATTTTTTTTTACTTTCTATTTTTCTTTTTCTTCTGTAATTGGTTTATTAACTAAGCTTTACTAAGAGAGAAGTGTAATATCAAGAGTTTGAGATTTAACCTTAGGAAAGTGGAATGAGTGTTGTAACTAATTAATACTGTAATATCACTGAGACTTGAGTGTAATATGTTCATGAGTTTGCTAATCATACATTTTATTTAACTAATTGATACATTTTTCTTGCTACATTTTGGGCTTTCATATACTTTAATTTTGCACAATGGGGGTGAGTGGCAGTGCACGATTTTTCTTTCCATGCCTTTTCTTTTTAAACATTATATGAGAGATTGTTTGTTAATATTGTAATTACTAAGATTATATTCTTTTTGAATTTCAGTCGAAGTTCAAATGAGACCAACCTCCTCAATTAGAAGAAGAAAGATTGATAGCTTGGATAAGAATAACAGTGATACTACAAGAAAGAAACAAATTTTTTCCAAAATTATTTTGTGAATAAATTTTTCATGTACTACATAAAAGATTGGACAGGAGAAGATTAATCTCAACATTGTTTCCACCGTGCCTTTAGGCACGGGCATACACTAGTATATTTATATTTCATCTATTTTTTAAATTTTTACTCAAATCCATAAACCAAACAAGCCTAAATATTTGTTAAAAGTCTTAAAAGAAAAACAAAAGATTGAAATAGTGAACAATATTATTGTGTTGTGCTCTCTTTTTCAATCTTAATAAAAGTTGTGATGCTTTGCCTTAATTTTTTTTTTTTTTTTTTAATATGTGGTGGTCTATCTTAATATCAATTAATGGAATTGGGTTATATTTCTTTTTGTACTCCTCTGCTTTACATAAATAAAATTTTTATTTTAACTTTAATATTTGTCAAAAGTCTTAGAAGATTATTTTTTGGTTTGAGAGATTTGTACTAAATAATAATGCACTATTTCTGTTCAATTTTGGTGGATTAAATGTTTGCCAAATTTTAAAATGATGTTTATAATTCTTTGTTATATTTTAAAAGGATGGAAGACAGAGTAACAAGTGACTATAGCAACACATAATGTAATATTGAGAATGAAATGGAGAAAGCAAGTGCAGAAGTGATTGAAGACAATATTAATCAAACAGATAAAATAAGAAATGCAGAAGAACATTTAGAGGATCCTAAGCCGGGGATGGTATTTGACTCCATAGATGAGGTTATGAAATTTTACACAAGATATGCAAAAGAAAAAGGTTTTGCCATGTGCAAAAGAATTCTAGTAAAGGAAATGATGGGGAGATGAGATATGCGACAATTACTTGTAATCGCGGTGGAAAGCAAAAGATCCGATGAAGCAACCTTGTTAAGTTGCAACCACAATTGAAGACAAATTGCAAGGCAAGGGTCACAGCAAATCTATGCACCAGTGGAAAGTGGAGGTTGAATTTTGTTAAGCTTGACCATAACCATGGACTAAGTCCAGGGAAAACTCGGTTCTTCAAATGCAATTGGATATTTCAACCACATGTCAAACGAAGGCTTGAATTTAATGATATAGCTGGCATCAAAATGAATCAAAATTTTAATTCATTTGTAGTTGAGGGAGGTGGACATAAAAAGCTAACCTTTTTTGAGAAGGATGCGAGAAACTATCTTAATGGAATAAGGAGTTTACAGCTCAAGGGAGGAGATGCTATTGCAATGCACAACTACTTTCTGAAAATGCAATCCGACAATTCTAACTTCTTTTCCATGATTGATTTGAATGAAGAAGGCCGATTGAAGAATGTATTTTGGGCAGACGCGAGGAATAGAGCGCCTTGGCGTGAGTTTGGTGAAGTAACATTTGATACGACATATTTGGTTAATAAATATGACATGCATTTTGCTCCTTTTGTTAGAGTGAACCATCATGGACAATTGATATTGCTAATATGTGGGTTAATCTCAAGTGAAGACGCAGAGTCATTTACATGGCTATTTCAATCTTGGCTCACATGCATGTTTGAAAGCCCTCCGAGTGCAATAATCACAAATCAAGACAGTGCTATGCAAAAGGCTATTGCGAAAGTTTTTCCCAATGCACGACACAGGTGGTGCTTGTGGCACATCATGAAAAAGGTGCCCGAAAAATTGAAAAATTACAAAGAATATGAACCAATCAAACTTGAAATGCAAAATGTTGTTTATGATTCATTGACCAAAGAATAATTTGAAAAAAGATAGGATAGGTTCATTGAGATGTTTGAACTTCAAAGTAATGAGTAGTTACTTGGGTTGTATGAAGAGAGACATCGTTGGGTGCCAGCTTTTGTCAAAGATATATTTTGGGCAAGAATGTCACAACTCAGCGTAGTGAAAGCATGCATGTCTTTTTTGATGGCTATATCAATTCGAAAACCACTTTGAAACAGTTTGTTGAACAGTATGAGAATGCATTGGCAAAAAAGGTCGAAAATGAAAATATTGAGGAATTCTATTCTTTTAGCTCATGCATCCCATGTATAAGTCATTATGAGATAGAGAAGCAATTTCAAAGTGCTTACGCGGGAGCAAAATTCAAAGAGTCCCAGCGAGAGATATTAGGAAAGATTTATTATGATTTGACTACATGTAAAGAAGGTGGTGGCATTTCAGAATATACAATTGATGAATATGTCAAAGTTAGAGAGAGCCATCAATGTGCAACTTTCATTGTTGTTTTTAAGGATGATACAAAATAAGTTAATTGCAATTGTCGATTATTTGAATTTAGGGAAATATTGTGCAAGCATCAAGTCACAGTCTTCATGCATAAAAAGATTGACCAAGTACTGGAGAAGTACATCTTGAGGAGATGGGATAAAAATGTTAAAAGGAGCTACATGAAAGTTTGGATTAGTTATGCCAATTGTTCTAGCAAACTTGAAGCGCATCGATTTAATAAAATTTGCAATGCCTTTTATGAGGTTGCCGATTTTGGGGCCTGTAGCATTACTGTTTTCCAATAATCCACTGACTCCACAATCAAACAGCAAATTGTCGCGTCAGCGGATCATTTTACTTACAAGTGGGTATAAATTTACGGCCAAAACTATTAATTTACCTATTTTTTATTTTATAAATTATTTTATTTCACGCTTTTTCATAAAAAAAAAAGTTAAAAAATTATTCTCAAACATACTAAATTTTTCCCTCTCATATTTTAGTTATAAAAAAAAATACTAAAATAATCTGTTCCTAAACGAGACCTTACTGTGGTTATTGAAATTATAAAAAATTATCTAAGGTATCCATTTAATAATAAGAAAATATATTATTATTATTTATTTGAAAAATAAGAAGAAAAAAAAGTCATATATCTCGTTAATATTGGAAGAGCACAATACGTATTCTATAGATCATATCTATTAGATAATTTCTCAAACAGAGCTAATTGTTTAAATGAAAATGAGGAGTTTATTGCAATTATAATCATGGCCTGATTGGAAAAATAGTATCTTCTATGAGATTAGTATTTTTACATCTTTAGCTTTTTACCCTTCCTTCCCAACCATCCTTCCATCATCAATGTTATTCCCTCCTTCATTTCTTTCCTCACAATGCAGTTTTCTTAAACCCCCCCCCCCTCCCCCCAAAACCCCTTTTTAGGAAAAAAAAAAAAAAAGAACAAGAAAAGGAAAAGAAAAGATTAACAATGAAGCCCACAAGAAAGGATTGTCTTTTGCATTTTGTGGTTCTCTCTCTATTTCAAGCTGCGAAATCGCTTCTTGTAACTGGTTTTGAATTTGATCTCATGTGTTTGTTTTTCTCTAGTTCTTCTTTTAAAATCGCACGTTGGATTCGCTCGAATTGATAGACTTCTTGTTGTCTCCATCTTCATCGACTACTATAATTTCCTTTGGATCATTGTAAAAAACAATTATGGCGAAGGATGGTGATTCACTCATCAAAAACACTCTTCTCCCTCTGCCCAAAAAATGAAAAGAAACTAATCCAAATAGTTTTAGTTGTATTCGGATCTTATATTTTGAATCCCAAAAAAAATAAAAAGGGGTATCAATTCTCAACCTTCGTGGACTTATCCCGAACCTACTTTAATGATTTAAATAATTTCTATTATAATATCCATGATCATCTCAATAAAAATAATTTGGGAGACAAAAAGGTTGAGAGGGGAGATTTGGACCGGACTATACAGCCGAGCTACGGTAGCGCAGGTTGGTCAAGCCCCACGGTGCCGAGCCGTGTTCTCAGTTGGCGCGGCTCCGGCCTGTCGTGTACGTCCAAGGGGATTCGCCGGCCAGGCATGGATTGAGGCCTGGCCGAGCTATGACTTGGAAGGCATTCGGCTGGATGCGCAGTGACGTGAGGCAACAGAGCTAAAGCAGCCCGGGCCAGACTAAGGACGGGGCGAGGCTCGGCATGCCTCCAACCCGTTAGCCGAGATGGCCCAGCTTCATGTAATCAAGATTGAAGATAGAACGGGGAAAGGCCGGCTTGCCTCGCGGCCGGTCAGCCAGCACTGACCGGTCCTACGCAGCTCGGCCATGAGCATCACACATTTGCCCCTTGCCAAGGGACAGGTCGGCGGTACATAGGTCGGTTGTGTTGCTTGTGGTGACGGTTCTCCGTAAAGGGTAGGCCGGTCGCGGTACTCCGGTGAAGTGTGCCACCTGGGCCAATGGCGTGAGAGAGAGGAAATCTGCTCCAAGCACGCGTCAATACCGTTTGGCAGTTCTGCATGTACTGGTTAGAGGATTAGGCCTTTACGCGCGTAAGGTGGTGAGAGGCGAGCACTGCCACCTGTCCAGGAGAGGACAGCAGGGGTAGTACGCGCACAATCCTGAGTCTGCATGGCCAGCCTAGAAATAGGAATGGAAGAGGAACGTTAGAGGTAAGCCATTGATGCCATCTGAAACACACACTCTCTCTCTAACTGCTTTCTTCTTCCTCAAGTGGTCTGACTTGATCGTCGGAGGGTCTATCCAGCAAACCACCGCCGGGCTGCTTACCGTTTCTGTGTTGCCAGGTTAGACGCCGTCACGAGAAGCTTGAGTCCAAGGAATACAGAAAGCACTGGATACTTCGCCCCCGTACAATTCGCGCCGTCTGTGGGAAACTCTTTGATACTCAAACCTTGCTCTCCAAGCTTCTACGACCATTTCCATGGCCAACAACGACGAAACTCCACTGTCCGTCGTCGATGGCGTCACGCCAAAGTCTGTCCGACGGAGAGAAGGCCCCCCAAATGTTTCAGTCATGGCGGGCCTAGAAACTTCTCCGCGAGGTGCGCGGGACAAACGCGGAAAGAGTACTGATCGTTCGAAGAGTCCAGAGGGCCATCGGCGGCGGGGGAGTCCCGTGCGCAGCGCCTGGAGCACAAACTCAAAGACCAGGACGCCCTCATTCGCAAGATGGCGGCTGAAATGGAGATGCTGAAACGCCATATGAAGGGGAAGGGTGTTGCTGGAGAGGGCAACCTCGGTGAGGCACCCCATCCCCTCGTTCTAGCAGTCGCCACCAGAAGAGGACTCACTCTCTCTCTATCACCAGGAACTATGGGGTTGGAGATTCCGACCAAAGAGAGGGTAAATCCCTCACTTGCGACAGCACCTACCACCCCTCACGCCCGTCTTCGACGTCGCGATACTCTTTCTCCACCCGTTCCAGAGACCTGAGGGATGTGTTGGAGGAGAGGGCGCGCCGTCGAGAGGCTCAGAGAGTGCCGGCGTTGCAGAGGTTGAGCACCCCAATTCGTTGTAGCGAAGAAGTGGCGATGCCAACGCCCAGGGTGGTGGCCCCTGCGCTGGTGGACAAAAAGCTGGCGAGACTTACAGGCACGCCGCTATTTCCAGAAATCGAGGGTACGCCACTCCCTGGATTCCACCAGCCTAAGTTCACCTTGTACGACGGCAAGACGGATCCGTACATGCACGTGAGTCATTACCAGCAAGTAATGGCTGGCCACCGGCGCAATGACGCCTTGATATGCCTCATATTCCTAGCAAGCTTGGGAGAACTGGGCTTGAAATGGTTCGAAAGGCTTCCAGAGGGGAGTATCGAGGGGTGGCAGCAACTAGCAGAAACCTTCGTCACCAGATTCAAAACCAATACTCGAACACCGAAGGAGGTCGACCATCTCCTGGGCGTCAAGATGGAATTTGGAGGTTCGTTGAAGGCATACAATGCAAGGTACTGGGAAACTTACAACGAGATCCTCGACTGCCCTACCAATCTGGCGATCACTCAGTACAAGCGGGGTCTCCCAGTCAGACATAGGCTACGAGATTCGCTCACGATGCACCAGCCCACAACCATGGAGTCCTTGATGCAGCGGATCAACGAGCACATTCGTGTGGAGGATGATGCCGCCTCCACGACCGAGAAGGCTAATCCGGTCGCGGCGGACAGAAAGGTGGCGGGGAAGGTTCACTCGGTCGGGCAGGAGGATAACCGCCCAAACGACCGGTAAAAAGATCAACGTCGTGGCTCAAACTGCGATGATAGGAACAAAGGTCGCAGAAACGACCAAGCTGGTGCTCCCCGTGATGCAGAGGAGGATGCCAAGAGAAAATTGAAGGCACGGACTGGAATCACCACGGTCTTCAAAATCCCTATCTACCGCATCTTGAGTGAGATCCGAGGAGAGCCTTTTGTCCACTGGCCGGCCAAATTGGGGAGTGCACAGAGAGGCTTCAACTCAAGGTTTCGGTGCACCTTCCATAAAGAACGGGGTCACCGAACAGAGGACTACTTGCCACTCAAACAACACTTGGAGGAGTTGGTTGCAGCGGGGTATCTTGACCAATACATAGATGGGGGTATGAAAGCCGCCCCATTGGGTCAGACCGAGCCAAACGGCCTAGCTGCCCTTGAGGCAGCGCCCCAAGGCGTGATCAATGTCATCCATGGCATCGTTGAACCAGCCAGGGTCTGCGAGCTGAGAGGATGATCAAGAAGGCCAAACACATGAGGCAAGTGCTCTCCGTTCAGCCCGCTGTGAAGAAAGGGAAGACCGAAGAAAGGGACATCCTTACTTTTTCAAGCAAGGACTTGGAGCCGGTGCAGATGCCCCACAATGATGCCCTAGTGGTAACTCTTCGCGTTAAAGACTTTGACATCAAGAGGATCCTGATCGACCAAGGGAGTTCGGTCGAAATCATGTACTACGACGCATTCAAGCAGATGAAGTTGGAAGACAAAGACTTGGCTCCTGCGACATCTCCTTTGGTTGGTTTCAACTCTCAGCCAGAATGGTCGGTGGGGAAGATCATATTGCCGGTCAAAGCGGGTTCAGTCGTAAAGCAAGTCGAATTCTGGGTGCTCAAGGTCCCATCCACCTACAACCTAATTTTGGGTAGGGGATGGTTGCACGCCATGCAGGCAGTGGCGTCGACCTATCATCAGGTCTTGCGCTTTCCGGGGCCAACCGGACAAATAGAGGAAGTCTGGGGGGACCAGGTGATGGTAAAGCAATGTTTCGTTGCGGTGAATGGCAGCCGAGCCGCCAAAGGGTTTGTCCAGATGATAGAGGGACCCGAGGGAAAGGAAGTCCTTGAAGACGTGGGAAGGAAGGCCGAGGAAAAATTGGTCGAGGATTTGGTGGAGGTGCGAATTGATGAGAACGATCCAACCAAGTTCTTCATTTTGGGCTCGTCCCTGTCCAGCGCCGAACGACGTGAGTACGTTGACTTTCTGATCTCCAATATGGAAGCCTTTGCGTGGACGCCTTACGATATGCCTGGCGTCGACCCAAGCTTCATTTGCCATCAGTTGAATGTCTTCCCCAATGCACGGCCGGTCATCCAAAGGACACGCCGCTCAGCCTTGCACCATGCCGAGGTAGTGGCCGAAGAAGTGAAGAACTTATTGGAAGCTAGGGCTATAGAGGAAGTGCAATACCCTCGATGGATATCCAACACGGTAGTTGTTCCGAAAAAGAATGGCAAATGGCGAGTCTGCGTTGACTACAAGACGGTCAACCGTGCATGCCCAAAGGATAGCTTCCCCCTCCCTCGAATTGACCAGCTGGTGGACTTGACCGCTGGCCATCAGAGGTTTAGCTTCCTAGATGCGTATCGCGGCCACCACCAGATAGCCATGTATGAACCAGACCGAGAGATCACATCATTCACTACCCCCAGAGGCCTGTATTGTTATAAAGTCATGCCGTTCGGACTAAAGAACGCCGGGGCAACTTTCCAAAGGATGGCAACAAAGATGTTCGCTCCCCTTTTAGGCCGCACCATGGAGGCCTACATCGACGATATGGTGGTAAAAAGTAAGGAGAAGTCTCAACACCTCGCCGACCTAGCAGAGATGTTCGCTATACTTAAACACCACAAGCTTCGTTTGAATGCCTCCAAGTGCGCTTTCGGAGTCGGCACCGGGAAGTTCTTGGGCTTTTTGGTCACAAACCAGGGAATTGAAGCCGACCCATCCCAAATCAAGGCGATACAAGAACTGAAGCGACCAAACTCCACGAAGGACGTACAACATCTTGCCGGGATGGCAGCTGCGCTGAACAGATTTATCAGCCGGTCTTCAGATCGTTGTAGGCCCTTCTTTAAAACTTTGAAGGCCAAGTTCTTCTGGGATGACGAGTGTGACCATGCACTGGCAGACTTAAAAGTATACCTTTCCTCAGCCCCTATCTTAGTCACACCTCAGCCGGGCGAAGAGTTGTATCTCTACTTGGCTGTCTCTCAACACGCGGTGAGCGCGGTATTGGTTCAGGCTGAAGGCACCCAGCACCTACCAATCTTCTACGTAAGCAAGACCTTGCTCCCCGTTGAATCAAGATATCAACTGCTAGAAAAATTAGCCCTGGCCCTGATGATGTCCTCGAGAAAGCTGGCGCACTATTTCCATGCCCATACAATAGTTGTACTAACCGAGTTTTCGCTTAAGGTACTCTTTGAAAATGCGGACTTTACCGAGCGAATTTTGAAATGGGCCGTGGAATTGGGGCAATACGATATCAAGTTCCGCCCGCGCACCGCAATCAAGGCTCAAGCTCTTACAGACTTTGTGGCGGAATTTGCCCCTGGAACGCATCCGGTTTGCCCGGTTGATTTGGCTGGTGCGGATTTAGCACAACCCATGGTTCAGGCAATGGAGACAAGTGTTGGCTCGCAAGTGGAAGAAGGGCGAAGGGCGAAGGGCAACCGAACTAGCGAAGCCGGGTAACTTTTTGGAAGACGAACTCAACCGAGACAAGGGAAGAGACCAGAATGAGCAAACCAGAGACTTGGAATTGAGAAGCTCCCAAAACCCCTCTGATTGCTGGAAGTTGTTCATTGGCGAGATGTGGAAGCTCTTCGTCGATAGGGCATCCAATAGACATGGGGCCGGGCTGGGTATCGTACTGACTTCACCGGACGGGCTGGTTATCGAGCAAGCAATTACGCTCGGCTTCCCAGCATCCAACAACGAGGCGGAGTATGAGGCCCTCCTTGCCGGACTAAGAAGCGCATTGAGAATGAAAGCGTCAGCCCTCATGGTATTCAGCGACTCCAAGTTGGTGGTCAATCAGGTCTCTGGGGCGTATGAGGCCAGGGATGAGCGAATGGCGAAGTATCAGGCGCTGGTGCGCGCAGAGATCAAGAAGTTCGCCGCCATAAGAGTGGAACAGATCAACCGCAAATAAAACAACACAGCCGATGAATTGGCCAGGCTGGCATCTACCTAGACAGCTTTCCCTAACCCCTTAATGATAGAATTCTTACCTCGACCAAGTATTGAGGAACCAGAAGTAACCGAGGTACTCTGCACCGACTTGGGACCTTCCTGGATGGACCCCGTCATCGCCTTCATAAAAGATAGAGTGCTACCAGAAGAAAAGAAGGCGGCCAACAAGATCTGGGCCAAGTCAGAGCAGTTTTGGCTCTCTCCTTCCGGAGCCTTGTACAAGAAGTCATTTACCGGGTCGTATTTGAAGTGTGTCCACCCCGCCAAGGTGGAAGCTTTCCTCTATGAGATCCACGAAGGCATCTGCGAAAGCCATACTGGAGGCAGGTCTTTGGTTTACCGAGCAATTTCCCAAGGTTACTGGTGGCCGTGCATGCAGGCGGACGCGCAGAAATACGTTCGTAAGTGTGAAAAATGTCAGAAATTTGCTTACCAAATCCATCAGCCAGCGAGAGAATTGCTCCCCCTTACAAGTCCTTGGTCGTTCGCACTTTGGGGGCTGGATATAATGGGGCCCCTCCCAGCAGCTCCGGGCAATCGTAAATTCTTCATCGCCGCTACTGACTACTTCACCAAGTGGGTAGAGGCTGAGCCGTTGGCAACCATAAAGGAAAAAGATGTGAAGAAGTTTGTTTGGCAAAATGTTATCACTTGCTTCGGTATACCAAAGGCCCTCATCTCAGATAATGGTACTCAGTTCGATGGGAAACTCTTTCGCGAATTTTGTGAAGAGCTGAAGATTGAGTTCTACAATTCAACACCGGCCTATCCTCAGTCAAATGGGCAAGTGGAGGCCTCCAACAAGACCATCCTAGACGAGCTGAAGAAGCGTCTTGAAAAAGCCAAAGGGAAGTGGGCTGAAGAACTCCATAATGTGCTCTAGGCATACCGCACTACGCCGAGGTGATCGACCGGGTAGACACCATTCGCCTTGGCCTATGGCATGGAGGCCGTCATCCTGCTAGAAATTGGTATGCCAACTATCCGGTCTAAGAGTTTCCAGCTAGATTTGAACAATGAAGCAGTCGCATTGAAGCTTGACCTAGCCGAGGAAAGAAGAGAACAGGCTCTGATCCACATAGCGAGCTATCAGCAGGAACTCTCCAAGAAATACAACAAGGCTGTGCACCCCAGGCTGTTCGGGGACTGAGTCTTGAGGAAGGTGATGGGCAACACGGTGGTCCCTGGCGAAGGAAAACTTGGTGCAAATTGGGAAGGACCATACAAGGTGACTGGTCTGGCAGGCAAAGGGGCATACCATCTGGAAGATTTAGATAGTAAAGCTATCCCCAGACCGTAGAATGCAGCCAACCTTAAGATCTTTTACTTTTGAAATGTAATCACTTTTGCCGCTTAGCTTTCTAGACTTTTAGCCTTCTGGCATTTGATGTAATAGATAGCACTGCTTTTTGTAATGAAAAATAGCTCTACTTTTTGCTTTATATTGTGTCTTCTTGTACGAAGGCAATACAAGGATGTTAGACCTCTGAGGATGCCAGGGGCAAGGAGACCGACCTGAGCTGGACCGGACTGATTTTCTCTCACCGGTATAGAAACTGACCGCACAAACGGTTGGTGCAAGTCCAGTGAAATAATTGGTGTATTGTCCAATTTGCATAAGGCCTGAGCTGATTTTTGCTCGCCCAATTGGGATGTTGGCGTCATGACCAACTTAAATGAAATATTGGTGCTCGGACCAATCCACAGGCCGAGCTGATTTTGCTCGGCCAAATCGGAATGTTGGCGTTTTGTCCAACTGGGAAGAGCCGAGCTGACTTTGCTCGGCCCAACGACATGTTTTTGTCTTGTCCAACTTACAAGAGCCAAGCTGACTTTGCTCGGACAAATGAAATGTTGGCGTTTTACGCAACTCAAATAGGCCGAGCAGATTTTTCTCAGCCATATGGACATATTGGCGTTCTGCCAATCTAAGGCCGAGATGATTTTCACTCGGCGAAAGGGTCGCGGCGTTTTATCAAAATGACAGGGGCCGAGCCGATTTTGCTCGGCCAAAATGAGCTTTTGGTGATATATCCAACCTCCTATAGGGCCGAGCTGATTTTTCCTCGGTCGCTTCGAAATATTAGTGTTTTATTTCATCTACAAGGTCGAGCTGATTTTCGCTCGCCCAAATCAGAGCGTTCGCGTTTTACCCAATTCATGAAGCCGAGCTGATTTTAGCTCGGCCAAATGAAGTGGTGACGTTCGCTCAAAAATTGAAGGAATTCTGATTTTGGCCTGGCATAGCCGACCTACCAGTTGTGATTCATGAACATTTGAGTAAAGAAATTTTGCACGTCGCAACCGAACAGAAATAGAAGATCAACGAGCAAAAATTCCAAATTCTCATTGATTAAGGAAATTACGTTACAAAGGTGGGGTCTAGGCGGTTACATCCAAAAAAAAAAAAGAGAAGAGAGGAAAATAAAAAGCAACAAGGGCAGGAAACAGTGGGTCTTCAGTCAAGATTGATCTCGACGGTTTGCTCGGCAATCGTCGTTGTCTACTCGGTCAAGCCCTCCTCGGTCTCATCTTCCGCAGCAACAACTTCCTGCTCGGCCTCGCCATCTTCGGCCGTCTCAGAAGTTTCATGAGGGGTTTGGTCGGCGGGCTGTGCAGCGGCGGCTTCTTCCTCAGCGGCTTTCTTCGCCTCTTCGATGAGCCTTTTTTGAGCAGCGGTGGCATACGCCTGCATGTAGACCGGGATATAGGCAGCGGACGGATACTGGAACATCTCAGCGTCTTGTCCAAGGCTAACTTTTTCCACGGCAGCTTTCCAGCCGCACTGGAAAAAGATGTCCTTCGTCGCCTGAACCTGCCGCTCATAAGTCTTCTCACCCTGCGCGTATCCCCGGTCTTCGGCGTCGTCAACTGCCTTATCCTTTTCTTCCTTGTGGGCATCGCGAAGTTTACGCAGCTCAGCGAGGTACCAAGCTTTCGTCGACTTCACGACCCGCTGTTTGTCCGCCTCAGCTCGGTCCAGCTTCTGGCTTAGCGTGGCGCGCTCGACATCTGCCGCCTCCTGCGCGGCCTTCAACTTTGCTATCTCGACCGTTTTGGCCTTGTTCTCTGCGATGGCGTCCCGCAGGCTCTGCCGCACGGCGATCATGCGCTCGTAGGCTAGGTAGTTCTTTTGTACGGTCTGAAAACAAATGAAGATGGTCAGAATTCAGAGAACCGAGCAATAACTTGAACAAGGAGCTGAGAACTTACCAACACGATCGATTTTGCCACCGAACGAAGTAGTTTCAGGTAAGACAGCTCGTCGTGCTTCTTCATATCGGCGGGAAGGATCAACCCCTTGGTCATGTTGAAACCGAGGGAATAATCCTTGTCCGCGTACACTGAATCGGCCGCAAAGACAGACCGGCCCTTGTACTTGATCTCGGGCGCCCAGACCGGGGGGGCACTTGGGGTTTTGGATGGCCCGCTCAGTGGTTGTTCGGTCTGGTCACCCAGCTCGGTGGATGCGTGCTCGGTTGAGTCTTCATCCACTAGATTCTGCCCGGTTTGGTCTCTCCTTGGCCGCTTCTTCGACCGGCCAGCTGCTTGTTCGCTGGCGAGAGCCAGCACAGCCCCTTCATTCTGTGTGACCGGACTGGAAGAGGTCCCTCCAGATGCCTCCGGTGGTTACGAGTCGCTCGGCTCACCAGTGATCATCGATTTGATTGCCCGTATTTTTTCCATTTCTTGCTCGGCAGTGAGTGGAACAAGCTTGATCGGTGAGAGATTTGGATTTGGCTCTGGAGAAGGCGCACGCAAAAAGTCGGTCACCCTGCTCTTGCGCGGTGCGGTGTAGTGATAGGTCGGTTCGAAGCCGAGCAGTTTTGGGGATTCGCGCTCCTCGGCCGGATGGCGCAGTAAGACTCTTATGGCCTCTTAGTTAGCCCGGTAGTAGTCTTCTACCAAGTGCTTGTAATCTGCAAAAAGAAGACAACTGTTAGGTCGGCAAGAAGAAAATCAATGCAAAAAGAAGATGACGCAGTTTGCTGAGCTACTCACCAACACTGCCAAAATCTTTCCTAATATACCAGCCCGGTATGGGCGCCTCGGTGTCCTCGTAATGACCAGACACCCACAGGAAGTCATCGTCATTGGTTTCCTTATCCGGGTTACCCTCAATGAGTTTTGCTCAGCCCTTCTTTACCTTCAGGTACCAGCAAAACCCACCTTTATTCTTGCTGAGGCTATACTGATGAAATATCTCAGCGAGGCCGAGATTGAGACCGAGCCTCCTATTCAACTCGGCCACACCGTTTATTATTTTGTACGTGTTGTTTGAGACTTGGGTCGGGCAAAGCCTTGTCTGCCTCAAAAATTCGCAGATCAAGGGCTGGACCGGGAAGCGAAGCCCTCCCTCCACTATGGATACGACCGTGAAGGGGCACCAGTCTAGGTCGCCCCAAGGGGTATCTCCCTTCTTCGCCAGCTCTAAAATGACATCGTCTAGAATGTTGTACTCCTTACGAAACTCGGCTAGCGCACCGGGCGGGCTCACCATGAATCGGTACTTCCCCATCTATCTCGGTTTTATTCGGTGATTTAATTTGCATCTCGGTGAAAAATTTTGGTGTATTTGCTCAGACTTTGAGCTCCACCAGTGATAGTTCTGGACTGGCCTGGTCGGTCCTAGTTTGTTCTGCATTGTTAAGAAACAAGTCCAAGGGTTAGCACGGCATAAATTGCACGGCTTCAATGTGGATTTTTTAGCTCGGTGAAGGGTTTTTGGGTGTTTGACCGGTTCGACCCCTATCTTGGCTAGACTACTTGGCCGATTTGGCCTTCCTAGTTCGGTTCTGATTCCCTATTTTCAGCTCGGTCGCGGCCTCAACGAGAAGCCACAAACCAATTTTTGCTCGGTTGAAGTTTTATTTATGGATCTAAGTTGCCTACTTAGCTCGGTCCTACCCAGATTCAAGTTGTTCATAATAAGTTCAAGGTTCGTTCATTCAAGCAAGGAGAAATAGGGGCACGAAGGCCCCATCCATTCCTACAGTTTCCATTTTGCCCTAGTGTACACGAGCTCTAAGCAAAGAGGGGGAGCACTAATGGTCCCAAGTAAAGAACACGAAGAACAGTAGCACGAAAATAAAGAACAAATATAAAGATCTGGGAAATGGAAACAGAAAATGCAATGGAGGAGTAGAGGAACTCACCAAAACCAGATGATAAGCAAGTTCCGACTCCACGAGCTTGTTGGCAGCTTCAGAAAGAACCGAAACGGTGGGTGAAGTAAGGGGCAGCAACGGCAGTGAAGGAAATGGAGTTTTGAGAGCTAGGGTTTTGGCTCAAGGAGTGGGTGAACAGTGAAGGGTTCGAACGACCCTTCGTTTGTGTATAAAAAATGGGAGAAAACCAAACGGCTGCGCCGTCGTTTGAATTTCGAGCATGGGAGGACAGCTAGGTTGTACGATCCAATGGCGTGAGGCCACGTGGCATCGAGAGCACGGCTGTCAGTACGGCTGTACGACCCTTGACAAGACTACTGAAGCAATTCAATGACCGACCAAATGGGACAGCTCGGTAACGGCTTTGGCCCCAATCACGCTCGGCTTGGTACTGGCGCAACTCAGCGACCGTTAGCTCGGTCATGGTGGTAACCCCAATCACGATTAGCTCGGATGGGATTAAGAGGCAATTGAGAGGGGAGATTTGGACCGGACTGTACGGCCGAGCTACGGTAGCGCAGGTTGGTCAAGCCCCACGGTGCCGAGCCGTGTTCTCAGTTGGCGTGGCTCCAGCCTGTCGTGTACGTCCAAGGGGATTGGCCGGCAAGGCATGGATTGAGGCCTGGCCGAGCTATGACTTGGAAGGCATTCGGCTGGACGCGCAATGATGTGAGGTAACTGAGCTAAAGCAGCCCGGGCTAGACTAAGGACGGGGCGAGGCTCGGCATGCCTCCAACCCGTTAGCCGAGATGGCCCAGCTTCATGTAATCAAGATTGAAGATAGAGCGGGGAAAGGCCGGCTTGCCTCGCGGCCGGTCAGCCAGCACTAACCGGTCCTACGCAGCTCGGCCATGAGCATCACACCTTTGCCCCTTGCCAAGGGACAGGTCGGCGGTACATAGGTCGGTTGTGTTGCTTGTGGTGACGGTTCTCCGTAAGGAGTAAGCCGGTCGCGGTACTCCGGTGAAATGTGCCACCTGGGCCAATGGCGTGAGGGAGAGGAAATCTGCTCTAGGCACGCGTCAATACCGTTTGGCAGTTCTGCATGTACTGGTTAGAGGATTAGGCCTTTACGCGCGTAAGGTGGTGAGAGGCGAGCACTGCCACCTGTCCAGGGGAGGACAGCAGGGGTAGTGCGTGCACAATCCTGAGTCTGCATGGCCAGCCTAGAAATAGGAATGGAAGAGGAACGTTAGAGGTAAGCCATTGATGCCATCTGAAACACACACTCTCTCTCTCTAACTGCCTTCTTCTTCCTCAAATGGTCTGACTTGATCGTCAGAGGATTTATTCGGCAAACCACCGCCGGGCAGCTCACCGTTTCTGTGTTGCAGGTTAGACGCCGTCACGAGAAGCTTGAGTCCAAGGAGTACGAAAAGCACTGAATACTTCGCCCTCATACAAAGGTCATTTGTGAAAAAAAGGCACAGTATCTGAAGTGTCACTTCAGTTGATAATAGAATGTAATTTCCTTTACATTTTAAGTATAGTTTATGGGATTTAAGTCATAAAATTCCTCGAGAATTATTGCAAAGATCTCACAAAAATAACAGAAAGATTTAGTCATCTCATCAACTCAACAATCTCTCTCATACAAAGCCAGTTAGAATTTGCAAAGCAAACACGTTTTCATGTTGAAAACTGATTGAAAGTGAAACAAGTTTGTTACCAAACACGTTTTAAATCATATGTTAATTTAATTGGCCAACACCATAACGCAAAGCAACCCTTAAAATTATGACTTTAACCCAAAACCCATTCCTTTCATCCCTCTAATTTATATCATTCAAACTTGTTCATTTTAAGATTGTAATAGTAAATTTAAATTTTAACTTATCTATGTTTTAAACTAATCATAAGTCGAGTTTGAATTATTTGATCTCTTTTATTATATATAACTTTATCATTATTATCGAACTGAGTTGTTGAGTAAAAGTCAAAAAATTAATAAGTTTCAAAGTGTAAAATTTTTTATTTGATTACACATCTTGAATGAATTTTTAAAAAGTTCAACGCAAATTATGCACTTTTTGTGCCAAAATTTTTATAAAGTTCAATGCAAATTGTGCACTTTTTGTGCCAAAAATTGGTCACACGTTTCATTTTCTGTGTCAAAAATTATATGTCCCTAAGAGCATCTCCAACAATA
This sequence comes from Camellia japonica, assembly GCA_030407325.1. Taxonomy (NCBI): domain Eukaryota; kingdom Viridiplantae; phylum Streptophyta; class Magnoliopsida; order Ericales; family Theaceae; genus Camellia; species Camellia japonica. The sequence goes on from JAPPVO010000003.1 coordinate 18,347,276, forward strand.
TATCAATTTTTTTATTAAATTTAAGTAAAAATTTCATTTGATATCAAGTACTCCAACCGACGATTTTGGAGCTTCATCAGAACACTGGTCGACTGAGTGGATGTCTTGCCGGTCGACTAGCCAGCGTAATTTTTTGTTTTATTTTTTTTTTTGCCTTGAGGTGGTTGACCAGCCAGTGTAATTTTTTCATAAATTTTTGCCTTGAGGTAGTCATCCGAGAGGACATCCGAAGGATATCCGGCAACAACAATGAACAGTAATTTGATAAAAGACACATTTGTCCTCAATTTAATACCTATTTGATGCAACCGTTAGAGTAACAAAAAAAAATCATTTTTCATCAAATTCAAATTTGATAAAAGGTTTGAGTAATCATTGGAAATAATCTAATCTAACACTATTATTAGAAGTCAGAAATTTGTGCATAAGTAGTTCTTTTTCAATTATCTTACACCGTGGCAACGGAAAAAAAAGGTTTCTCTCTTATACTCAATGGCCACAATTGTTTTTATCCTAAAAACATTTTGATTTCTCAAATGATATATAATTTATCATACCAACATTTTTGGTAAATTTACAAAATAACAATAAATGTTTACACAGGTTGCCTTCCATCGGCTTAGTCACCAAAACTATTAATAATAGTAATAAAATAATGGATAATGTTTGAGAGCTCGAAAACATCCCCTAATCCCCCTAATGCCCAAAACGACGTCGTTTTGGGCATTATTTTTATTTTTTTTTTTTTCTTCTTCTTCTTCGTCGAGTCTGAGCAGAGGGAGAGGGAGAAGGAGAGAAAGAGAAAGAGGGAGAGGGAGAGAGGAGGAGAGGATCGTCTGCTCACCACCGCCGTCGCCTCGCCGCCGCCGATCGTCTGCTCACCACCGCCGATTGTCGCAGCACCACCGTCGTCGCCTCCAGCCCTGCCTCCGCCTCCTCCTACTGTTATGGCCCCCTCCAGTCCACTCCTCCTTCTTCCTCCTCCTCCTCCTCCTCCTCCTCCTTCCCCTGCTTCTGAAAAAAAAAAAAAAAAAAAAAAAAAAAAAATTAGAGGGATTCGGGGGGATACATTTTCGAGCGACGTAACACGGTCCTAAAATAATTAAGCCACATGATGACTCAAGCTTTCAATGCATAATATCATGACATTGATATTGGTCTAATTATATCCCCTCATTAACTTTGTTTGCCTCCGTTTGGAAAAGCGGGTTGACTTTTTGACTTTTTTAGTTATTTTAACCTGGGCTAAAAAGTTTGGTTTGGGAAAGGCTTTTTGACTTTTTTGACTTTTTTTGTGAGAGAAGAGTGTAATGATTATGAGTTTGATGTGATGTTTTGTTTGTTGTGACTAAAATAGCCTATTTTGTCTTTTGTGGTTAAAATAGCCACAAAAGCCCTTGCCAAACGGAGCCAAGCAATGTATTTGTTTACACTAAAAATATGTAAATTTGAAGATAATTCCCTCCTGAAATTTTGGTTTGAAAATTAAACACTAAAAGTTTTTGATTTTGATTGGCTGATGTTATATGGGGCCATGGATGAGATTGTTTATTTGCTATTGAGATTTTCTACTTTTCTCTTAATTTTCCATAAACATAAGTGAAGTAAAAAATATACAATATTTATAAGTTATATTAATATACACTCTAAATTATATATGTTAACAATATTTTTTATGAATATAATTAGGAGAAATATATTGCGATAATGACACGATTTTTTATTTATATTTTTAAAAAAAATTATCAATCAGAAATCATCTGATAAAATTATTGCATATTTATAGAAAATTTTATAATTTTAATTACTTATATTTATAAATTTTATCATTTATTTGTAATTATTTTTTAAGTTTTACACTAAATTCTATTTTGGGGATTTTTTTTCTTTTTCGATCTTTAGCCCAAAACTTCAAAGTGATATTGGGCTTGGGCCGCCCATAGGTTAAACAATCAAGGCCTTGTAGACACGAGACCCAATTTGAAGTCCATTTCGATTCTTCATCGTCTCTCTCTTTTCTCTTGCAAACGCTAGTCTGCAAATTAGGTTTTTGGATTGTGAATCCCCAATTTTTTCTTGCCCTGCGATTCTCGACCAATCGATCAATCTCTGTTCATCAAACGATGAAGCGTCAATTCTCCAAAGACAACCCTAATGGAAGGAGAGAGAAGATCGACGGTTCAAGTTCAATCAATCAGAAGAAGATTAAGAAGAAGAACGTGATGAGATTGGGAGGGGGTGGTCTCTCGCTCGAAACGTTCGCCAATGCAAAAACGAAATCCAATCAATACAACCCCGCCTTGATTAGTATATTCATCTCTCTCTCTCTCTCTCTCCTCTATTCCATTCTGTATCACAAGCTCATGTGTTCTTAATCAAATTTGGAACAATCTGTTCTCTCTATTTGATATCTGCTTTGAAATAATGGGTTTGAATTTGATTGATTTAGCTGTTTTACATTGAAATAGTCTGTATTGTTGATAACTCTAGCCAATTGTAGTGGTGTTTGAGTCCAAAGTCTAATTTTTCATGTTTCTCAGGCTGTGTTTGGTTCAAGGATTTGAGAAGGGATTTGAAAATAAAAAGGACATTTCACCGGTTTTGATTGAAATGACAAATCCATGAACCAAACGCAGCCTAAAGAAAATTTAAAATTCAAATGACAAAAAATTATCCGAAAATGTCTCTGTTAACCTTCCATATATCTATCCATGTTCCAAGCATGTTTCTTGGTTTCATGTCATTTTTGTTTTGATTCATATACTGATGAAGTACATGGCATGAGCCAGTTAGTGAACTTGATTTATGCAAACAAAATTTGAGCTTGTATGGTTTTCTTCGCTTTTCCTATACCAATACTTTTCGGTTAAGAACTTGAAGATTTGGGAACCTACCTTTCAATATAAGCAACAGCATAGAAGATGGAGGGACATTGAATATATAGTTTCTCAACAAAATACAATCACTTAGCAATATAGTTGTTTGTATCACAGCTTGTTAGTTTGAGAAATGGGAGTGGCAAAAGAACTATAAAAAAATTGTCATGAACTAGCGATCATCAACTTCTGTAAACATTCGAGTAGTATGGGCAAATGGGGCACTATAATTGGATTAGCTTATTCACATTGGCAGTGGTTTGCATTGATCTCATCCTCCTCGAGTTTACTCCTTTTATTAATTTTTTCTTGATTGTGCATAATTACATCTTTATTTAGAAACAAATTTATACTGTTTAACTATTTTTTCTTTTTCACAGAGAAGCAAAGGGAATTTTATAAGAATGCCAAATATGTGAGCAAATATAAGAAGTCACTAAAGCAACAAAGCCAACAGAATGATCGTTACCCAGCTATGAGACCGCTAGAGGTCTGAATTCCTTTCTATTTTATCTGATTGTTTGCTTGTGTTGTACGGGTATTGTTGAAAATTTCCCATTTTTTTAAAAAAATATCACTTCTTTCATTGTTGATATACCTTTAATATCCTAAATGGTCTTGGGTGTGCATTTTTTGTTGTTATTACAGGATGAGAATGAAACTGAAATAGCTGGTGAAATGAACAAGAAAAACAAGAACTACAAGAAGAGTTCACAAAGTTTGCAAGAATTGTATAAGAAGAAGCGCAAGGAGGAAGAGAAGGCAAAGATTGAAAGAGATGCCATTATTCAAGCAAAGAAGGAAGAAAGAGAGAGAGCTGAATCTCGAAGAAAAGCTTTAAGAGGGAAGATGTTGAAGAAAACAAGGTCTGGTCAGCCTATCATGAAGTACAGAATTGAGCATCTTTTGGAGACAATTCGACAAGGTTCAACTAATTAGGTTATGGATGTGCTCTTGTGACCTCAGTTAAAGAAAAATCCATAGTTGTGAGACTTCTGGGATGTTGTAGTGTTATTGTTTTGAAGACTTTAGATCCAGCTGCTTTGACATATTTGTGCAACTAATGAGAAGAATTACAGGCTTTGTAAAGAAGTTTGCATTATTCACCACACCATTCTTTCTGTATGCTAGGTTACTGGAAAAAGTGGGGGGAAAACAAAGAAAAACAAATTTTATCCAATTGATCTGCACTCTCTCCAATTGATTTCTGCTTAGTGGTTTCACTCACACTACACCAAATTAAGATTTTAGAGATAAATTTAAAAATAAAATTATTTTTTAGGAACGAAATATTTTTGTTATTGTAAGTGTTATTATTATGTATTTTGCAAGAAAAATGGACATTTAATGATGAAGTATTATCTTTCTGGTATTAAAATTTTTTGTTTAAAATAAAATAAAAAAAACCTGTTTAAGATCAAATTATTGCCATGCATTTATTAGCAAAATTTTAAAAATGTTATTGCTAGAAGTCTTAGTTATTTTTCGGCTCAACTTTTTAGTGACTATCATCGCAACAACATGAATTGATCTCCAAATATTTGTTACAATAAAATTTTCACTTTTGGAAACAAAAAAATTGATCTAATATGTTTTAACGTCACGATTCGTCCATGTTTATATGCATTTAATTTGATTGAATTCATTAGCATTGTCTAAAATCTTGTTCATTAAGTTGGTAATGCTTACTACAGTTGAGCTTGACAACACGATCGGAAACGAAATCCATGTTGGGTATTCTTCTAGTATGCGAGTACAAGTCAGAAGCAAAGACAGTAGTGAGACATTGTGAACGTAAAATCTCGACTAAATTAGCTTGAAATTATTTCCATTCCGGGATAACAGAATCTTAAGCAGATTTGTAGGTGATATGAAGAAAGGATATTGTACACTGGCAAGAGAATGAAATGAAAATGCAAATCATAAACCGTGATCCAATGAAGGGTTAAAGGAAACTAATAGTAAGCTTACAAATAAATTCATGAACGAAGTTCCACACTAGAAAGGTGACGCCAAGACAAAAAAATAGCATCCAAGCTTGAAATATAAGTAGGCTGTACCAAAGTGTTATCTAATTAGGTAACACGGTACAGTTATCCCTAATAATTGAGAAATCGGAAAAGTAATCAAACTTTAAATCAGAATATATGGATCTAAGCCGAAATTAAAACTCAACGGTTCCCTATCAGAGGAGACACATGGACCTATGAGTACTTCTGTACTGCCAAGTGTGGCCATCAAGAGGCTAAGAACCAGTAGTTGGAACAGAATTAGATTCTGATGATCCAACTATTTCTTCAAAAACTTCCATGTCAATTGTCATATCATCATTAACATCAACTTCCTCTACTTCTGTTGTTACTTCATCATTGCCACCTATTACATGTTCAACCCCATTTTCTACCGGATTAGAGGCCACCTGAGGTTCCTCACCTCTTTCCTGAGGTTCCTCATCTCTTTTGTCAATTTCCTCGGGTTTTTGCATCATTGCAGGTGGATATGGATCGGCAGAGATTGTCAGAGTAGATGTCACCAACAAATTCTACAAGCAGAGAAAATAAATGAGTCATCATCTGGAAAGTATTCCGGTGTAATCAAAGTTTTGAGATGTTCAAATGGGGTATCTGGAGAAATATCCCATTCTGCATTTGTTAATGACTGTAGCATACTGAAAAAACTACAGCTAGCAACTCCAAAGGTTTGTACTAAATGAGAATCGAATCAAAATATGTGATTGTATGGCTATGTCACAAAGGGATACACCACTCATACACCCCCTACATATCATAAGCACAAGTTTTTTCAACTCAATTATATGCACACATATGCATTATACATGGCTTTTCTAACTATTTACTAGCTAATAGACCCTGAAAAATTGTTCAAATCATACATGATATTAAACATCCAGCTGAAACATGCTATTCTAAGGAAAGGGACCTTGAGTAGCTCTACTATATTTGAAAATTTGTTTGCAGTCAGGCCTCAGCAAAGATTCACTTTTCAGAAGGAAATAATAGATGCAAATGTCAATGCACTACTGAAGACATATTGTCTACTTCAGCAATATTTCACGCATGTAAAAAATTCAAGATGCCCTTTTAAATAGGCCAAACTAAAAAACACACCTACATACCTTTTCTAGCGCTAAAGCAAGTTTCGAGAGATTTGGATAAATGCTTCTCGCACTCAAAAGGATCTGATTCACAGAAGGTTCAATGAAATAAGTCATACGGAAACATAATACGACTTAGATACAGATATTTGCTAGGCATAACATATATTTAAACATAGAGAGCAGTAAGCAATTGTTTCAGCAAAAATAAGCCCAACATGAAACAACGCTAGGATGCCCTTCCCTCAACAACAAGGCAATCTCCAAAACTAACAAGCAAATAAAATTTGGGATTCCACTGATTCAAAACCTCAAATAAGGTTTGAACCATCACCAGAATTCAGTGCACAGTAGTAACCAATTAGGAGATTGTTGAAGTTATTAGGCAGGGTACAACAAAATGAAACATGATACTCATAATGGACAAGTATGATCACCTCACAAAGCCTCTGCAGGGTAAAAGGAGGACCTTCTATAAAGCTGAGAAGAGCTGCAGAGGAGAATAAACATTCTGTGAATGCTTTCAACAATATCATACCAAAATTTCAGATTAGGAGAACAATACATAGCTAGAAAATATCACTAATATACACAATCACAAATATCCAAAATATCCATCAGTATTATGGAGTTATGCACAACACCTTTCCAGCCTTTATAATGGTTTACTATGCATGAATTCAACAGAGATATGGCTCTTAACAGAGTTGACAGAAATAGAAAGTTACAAGTAACAAGTATGGTTACAAGCATTCAGGGAACCAATACAAAGAAGTTATATTTTGATTTTCTCCTTTTTTTTATTTTTTATTTTTGAAGAAAAAAAAAATGATTGCATTATTAATGAATACAAAAAAAATCATTTGAAGTTCTAAGTTAAAATGATCAATCATATAGTTTAGTCAAAAGAATAATTTAAAATGATCTACCAAATTAAAGAGCAATAGAGAAGTCTTGCAGGAATAAATTAATCAGTAATGACAGAGACCCCTTTTGTGGAGGACCCCACAACCCCCTTTGTGATCCACACCATTCATGATGTGGACCCCACACATACATGAGGGTCCACACATCATGAATGGTGTAGATCAATAAGGGGGTTGTGGGGTCCTCCACAAAGGGGTCTCACTCATTTTTCTAAATTAATAGGGTCATTTAGTAAAATATTATGATATCTGCATTTATATACTGCAATACCACAAGTAAAACTTGAGACTCACAGCAGAGACTGCTAGAAGCAGTGATGATACCATGGTGAGGAATTACCTTCATCCAGCCTCTTCACTAACTCTGGGTAAGTCTCTCCTAATGCAGCACTCTGTTGTTCACTAGTCATCTTCACCTCCGGATATTCAAACAAAACCTTCAGGTTGAGGAGGGAGGGGGAATTAAAGGGTTAAAATCTTTGAAGCAAAGATTTGAAATGCTATCATGATCCCACAACAAAATAAAAACTACAAATGATCACTCATTCACTACAAAGTATTTGAATACCTACATGCAAGCATACCTCCCCATACCTGCTTTAGATGAAAGGACAGCAAGCTCTTCAATTTGTCCCAATCATGCCTGAAACAATATAAGCAATATGACTATTTCACAAACAAAAATGAAATAATATTTATGACTCATACAATATATAATCTTGAAGTATACAAACAAGACAAATAACTTGCAAATGCATGACATGCGAAGCTGCATATGAATTTCTAACTTTATACTAGCCTATGATCTTTTCCTCACGTCATTTAAGTTTGTTGGTAAAGCAGCAACACATGCATATCAGATTAGGAAAATACAATTTAAGCATTGCACTGCTAATTGGAAACACATGGCCATTATAGGGCTAAGGGCCAAGCATTATCAATGGAGGAGGATTCTACTCGAGCAAAGAGTCAAAACAACTCAACCATGCATGGATCAAGCATGGTTAAAGAACACCCAAGGACCTCATGAGCTCACTTTAAAGAACATTCAAAGGGAATAGGCAAAAAAAAATTCCAAGCCACTTGCCCAGTGAAATCCTGAAGTAAAGTTCTACTAAAAGAAGGAATCATATAAACCCCAAAAGGTGTAGGGATTAATGGTGTTTTGTACACCCCCAATCCAAAAATAAAAGGGGGGGGTGGGGGAAGTTTCCATGAAGATCTGGTTCTTGATTTTGATCACTCTGGCTTAAGCCTGTCTGCTTAAATTAAAAATTACTTCCCCCATCTAGCTAAAACTGTGGGCAAGGGGATGGGGAACCCAAAATAACGAAACAAAAACAATATGCACAAACACCAATAAAAAAAAAAATTTCAAAGAACAGAAATTAGCCCATTAGAAAGATCAAATATTAGCAGCAGATGCCACAATTTTGCTTTTTCTTCAAATCGCCATAATTTTCATCACCACCATGGCATCACCAAAGACTTTGCTTCATACAATCGTATTGAAATTAGTCTCAAGCGAAGCCACAAAACATCACAATCAGACAGATATAACACTAATAAGGAGACAAATTAAAGGTTTTATATGTATACATGACAATCAGACAGATATAATACTAATAAGGAGACAAATTAAAGATTTTATATGCCTACGTGAAATTTATGTCAGAAGTGAACATCATCAAGTAACAGAATGTGGTGACAAAGACCTGAACACAATAGGAAATCTAGAATAAAGGGTCTTCTTTTCTTTAGGTTGGGGGTTGAGGGTATTGGGTGAATATCTTACATTCACTTGTGTCTACATGTGTAATCAGAATATTGATAGAAGCCCCAGAAACAAAGTTTACACATCAACTCCATGCTTTGGTCCACAAACACCAGAACATTTCATGCAAAATGAAATAATACAACTTATGGATGTAATTTTATACTGAGATACAAACTTACCAAAATTTCCCAGTTGAAGCAATAACTTCAAGTATAGTTCTGGCTTCTTCTTCACCAATCTCATGCTTGTATTCCATTTTTCTGGAATTTTATGTATAATAAGGCTTTAGTAAATCAAATATAGTATGAAGACCCTCATAAAAACTTGCACATAAAGCTTTCAAAAAGTTGTTAGGTATTTGAATTGAAGACATATAATCAACTCTTTGCTCCACACAAACCCACTGGAAGGGTAGGAGAAGAAAGAAACAAAGAAGAAATGGGGTGGATGAAGAGAAGAAAAAAAAAAAAGTATTGCATTTGCATTTCCTCCTACATTACCATTAAAAAACAAAATAAGAAAATAAAGATTCAGTGATTTCTACAAAGTTCCATTGTTCCTCAATGTGCATATATGTATATTTCTAGCAAGCACTAATCTTGAACAATCTCAGGCATCCAGGCAGATTCTATTAATCTTCCCCGATACCTTATTGCTATAACCACATCTCCAAATAGTTGCTTCTGATTTCAAATTTCTATCACTTCGCCCCACAATGTAATGTTCAATCATCTCTACAATTAGACAAATTTAACACAACAGACTTAATCTGCATAGCATAGATACAAACAAGCATGATTGGGGGTTGCGAACACTGCAGATCTTAAAGAAGTAGGACATGGCAGCATATCATATATTTATATATCTGTTGTGGATATTATATAAGAAAAATATGAAATCTAGTTAATCCCTAATTATTTCTACTAAAAATTGCAAAATGCGGAACATGAAGCTTCACAAATATTATATATATACACACCAATTACTTGTTTTCTTACTACATTTCAAATAATGAAAAAGAATGTAGAGGAAAAAGAATGTATAAAATTACTGATAAGATATCTTCCACAAAGCAAAATCATTGCAAGCACAAACAAAGCTTGCTTGTACTAAGATTTCTGGATGTCAAAATAACCAAAATGAAATGATCGACTATCCAGGCAAAAGTATCATGTACCCTTGATCTGCAACATCAGGAACCATATTGTCGTGGTGATGGTCAACATCATTGGAAGAAACAGTTAAATGCTGCGAATTATCATTTGAGGATATTTCCATTGCCATTCCTCTGCCAGCATGAAATGACAAAAACAATATTAAGATTTAAAAGATACTGCAGCTATAAGAACCGTTTGTGACAATATAATTAAACTAATTTACTATTTGAAACAATTAAATACAAAAGATCTTCAGAGGGATAATGGGCTATGCTGATATCTTAATTTCAAGCAGCAATAAAAATGACAGAACTCGCATCAACCAATTATAGTATAATACATTAGAATATGTGCAATGGTAAAACCTTGGCCTATTATAACCTTGAGATTATGGGTTCAAGCCTCGGGCAACCACTTTGTGCACTATGTATACTCAATCTTTCCCCCTTTCAAACACACATTAATATGTACTAATTAGGCATGGTTGTACATTAGAAGATGTGCAACAGCATATATTTTTCCTCCAATCTTATCAACAATTAAAATTGAGAACTTGAGATAAAATATTAGCAAGCAAAATAATTTGAACAAAAAAAAAAAAAGGGGAAAGAAAAGGAGGTGGTGATTTCCAAAGTTTGGTAAGTTCCCTCGGTCAGACTCAGAGTTTACTTCATAAATTTTGGAATCAGCACTAACTTCTTCACAATCTAATGAGGCCCATCTCCATCCTGTGCAATATGATAACAAAAAATTCACAAAAACCCAAATAATAAAAGGAAGGGGAAAAAAATCACGTGTTTCTAAATTTATCCCAATAATTAATTACAGGAAAATCATAAACTCTTTCTAGTTTCTCCACTTCCAATTCATTCTTCGATTTTTTTTTTTTTCCCAAAACCCTAATTTGCAGAAGGCAAAAAAGAGAAACCCATGAATCGTTAAAGAGCTGATTTCAACAGTAGATAAATTATTGAAAGAATCCAAACTTTCTTCTTCTTCTTCTTCTTCTTCTTTTTTCTCTATGCCAGTGATTTCTCCGTAACGAAACGGTGAAAGAAAAAGATCTAGGTAACGAAGAAGAAGAAGAGGAAAAAAAAGAAAAGAAGTAATAGTGAATGGAGGGCACTTACATGGGACCGATTTCGGACTCAACTCTGATACCTGATTCCCTCTCTCTCTCTCTCTCTCTCTCTCTCTCAATCAATCCCTGGATTCAAGTATTGGTGATATTTATGTTTGTCTCTGTGTTTTTTTTTTTTTGTTTTTTTTTTTAACACATTTTAATTTTTCCTTATATTTTTATTTTTGGATTAATTTATTTTTTATTTTTCTCACTATCTTTTTGTATTTCATCTCTAAACTATTTATTTTGTCTATTAGTTTTATAATTTTTGTCTATATAGCTTAATTAGTATAAATTAATAATTATTAAATTCTAATTTGATGGGTAAAAAGATAATTTTATAATGGATAAATTACAAACAAACCCCTTAAAATTTACTTAAATTATAAATTATCCTATGTGTTATACCTCTTAAAATTTCTAATTTCATAACAAATAAGTTCTTTTATTAATAAATTATCAAGTTAATTATCAGTTTTTAATAATATTAAAATTTTATTTCAATTAATAATTTAGATAATTTTATTATTGTATAAGTAAACAGTTAGAAATTTCAATTTTTCAATTAATTCTATTAAATAAAAAATTCTAACAATGAGGTATTTGTAATTTTTCAAACCACAGAAGGCAATTTGTATTTTAACCAAATCTTAAGAGGTGTATTTGTAATTTACCCTTTTATAATTTTGACAACTTAAATTATAAGGTAAATTACAAATATACTCCTAGAGATTTGCTTAAAATATAGATTGTCCCATGTGATTTAAAAAATTACAAATACTCCCTTATTACAATTTTTTATTTACCAAAATTAACTAAAAACGAAATTCATAATTGCTCTCCTATACAATAATAAAATTACTTAAATTATTAATTAAAACATATTTTTAACATAATTAAAAGCTGCTAATTGACTTGATGATTTATTAATAAAAGATGTGATTTGCTATGAAATTAGAAACCTCAAAGGGTGGAATGTAATTTTTAAAATCACAATGGGCGATTTGTATTTTAATCAAATCTCAGGGGGTGTATTTGTAATTTATCCTAAATTATATAAACAAACACTGTTAAATTGGTTGTGAGATATAATTTGTTCAAAATAACAAGAAAAATAAATATTTTTTTTTTGTATGATTGAAATTTTTTAAATTCTAAAATAACTTTTCTTTTCATTAAATTAGATTTCAATTGATTCGTGTAATCACCTCCAATTAGACCATGTGAACAAAAATTAAAAGTTTTAAGAACTAAATAGTCGAAATTGATCATTTATGAGTGAAGTAGAAAAATTAAAAATAATTCAGGAAATAAAAGTAAAATTAACCCTTTATTTTAAGAAAAATGCTTGGGAGCACTAATTAGTGCTAATTAGTTGGCAGTGAGCCCCGCCAGTAATGATGTGATGTTTTGGCCTTGGGGTTGTATTTTTTATTTTTTTTTTACTTTTTTAATACATTAGTGCTATTAGTGGTGATATTTTTAGTGGGATGAATCATTATTGTTATTTTAATCTCTCATCTATTTTCTATATACAACAATAAAATTCTCAAAGCACTTTTGAACCCATTGATGTTAGTTTTATTTAAGGACGATTGAATTCTGATTTTGTTTTTAGTTTTTCACACTATTCTCTTTAAGAGATTTTAAAATAAAATAAAATAAAAATAAAAATAAAGTGAGAGAAATTTAAAGAGGAATGTAAATAGTATCCAGCTTGTTTGTCTTCAGTTTTTTCAAATTTACTTTTCAGAAAATTATACTTTCTTATTTTTACTGAATTTTTTAATATTTTAAGTAATTTTTTAAAAAAAAAATTTTAGACTAACCTAACATAAATACATTTAAAAAGTATAATTTTTGTGAAAAAATTCACTAAATGCCAAAAATAATATTAAAAAAAATGAAAATTCACTATATTTTTATATTTTTGTGTATTTATTAATTTTAAAAAATATTTTTTCATAAATATTTTACTTTTTAAATACATCTAAATAAGGTGCATCTAAACAAGTAAAAAAAATGCTTAAAATTGTAAAAATATTTACTAAAAATAAAAAAATATGAAAAATAAAAATTTCAATTTTCAGAAAACTAAAATTATTTTTTTATGCAAATAGTAAGCTATATTGTTGTATTTATTTTGTATTGCTCTGTTCATACCAAAAAAAAATATTTGTTGGGCCTATGATATGCAGCCCATTGTCACATGACGCAGGACACATGGTACTCTTTCCTGGGTTTCCTTAGATTGGGCTAAATATATTTTTTTTATATTTTTTAAAATTTAAAATACAATGTGTATATATATTTTTTATTCCTACGTCATTAGCCTACAAGGTCATTGACCATTGAGCAAAATGTTGATATTGTCGATTTCTAATCAAAGTTTTTTGAGAGACGAATGAAACCCGAGAAAAGAGACCAATATTCTATTTAAAATATAATTACCATAGGAGATTATCAACAAAAATTTAAGTGAATTTTTAATAATGAAATTGTGTTTGGATTTATGAATTTGAAACGGAAAGATTTTATATTCAAAGCAGCATAATGAAAAAATTTTACACTATTTATATTCAAAGAAGTATAACTCATAGTTTGGCATAACTTAAATAATACAAAAAGTTAAAAAGTTACTATCCTATTTAAATCACATCATCTTATTTAAATCACATCACCTCTCTAACACATCACATCAAACTCAACCCATATAAACCAATAAGTCAAAAAGTACATTTTTTTAGAACATCCCAAATTAAAATATAAATTTTTAACATGCAACTTTAAGTGGTGAAAAAATTTCATTGGATTAAATGGTGGCTCAACTTCATATTTTGTATAATGTAATGTTGGTTTATTAAAATGAAGTTAAAAACATATGATTATTTCATTAAAATATTTTCACATTTAATTTATCAAAAATATAATAAAGAATGTATCGCAAATAAATCATTTCGTAAAGAAGCTAAAGGGTACCTGTGGCAAATTCAATTTCAACCTGCCCTATTACTAGGGGTGCAATTTGGGCGAGTTCAGTCAGGTTAGAAGGTTGTCCAAACCCAGTTCAAGTTGTGCTAAGACTAGTCCAAGCCCGACCCGAGTAAAACTCAAATTACCCGAATTGCCCGACTTGTAAATGAATTTCAGTTTTTTTTTTTTTCTTCTACATTATTAAATTATTAAAATTTGACTTTACTTACAATTTTTTTTATTTTTTATAGAATATCATTAATACCATCAAAACAAATAATTTATATAATGTAAGAGAGATACCGCTACAGTAGTCCTTACAATTTATGAGTGTAAATAAAAAATTAAAAAAAGTAAGATTTTATATTATTTGTATATATAATATATATTCAATATAATTTAATAATATAAATTACTTTAATATCATGTAATGGCTAATAATTTATATGTATATTTAATATTTTTATATATGTATAATTCGGACTTCGGGTTGTTTGATGTCTTTGCCCAAGCCCGCCCAAATTTAATTCGGACTTCTGAATTTTTACTCAAACCCATACCGAATTTGAAAATATTTTGTTCAAGCCTTAAAAAAATTCGGATTGAACTCGGATTGCTCGGGTTAAACCCGCCCAAGTTACACCCCTACCCATTACATCAATTTAAGATCCATTTAAAAAGCAACCCCTAATTAAAATTGGATTTAAATAGATTAGATATAGGTGATCATTTCCATTAAAAGAGAGTTTAATAAAATAAATAGATTAGTTGGGTTAATTTCTTCAACTGATAGTCAATTCAATTTAACCTATTTAAATCGGTTTATTAAATAGACGGATCCATTTTGACTCGGCTAAATCTATCCATTTGTCACTTTTACTGAGGAGTAACAATTACATTTCATTTCAGTTAATTGAAGGTTGATCATAGCTTTCTACAAGGAACTGGACCCTTTGGCAATCATGTCATGAAGAAGCAATTATAACAATTATTTGATTGGATTGGTTACCACATCTGGGTCGGGCAGTTTTACACTGGAATATGCATTGACTCGAGCATGAAAATGATTATATTCATGTTTAAGTCAACGAAATCAAATAATCACGATTCGTGTTAAACTTGGAGGTGGTAACAAAAGAGATCTGTTACAGGACCCGAAAAATTTTCGAGCCAAACGGCTCGAATTTCAGGCGGTTGGAGGAAGAAGAAGGAAAGGAGGAAGAAGAAGAAGGAGAGGAGGAGCAGAACTGGAGGGCCCCCTAAAAATGGGGTTGGAGGCGGGGGTGGAGGCGGAGGCGGAGGCGGCGGCGTGCGGAGGCGGACGAGCGACGAGCTGCAGAGCGGAAGCGGGCGGAGGCAGAGGCGGAGGCGGAGGCGGCGATGCGACGGCCGACGAGCTGCGACGATCGGCCGACGAGCTCGGCCGACGAGCTCCGACGCCAACGACGACCTGCTTCTCTCTCTCTCTCGCCTGTGTTCTCTCTCTCTCTCGCCTGGGTTCTTCTTCTCAACGAAGAAGAAAGAAAAGGAGAAAAGAAAGAAAAAATAAAAATAAAAAAACAAAACCCCAAAACGACGTCGTTTTGGGGTTTTGAGCCAATTCGAGCCTCAAGTTTCGGGCCCTCAAACATTTTTCGTAACAAAAATACAAAAACCATTCATGTCATTACCATTTTATCAGGAGCAAGGATCCTCTAGAGTGAAATTTCCCTAAAGTTTCCTAGAGTATTATATTGTGTGGTTGAGATTTATTGGCAAGTCACATCAGAAAAATTGATGTGACTTGCCAGTAAATCTCAATCACACAATGTAGCACTCTAGGAAACTTTAGGGAAAAATCACTCTAGAGGATCCCAATTCTTTTATCAGAGCTTTACTACAGAGCCCATAAAAACAAAAACAAAAGTAGCAAAATAAACACGAGAGTGTCTTTTAATTCCAAAAATTAAAAGAGACAAACATATGTCAATTGGGTCATGGTGTTTGGGCATAGAATGGAATCAAATTAACCAGATTGACAGAGAGATCAGTTAAAGACGTGGGTCAGACTCTGTTTTCTATCAAACTATTTCTTCAGTGTGTGCCATAATTGGGTGACCCAGTAAGTAACAGGACCCAAAACATAGAGATGAATTCATCAAGAAAATCATAAGGGATAGAGAAGATATATATCTTTGTACGTATGTATGATGGTAAATCATAATTCATAATTACATCAATCGTATGGTGAGATTGTGTTTGATTATATTTATACAACAACTCGCAGAATGCACGCAGAGATTGCAGATATCTTTGCTTTCTCACCTACTTTTATATATAATTGAGCTCTGAGTCTCTCTCTCTCTCTCTCTCTCTCTCGCGTGTGGGTGTGGTGGTGGTGGTGGTGGTGTCCGTGTTCTGTTCTTGTCTCTGTGTCCTTCCCCATGACTCTTTTTTCTATATATTCAAATAGTGTATCAAACTCTGTATCATCAAACTTATCACCTCTTTATTTGTTTTTTGTTTTTTGTTTCTAATAAATAAAATCAGTGTGGGCATCTGATGATTATTCAAAGGCTTCAAGTTGAAGTACACACTGGCTGGTCATCAGGTGGTGTAGAAAGCTGAGCGCGATTGTAGCAAAAGTTGTGGACACTCTTCCATTTCCCCGAATCTCTCACGTGGCTCTTCAGTCGAGGCCTCTCTCTCTCTCTCTCTCTCTCAGCCATCTCCAGAAGTCATTCTTTTCTCTCTCATATACAGTAGTTTTTGTTTTTGTTTTTTTGGCAACATGCACCAAAACAATCTCAACCATTAGACAACGTGGGTGTTTGTGAGGTTGTTATTTTAACAAGTTATTTTAATTTTTGACTATTTTAATAATCTAAAATTTTTGTGATTAAGAAGATGATTAGATTTTTTTGTCGTTGGATATAATGTTTGTGAGAGAAAAAATGAAGTGATTATGAATTTGATGTAACATTTTATCTTATTAACTATTTTAGCTTATTTTGTCTTTTATGAATTTTAGTCCAAATTCGGCTAAAATCCCACTTCCCAAATGTGATCAAGAAAACAGTACCTACTAACTAAAGCATCGAAGGTTAAAACTTCAGTGAATTTGCTCACTCAGTGTCGCCAATTCCATAAAACCTTCAACTGCAAACTTAGAAATTTAGAGAGAGATAAATAAAGATACAACGAGGAGGACAAATTTAGAAGAAACATGACTCGGGTGTATGACAAAATAAAATTTATTAATCCAAACAAATGATCAACATCATGAGTCCAGAAGACAAACATTTTGGCAACAGAGATAAAATGCATAACAAACATGCAGTAGAGTCTACAAACAGTATACATGGTGACTTTGCCAAACCGAGTGACATCTATAGTCACTAAACTCAGTACACATTACAACAAAAGGAGTTCAGCCTCTTTTATTAATCACTAATTGAAACCAAATAGACCAGCCAAGCATAAAATAGATGGCACAAGAGCTGTCGAGCCACTCCAAACCCCCCATCTAATAACTCTGTTCCCACTTCGATTGGCACTGCAACTATATATGAAGCTTCGATAAATTAAACAAATGAAAATGCGTAGAAGCATATCGAGCATGTACCTGCCATATCGATTAAGAAGACCCAAGGATGTTTTACCCATGACAAGATCTCTCAAGAAAATCTCAATGCCGGCTCTTCATCCATCATCCATACAAAATCAGGCATATCAAGCCTTGGCCCTGCAACTGTCCTATAAACGTAAAGCTTGTCCACAGGACAGCTTGCAGGCCTTGAATCCAGGGGTCCCCTCTCATCAATAACTTCGACGTTAAGCCGAGGCAGCTTCTGACCTAGTAGCTTACACGCTTCAAAACTAATTGGGCAAGAAGACATCCAAAGGGATCGCATTGTCTCCAGCTTTGCAGCATTGGCCAAAAGAGCCTTGTCTCCAAAGGGGCAATCTCGAATTTCCAGTTTCTTTAGGCTTTCACACCCAGACAGCACGTGATGAAGTCCCAAATCACTATCCCCCGCAAAAGCAATAGAAAGCATCTCTAGTTTCTTCGCATGAGTCCCAATATACTCAAACACACGATCGGTGAGAAGACCAGATAGTGATAGGCGCCGCAACTCCTTACAGTTCTGAACAATGGCTCCAAAACCAGTATCCAGTGGCTGCCGGGTTATGTAATCGGTTGTGTGAGGCTCAAGGATGCAGAGACGAAAACGAGTCAGGTTTGGACGGTTCTGAGCAATGGCAATTAATGCGGCATTTGACATTTGGCGGCAGAAGTACAGAACTGACTCGAGCTTAGGGCAGCCCTCTGAAACAGAGAGAAGGCCTTGCTCTGTCAACGATACATTTGGTTCTGGCCCATATGGATCAGATGGAAACACCCTCAGTTCTTGCAGATCCTTGCAAGATGCAGCGAGGGCATCAAGGCCAGTGTCTTCAATGTAATCCAGTACCTGTAGTTATGCCTCTATTAGTTCAAGAATGTAATGCAATTGCAAAAGACTTGCATCTGATAATGAACTAAAAGCAACATTTTCTAAAATGAGAGAGATGATTTCTGGTAGGGAAAACAAACAATTAGTAGCAAGGGTTGCAAAGGATTATAGATGACAAAACACATTATAGCTAGGTGATAGGGAATCCTGATATCCAGAAAATGTCCATGCCATCTCACTTTAACAAGATTTGGGCCAAGTCATTAAGCCAAACCAAATGGCCTCAAATCAAATGATCATCCAACTTTTATTAATCATATTCCAGGTTGGTTTATTTGCTGTTAGGGGGCAACTAATGGATTATCTGAAAGCCCCATATCTAGAAAGCATTTTGATAAAAAAAAATAGAAGAAATTAATCATTTTTTTTTTTTGTTTAGCAATCATTAAAAAGATTATCAGCATATAATGAATTAGCAATAGTGGAAGAATAGAGGCATACCCATAGGCGCTGCAAGCTATGACAGTGGCTAACAAGTTTGAGAAGATCAGGGCTTTGGATATTGGCATAGCTTAGGTTCAGCGAAGTAAGCCCAGAGCAGATGGGAAAGACAGCTGGAAGGTAAGCTGGAACCACATCCCAGAACCCAGATAAGCTCTTGAGCTCCTTGCAGCCTGAAAAAGCCTCCGCTAGGCTTGAAAAGACATCAGAGCGGAGCTCAGCTGAGTAGGCACCCGTCCCCAACTCAATCAGCTGAGGGGCCCGACGGAGTAGATTTGGGAGCCTCTCAAGGGGTACAGCACGGTTGAGACGGAGACATCTCAGGTTGGGACACCTAGCCACAAGGCGCTCCAGGGCAGACAAACTTACCTCAGAGCCTAAGCAAGCTATGTTAAGGGATACAAGTGATGTACAGGTATCAGGAAAATGGCTGAGCCAATGCCCACTCAAATCATCCACTTCACACTCTTGCAAATCCAGCTCTCTTAGATTCCTGTGAAAGCGCACAGTGGGTCAAATTTGCAAAGTGGAGACACTATAATGACAGGGTTACAATAATTAAATTAACGTGTTTTCCAATCAAAGTAATTAACCAAACAAGTTCTGAAGAAAAATGTAACATTTTTTTAATAGTATTAAAAATTTAGCAATTATTGTTGTGACTGCTAAGGAAAAACACTAGACAGTCCTTGTCAAGAATAACTTTTTCAGATAGCAGCAATTAAAGGAAAGGAAGTCATTTATTCTCCACTTGTTTGATATTTTCAATTAACCATTTTTCACAGAGACACAGTTTACACCCCACCTCACAATACAATATCCCAACATAGCATAGAACAACATAAAAGAGTTTCAGTTCTGCCCAAGGACCACAACTGAACCACCAAAAACTCAAATTCAAAAGAATCTTTAAGTAACAACTAAATAATTACTATAAAATAAATAAATAAAAAGAAACAAGATCCATTCATTTTACTATAACAATGCAGAACACTAATATTACACACCCAAAATTTATATCCAGAATTTTACCCAAAAACATTAAAATCCAGATTCATTCCATGCATGGACCCTACAATACACCAACTAAATCTCAAACACGATTTTCCTTTTTGGGTAGATTTCTTGACAAAAAATTTGGGTGAGTAGATTTCTCAAATGTAAAATAAGGAGAAAACCAAACTTACACAGAATTGGAAAGCACCTACATTGTCCAAGAAGTAAAAACTCAAAATCTGAAACAACCCTTATTTGCAATAGCCCATAAAAAAATCAAAAGGGGAACACCCTTCAGACGGCAGATATTGACCAAAAATTTAAAACCTTGGTGAAGAAATAATAGCATTCATCTTTTCAGAACATAAAATAAGAGAAAAAAGAACAAACGAAAGCAAGAAACAATACCCAAATAAAAAATTAGCTGAATTCAAACTATCTAAACAAAGAAATCATACAAAAATACATAGAAATGACAAAGGACTCAACCTGAAAAACAAACAATACTTGGAAAACAGAACCTACGCCCAAAATCTAAGAATGACCCGCTTGGTTGCTGAGAAAACGTATGTAATCAAAGAAACAGAGTTTGAATCTTAAATCTTTGGTCTTAGAGAATCTATTTTCTCTTCAAGTTCTAAATTTATCAGCAATGAAGGATATAGGAAGTTATGAAATATACATTAAGAAAGAGAAATACAAAATAAATAAAAAAAAAAGGAATCCAGGCAATCCAGCGCAGTGGTAGGGAACGAAGATTCAACCAGACACTAAAGCTTCAAACTTTATTTTCTCAGTTTTCCTCAGTTCACTCAAAAGCTTAAAAAGCAACGAAAAATACATCATCAGATTTAAAATCTAAACTCTCTGCTTCTATTTTCCTAAATTTTCTCAGCAACCAAACAGACATATGCCAAAATACACATAAACAAAGCTCACCTGCACTTAGCAGCAATGGCGGCCAATCCATCAGTAGTAAACCCCTCACACGAAGAAAAAACAAGCACCTTGAAGTTGTTGAACGATTTCGAGATCAACTCCAAGGACTCGTCAGTCACAACCATGCGTTTGAGCTTAATCTCCTCCAACCAAGGGTAAGCCCTAGCCATGGCTACGATCCAAGGGTACACATACCCTCCCCAACCCTCCGGCACTAGATTATAGTCCGCAAAATGAGGCTTCCCTTTGAGCTCCACAGATCTGACCTCCGGGAAGCGTCTGATCATGATCCTAGGGCTCACAGCGTAACAGTTCCCCACAAAAACCCTTCTCCTACACCACCGCTCTATATCGTACCACGACTTGCACACCAAAGACACCGCGTTTCGGTCCTTATCGTACTGTATGAACGAGAACACATGCTCTAACACCTCCTCAGGAAACGAGTACGCCATTGCTGATTCAAATCTTCCAAGTACGAAGGTCAAAACAGTAAATCTTGAACAGTGACTGTCTTTTCTCAGATCTGAGAGGCCATTAACGAACTTAGATCCAAGGTCTTAGTTGCAGAAGAGAGAGAAAGTGGGGTGAGAGAGAAAGTGGGATGATGAGTGCTGTATGTTGAGTTGATATGATAAGGGTTTTTATGTGAGAGATCGTCATGTTAAATCGTCTTGTGTAATAATTGTAATCGATGGTTTAAAGGAATGACACGTGTGAAGTTAAAATTGTGAACCGTTGGATCGACGGTGGAGAGTCCAGTAGACAAGCCAATCTTATCCGTTTGCGACGAAGCGCAACCGCAGAAAACGGGTTCTACTACATATGATGTGAGTGTCTCTCTAACCCCAACGCAGCCGTTGCGAGAAATTGAAATTGCGAGATAGAAATTACGGTGATAAGTACAAATCTAAGGGGTTATGTTAAAATGCTATATACGGAAATTAATATAGCAAGGGTTCATTTGAGATTTGGGGTGTAGGTTGGTATTTTAATTTTTAATTATTTTAGTGTAGGGTTAAAAAAATTCGTTTGAATAGATTTTTTGGTTCTTTTGATTTTTATGAGAAAAAAATGAAATAATTATGATTTAAATATGATATTTTGTCTTATTGAACTAAAAAATTTATTTTATCTTTTTGTGATTATTTTAGTCAAAAAAATCATTTCAACTTATGCCAAACGAAGGTAAAGTGTCGTTTGGCATGCAAAGTTAAGACTAATTTAGAGCTCAATATGTATTAAAATAGTATATATTATTTTAGTATTTTATTTTATTTGGATTATAATTATTTTATTTGAGTTATATTATTTTTATTTAGATTATATCACCACACTATTGGCCCTGTTTGGTAGAGCTGTGGGAAAGTGCTGCCTAAACAACTTATAATTTATAACTATGAACATAAGCTGATTTTTGACTTATAAATTAAGCATCTCCTACCCCACTCAAAGAATAAGCTGATTTCTGATTTTCAAAAAACTAAAAACTATAAGCTATAAGGTAAATCAAACACATCAAAATAGCTTAAACTAAGCTGAAAGCTGAAATAAGTAACTTTTAAGCTGCACCAAACAGGCACATTATATCATTTCAATCTCCACTCACATTTTATATATTTTTATAAAAAGTTAAAAAAGATACTAATTTAGTACTTCTTAAACAACCTTTTAATCAATAAAAATAAAACGATGATGATAGGTAGCTCGAATTCGAGGCTCGAATCGCGGCCCGACACCAAAACGACGTCGTTTTGGTGTCGAGTTTTGTTTTTTTTTTTTTCGTCTGTGTTGCAGAACGAAGAAGATGGTGATGGTGATGGTGGAAGGGGAGGGGGAGGGGGCCCTAATAATAGGGGAGGAGGAGGCAGAGGCGGCGGAGGGCGAGACGATCTGGCGGAGGGAGGACGGCGGTGACGATCTGGAGCTGGGCGATGACGGCCGGAGGCGAGGCCACGACGATCGACGGTCTGAAGCTCCTCCCTCCCTGCGACCATTGGCGACGGTCTGCGGCGAGCTCCTCCCTCCCTTCCTCTTTCCATTTTCAAGCCATTTCGAGCCTGGTAGCTTCGAGCTGCCAGGCATTTCCGAAAATAAAATTTGATATTTTAGTTAATAAGATAAATTATTATAGATAAATCATAATTGTCTTCACAATTATAAAAAAATCAATTATCATCTCAAACACAATTTTTTTAATCAAGCTAAAATAATTAAATAGTCAAAAAATTGGGCTCTGTTTGTTTATGTTTTCAAACTAGTTTTCTACATAAGAGCTTGAATATGATGTTTGTTTAGTGTTTTAGAATCACATTTCGAAAGCTCTGCGGAGAGCTCTATCTCAGCCGCTTTATCAGCTGCGCTTTTCAGAATTTTTTTTTTGAAAATTTTGCTTGGCGTGACGTCCGGCCAGTCGTCCGGCCGGTTGACCGGAATAGTGACTTTTTTTTTTCTTTTTTTTCAATTGATATGTTAATTTTTATATAATCGAAAAAAATATTTTCTGAAATTTTTAAAAAATTTTATGTGCTTTAAAATAATTTTGAGTTGTATGTTTAGTTATGAGTTGTAAATTTTTGTATCAAATATCAAATGTCATATTAACAATTCCTTTCTCAAATCAAAACTCTTTTCAAAACTATTTTCAAAACTCTTTACCAAACAAATTTTCTACACTCAAATCATAATTCCAAACCCCACAAACTCAAAATGCAACTCATACTCTCAAATCATAATTACAAAACACAACCAAACGCAGGCTTAAGTTTTAAAAAAAATCCCAAACAAAGGTTACATTTTACTCCTTCTATTTGCTTATTTTTTCAAAAATCTTAGGTATTAAATTTTTTATCAAAATTTCTATCAAACACTTATTTGAGTGTTGCTTGGTAGGCAATTTTATATCCCTAACATTTTTTTTTTCTTTGACTGTTAAAGTTTTTTTTTTTTAACTTTAGCCATGCATGTTTCATTTTTTATTTTAATTTACTTTATAAGTAAACTTATATTCAAAATTAAATACAAAATAGCACATTGAAAATTATATGACATAAAATATTTTATTTTATATAATTCATACTTCTGACACAAATATAAATTTTAATATAATAATATATTTTTATGTTATATATCAATTAATATATTATTTTTTATTTAATTTTGAATGAAAGTTATTTTTAAGAGCACAATGAAAAAAATTAAAACATAAACAGTCAAAATGAAAAAAAAATTTATTCAAGAATCAAACTGAGAAAAATACCAAATATAGGCTTTGTTTGGGAAGATGGGATGAGTTAGATTTTGAGTTATTTTAATCACAAAATTACAATCATTATATTTTTTCTCTCATAAAAAAGTCAAAAAATCCTTTTCAAACAAGACTTTTTGATCTCAGATTAAAATAACCAAAAAATTAAAAAATTAAAAAATCAACCCACGCTTCAAACGAACCCATAAAGGGGTTAAATTGTAATTGAATTAAAAAAAAATATATCGTTTGAAATTAAGGTTATGTTACAATGCGATTATTATATAAGAAAATTGTGTAAGGGAATCTCATGATTCGCATAGCACGGCTGGATCTGACGGATCTGATTGGACTGGGACCACCAGTTTTGTTGAGTAGAATAATGAGGAATGATCTGATGTGAACGTTAATTAATCATTTGAATCATGAACATCCAATCCAATGTGTGATTGTTTGTTTTCACTCTTAATAGTTATTGGATATACGGCTACACATTCACCGAGATAAGCAAAATTTGATCAAGGCCGTCCGATTCACAGTTAAAAAGTGTAACCCATATTTTGTCACTTTCAACTTTAAGATTTAACAGTTAACAAAAATCAAAAATTAAATTAAGGCCTCATTTTTAGTGCTTGTTTGGTCATCATCCTAGGCTAAAAAATCATAGAATGACAAAAAAAAAATTTCCTTTTCAAAGTCAAAAAATCTAAACAAGAAAATCAAATAATTAAAAAAGTCTCAGATTAAAATAGTCAAAAAAGAATCAAAAAATTAACTAAAAAAGTCATTGTCAAATAACCCATTAAAGACTAGATATTTTAATTAAAAAATTAAAAATTTATTATAAGTTATTAAATTATTTTTTTATAAAAAAAAATTAAAAACAACCTATTTCAGTGTAAAATATATAATACATTTATTAAATTTATACATCAATAATATGTTCTCATTTAATGACTCTGTTTGTAATTTTTTATTAAGTTAAAAGAGATAAAATCCAAATAAGATCATTAGATAATGTGTATTGTTATCTAAAAAAATCAATAAGAGTGTTATGTTTTTTATGACCTTATTCTGTTTAAATTTCTAATAGAATCTTAATAGAAAGTGATAGATGTAAGGAGATTATAGTTTAAAATAATTAACTGGTGAGGTTTGAAATTTAAAGAAGTAAGTGAAATAAATTTTAAATTTATTAAAGCCTCGTTTAGGAAATTGATTATTTTAGTTAATTTTTTGACTATTTTATCTTGACTAAAATAATTGTGTTTGGAAAGGTAGTTAATTTTTATTTTTTTTTGGTAATAACTTTTAGGAAAAATTATTTATAAGTTCTATTAGGGAGACTTATGCTACATATGGTCCTACTAAAAAACTTATGTTCCCATAAGTCCTGTGTGAAGTTTGTTGACACATTTACCCTCAATATTAGTTGTTAATATCATAAATAATGATAAAATCATATATTGGAAATTGAATGTTACCGTATATTAGGTTTGCGAAATGTAACGTGACACCTATATGAACGTAACGTGACACCTATATAAACAAAACGTAACATGTCATGTTACGTTTCGCAAACTTACTAGGTTTTTTATTTTTTAAATTGAATGTGAAAATGTTACTTGTTCGTGTATTTTGAAATTCACATTCATATAGATATGATCTATGGTAACATTTAATTTCCTATATAGAATGCTACCATAGATTAAGTTTGCGAAACGTAACGTGACACCTACATCAACGTAACGTAACGTGACTATATCAGATGGGACATTACATAAACGTAACATGACGTGACACCTACATAAACGTAACGTAACGTGACACCTACATAAACGTAACGTGACGTGTCACGTTACGTTTCGTAAACTTACTAGGTTTTTCATTTTTTAAATTCAATTTCCTATATATGGTTTTGTCATTATAGTGTATAATAGTATATTAATACCATTTATTTACAACTCATAGGATCTTGTTAAATACATTCCTATCTAAATAGGACTTAAAATTATATAAGAAATTACACAGGACTTAACCTAGCATAAGTGTCCGAAATAGGACTTATAAATAAGTCTCCCTAAATTTTATGATTATAAAAGAAAAAATAAATAATTATAAACTAAAGCTATGTTTGGTTTTGGTTTTTTGACTAAAAAATACAAAAGATAAAATTGACTACATAAATCAATAAGACAAAATGTCACATCAATAGCATAATTATTATATTTTTTTTAAAAAAGTTAAAAAAACCAAAAATAAAAATCAAACGAGACTAAAAAATCATATTAAAATAGTCAAAAAATTTGGCTATTTTAACTATTTTCAAACGAAGACTAAAGCCTTGTTTGGTATAACCTATTTTAGTCTATTTTTTTATTTTTTTATCTTTTTTGGGTCACATCAATCAACACCTCCTCTTTACTTATTTACATATATTTTTATAAAAAATCAAAAAATACACTTATTTAGGACATTCCACACCAAGCCTAAATATACCATTTTACTTTGTTAATTATTTTAATTTATTTTTCTTTTTAACAGATTATTTTGGCTCAACCTCTTTCCAAACATCCCTAATTTATCCAGAAGTGTAATGATAAAAATCAGTCGGTTAAAAAGAAGCTTCCTGAAATAGTAAAAAAGTGAAAGTGGGACCACAAATGCATAAACTGATAAACATAACGTAACAGAAAGTGTTCAATGACGAAATCACCCCTGATCAGATGAGCTATTACTTTACTCATCGGACATAAATGAGGGGTAACCCAAAAAAAAAAAATGAGGGGTACTATTGTCAGTGAGTTGACAAGGACGTGGATTATGGCGTGGCACTAGGCACCATAGATCTGTCCTTCTTATGTCGAAATCTGATAGTTAAAAATCAACGGATCATATTTTTTGTTCATACAGAAGAGATATAGACCGTTGGTTTACTTTCTTTTGTGCATTTTTTTAAACTGGAAATGCATTAGAACATGTGAGGTTGAAATTATTTTAATTAAAAAAAATAAAATAAGATAAAAAAATTAATAAGATAAAATATCACATTTAAATTATAATATTTCATTTTTTCTCTCATAAAAATTTAAAAAATTAAAAAGTCTATCACAAACGAAACATTTTAGTCCAAGCTAAAATAATAAAAAACTAAAAAGCCAAAAGTCAATTTACTTCCCAAATGAAGGCTTATAAAAGGAAAATTTACCCATAAGTCTTAGTTTTTGAAACGTTGAACCATTTAGTCCTAAAAGTTTTCTTATGCTCCATTTAGTCCCATTTTTACATCAGCATGATGTAAATGATGTAAATGATTTGATGTTTCCTTCTATAATTTCAAAATTTATTGAAATCTAATGAACATTAGATATTTTTCATCCTATATTTTCAAACATTATTGAAATTTGATGAACATTAGATATTTGAAATCTAATGTTTGTAACATGACTCTGATGTTATTAACATTGTATCTGATGTTGTTAACATTGTAATGGGACCTTTCAGTCTATAAGAAAACTTTTAGGACTAAACAGTGCATAAGTTATTAATTTGGGATTTATTGGTGCATCCCCCCTTATAAAATAGTATACGGTTTTTTTATTTAGTTTTTAAATAATTAAAATTTTAATTTATTTTTACTTATTTAAATTTTTATGCTTTATAAATTATAAACAAAAATTATATTGTACGCAAACTAAAAAATATAAACAACCTCTGTATCTATATACTATATATGAACATGGTGATTCATACACAAATATAGTTTTATAATTATATGTGTATTAATACAAGTTTAAAAATTGTTATATATATTTATGTGAGATATACATGCTGTTTTATGATTAAAGTGTGGTTCAAAAATAATGTACATCACCGTTATATTTAATTATTATTATTTTTTTTTATGAATGCACTATTTTGAAACTCTTTAATTGAATGTTATTTTTTTAAATAATTAATTAACGAATAAACAATAAAAATAAATTCTCAAAGCTTTAAAAAATTTCTCTAAGAATTTTTTGTATTAGTAGATTTTTTATATTTTTAATTACAATGGATTAATCAAATGCTGAGTTGTATTGCATGTTAGTTACTTGTTTATTTATAAGAAATCAATATTAATATTAAAATATCAATTGAGATAAAATAATAAAAATATATACTCCCTCCGTCCCATAATATTAGTCCCTTATTCCATTTTTCATTGTCCCAAAACATTAGTCCCTCTTCAAAAATCAAGTACAAAAATAATATAAAATTCTTATTTTGCCCTTCTTTTAAATTCATAAATAATATAAAAAGTACAATTATGACATTGATATTTTCAAAAAAATGTACTATCAAAGGGTAATTTTGGAAAATCAACTTTTTAAAAGTACAATAATTGTACTACCAAAAAAAGTTAAATTCCCCAAAAGGGACCGTTATTTTGGGACGGAGGGAGTATATAGTATTTGATAATTAAGGCCACGCATGGGTCCCCGGGAATCTCTCTTCCCCTCGACTGGGGATGGATTGGACTTTGCTGCAAATTTCAATGATATGTTTTTGGGAAACGAATTATAGACTTATAGGGGTCGTAATGTAAATAAATAAATAAATAATTTTTTTTTTCCTTGGAATTCTTGCCCTTAAATATAAATTAATTAATTTTTTGTAGGGGTTTTTTGATCTATTGCTCATGTTACATTCTTGATTTGCCCATGTACTTTTGGTTATTTTAATTTTTACCTCCAAATTGTGTGCATTTGTGATGATTGACAAAATTAGAAGAGAGAGAATGGAGATTTTAAACTCTACCAAATATGAAGGAGAAATGTCAACATAAGTGGCCATTTGAAAAGAGGGGGTAAAAAGCTGCGTTTTGCAGCATGAGAAAAAAAAAGCCACGGGCAGCAAAACACAACAAACCATTTGGGAAGTGGTGTAAAACGCAAACCTATGAATTTACATAACTACCCTTCATGTTTTTAAAAAATTGTTTAAACCATACAATAGGTAAAAAAAAAGTAAGGGTTAGTTTGGGATGTTCTAAAAAAGTGTACTTTTTGACTTATTGGCTTATATGGGTTGGGTTTGGGTTGGGTTTGATGTGATGTGTTAGAGAGGTGATGTGATTTAAATAAGATGATGTGACTTAAATAGGATAGTGACTTTTTGACTTTTTGTATTCTTTAGTAGATACCAAACTTGGCCTAAATTTTTTAAGTTGGATAAGGGTATTGTGATCTGTGATGTGACACCATAAATAAATATTAAATCAAAAAATCAAAAGTCAATTTTTTATCAACTTTTCAAATCACTTTCTAAAAAAACTAAAAAACTTGATAAAAAGTCAAAAGTTAACTTTTATCAACTTCCCAAAACACCCCTTAAGTTAGTATATTTTATCTAACAAATATACTCGATTCTTTTGGCTTTAGCTTTTTATATATATATATATTTATTTATTTTTACCTTTGTAAATTTTTTAAATTTTGACTCAATTTTTCCACTTGTTAGGTCTATCTCCATGTTAAGAATTTTAAATTATATATAAATTTTGAAAAAGTCTTTTTTTAAACCAACTTTTCTATAAAAAAAATCATTAAAATCAATTTTGCTTGTCTTTAGTGGGAAAAGTATGATTTATTCAAACAAATTTTGAAAATTTTATTTCGGCGATGACTAGTACTTCATGACTTTTGGCTTTTTGGCTTCGTTTGGGAAGTGGGTTGGTTTTACTCATTTTAGAGGTTATTTGGGTATCTTAAATAAGTGTATTTTTTTTCTTTTTAGATTAAAAAGTTGAGGAAAAAAATATGGATGTTTGGGTTAACTTTTTGACTTTTTATGAAAAAATGTGTATTAAAAAATTATATAAATTAGTGTGTAGGGGAAAATTAGAATTGAGAGTTGTGCAGCCGTAATTTTTTACTTTTTGTGAATAGTGATAACTTTTTAACTTTTTGAGTAACTTTTTAACTTTTTGACTTTTTTCAAAGTTGCCAAACTTGTTGTAATACCAAAGTAGACCTCATTATTTAATATTTAGGTGCCGTTTAATTTTATTTTAGAATTGTGATTCTAATAAAAAAAAAATTAAATTCATAATCAAATACACAATTCAAAAACATATCAAACTCAATTTAAAAACTAAGGTTCTGAAAAGCGGTTGCGGTCGCTGTAACGGTAGCAGTAGCGCGGTTGCAGCTGCGGGGTATAAAGGCCATAACGTAATGGTTGCGATAACCAGAACCGTGAATTCTTTTATTTTTCGCACAATTTGAAAAAAACTTACCGATACACATATTTTTTTTCTCATAATCATATTTATTGGATTTTAAAATAAATATTGATCAATTTTTGTAAATTTTTACGTATGATCAAATATATTTCATATTTTTAAATCACTATAAACTAGTTTTTTACATTTTATTTTAATAATTAATGACTTTATATGTCATAAATCCATATTACGCTTGTAACAAAAAAAAAAATTTATTGGACTTAGATGTATAAAATTATTATTTTTAATTATTATACTTGTGAAAGCATATACAAAATTGAACTTGAATAGTTTTAAAAAATAAATTATACATGCTAATATAATCATATAAAAATTTAAAAATAAATTATAAAGAATTTTTTTTTTTTTGGTTTGGATCAATTGAATATTCATTCTTTTTTTGGATAACCTGTAAATAAAAATAAAATAAACTAACCAAAAAAAATTGACATGTATAAAATATGTATTAATATATAATGTGCGGGGAGCAAATATTCCGGCAAGCCCGTACTCCTTTCTTCCAAGCTCCGTTTCTGTCCGATCACCTGCGAGCACAACGGCGGTGAGCTACCCGGCGGTGTGTGGCCGGAAAACCCCTCCGACGATCAAGTTAGCACACACCTTGGGATAGAGAGAGAGAGTGAGGGGAGAGTCTTTGAGTGTTTCTTACAAAGTGTTCCTCTGTCCGCGTATGGGGGGCGCAGACATGCTTATATACCCTCTGCGCCCCAAATCTACTCCCAGTGATCTCTCAACACGTGGCACTGCTATCCCATCTGTCAGCACAAATCTTGCTAAACATCACCTAACCCAACTGCCTGCCCACTCTACTGGGAGCTCAGCAGCCGGGCTACACCATATCGGCTGTCAACGGCCATATTGTGCTTCAAGCCTAGGTATTCCAATAGCTAAGACCAATGAGAACCGGGCTCGGCCGCATCCCGGCATAGCCGAGCTCGGGAAAGCTTATGCTGGTTCGCCATCGACCTTCCTGCCGAGCAAACACAAGTAGCTCGGTCAAACCTTGGCCGGCGCCAGACATCTCACTCGACCGGCTTCAATACCATGAGGCCACGTAGCTCGGTCAAACCTTGGCCTGCCTTAACCGAGCAGATTCCTGCAAGACAGGGCCGAACTACCTCGGCCCAACCGTGTTAGGCCCAAATCTGTCCGGCCCAATTCCAGATCATAAATCTCCCTCTCAATTGCCCCTTAATTCCGTCCGCACAAGCGTGACTGGGATTACATATTCTGACCGGGATAATCTCTTCCTCGGTTCATAATTTGCAAGAAACCAACCGAGCTAATTTCCGCGCTCCGATCCTTGTCTTGCTCGGTCGACGTCTCGTCTGCCCTTCCCGTCTCTTGACTTGCCCGGTCGACGCCTCATCTGATCTCCCTGTCTCTTCAACTCTGACGTTACCATTAATGGGGACACGTGTCAATCTCCCATTGGTCCTCGAGCAGCCAACCCAGCCGTCCCATGAAATTCGAATTTGGGCGGTCTTTCTACCTCTATAAACATGGCCCCTCCCTCTTCGATTCATCCTTACTGACATTCCTCCATCTCAAGCGCTCCTAAGCACTTGCCCTTTCTCCCTTGCCATTCCTGAACTCACGCTCGAAGAAGAAAAAGCCACTGTCCTTCATAGGTATGCCCTCCAACTCCCCTTTTGTTGTTATTTCCTTCAATGAAAAGTTCAAAGTTCATCCAAATTTCATCAAGTGTTTGCACGGTCCTAAAGCAGAGTAACTTTAACCGGAAAAAGTATCTTGGCAAGACAAATCTTATCAATTAACTCATACAACCGAAATAAACATCTCGGTTGAGAAACCTAAGTTGAACAAAACATCAACTTTTCAACCGGAATATCCCATCTCGGTTGAGAATAACTAAGTTGAACAAAACATCAACTTTTTCAACCAGAATAAACATCTCAATTGAGAGTGCCCAAGTTGAGCAAAACATCAATTCCTTCAACCGGGGTAAATCATCTCGGTTGAGAATGCCTGAGTTGAACAAAACATCAACTCCTTCAACCGGGGTAAATCATCTCGGTTGAGAATGCCTGAGTTGAACAAAACATCAACTCCTTTGTAACAACCCCCATACCGTTTACCGATAAATTACTGAATTACCTACTGATTATTGCTAAACTGGACTGCTTATGACAGATAATTGAACTAACTGAAGTACTGAACGGACTGATTGAAAACTGGAACTGAATTGACTGAGCATATCTATTGTATTGCGTTTTTATCTTTTTGATTAATTAATTATCTGTTCGTGTTTTTATGTTTAAACTGCAAATTGAAGGCCTTATCGGCGGCCGAATCGAAAATAGATTGATGTTTTGGAACCATTGGAATTTATGTGATTTAATGGTACATTTATCTAAAATGTGATTAGGAATGATTAAACTAGATTAAATAAAGCCAATTAAAGAGTTTGTCGTAATTACACTTTTGCCATTGTTAGTGGGCCTTTGTTTATTCTCATTATTGAGCCTTGCCTACACTTAGATGAACATTTCATCAGCTCTATTCCCTTGTTCCACCGAATTTGAGAGAGAGTGAGGGAATTAAACTCAACTTGGGGAAGTAGCTTGAATCTTGAAGAATTGAAGTGTAAATTGGCATAATTGAGCTCCTAAACCTTGAATACAAGACTTAGATAAGAGAATTCATCCCTCTAATTGTGAGTTAGAGCTAATTCTTGCATGCTTCATGCTTCATTTTAGAATTAAGTCATCTTGTAGCTCATACATGGTGAATTATACTAGAAATCATGCATGCATGTTTGAATTGATGAATTTTGAGTTGAGTTCATGACAAATTGTACATTCATGCTCATGTCTAAGCTTAAGTCCATAATTTCAACTTGTTTTTGGTATAAATGGCTCATTAGAACATCAAATTGAAGCTTTGAAATGGTTTAATTTCATGCATGTTTGCATGTTTTTCATATTCTTGAAAATGGGTTTGAATATGGTTTTAATTGACTCACCTTTGGGGCTTGAATTCATAAATTGAGCTTTGAAACTTGTTATACATTGAATTTAGATATGTTTTCCAGAATTTGGGCCCAAGAGGTCAAGTTTGGAGTGGTAGAATGCTTGGTTTGAGCTTGGGAGACAAATCTGGAAATTCCAGATTTGGCTTCCTCGCTCGAGCGAAGGATTCCTCGCTCGAGCGAGCACCTTTGTCCAGGGCTCCGCTCGAGCGAGCATCGAGCGACCATCGCGCGTAAAATCACAACATCCAGTATTTTTACTGTTTCGACAGACCGCTCGAGCGAAGGATTTCTCGCTCGAGCGGAGCCTTTGATTTTGGAAGCTCGCTCGAGCGAAGGAAGGCTCGCTCGAGCGAGGCTCCTATTTTCAGCAAACTTTGCAAAATGTTTTCTAAGTGTATTTTTGCATCCTCATCCCATTCTAGGCATTCTTAGGCCTAGTTTAAGGCATCTTAATGAGGATATAGATGTAGAACACACCGAGGCAAATTAGGGATTAAGTTATTGATCTTCCCCAACTGTATAGCTTAGTATGTGTTCAACCTGTATACTGTGTAGGGTTGGCTTACCGAGGGGACACTCTAGCTTACTGTAGCCCAGAACTCTATGAGTAACAACTGTGTAAAGATATGTTCAAAAATGATTATCTTCTGAACTGTTTACTTTATTGAATTGTTTGCCTTATTGAGCTGTCTACTTTATTGAACTGTTTGCTGAACCGTTCACTGAACTGAAATGTTTACTAAATTGAACTGTTTACGAAACTGCTTACTGAATTGAACTGGTTACCGAACTGTTTACCGAACTGAACTGTTTACTGAATTGATATTGTTCACTGAACTGATACTGTTTACGGAATTGAACTGTTCACTGAACTGATACTGTGTACTGAATGAACGTATGTCTTATATTCTAAACTGTACTGTGGCATCCTTGGCACCTACTGTTTACTGTTACTGTGACAGAGAGATCTCTGTCGGTTCCCAAGTTTGGAACCACTACTGTTTACTGTTATGATGGCCATTCTGTATTTCTGATATGGAACAAAGTGCTGTACGGAACTAAGTGCTACACTGTGAGCCACCTCTAGAATCTACGGAACTAAGTGCTACAATGTGAGCCACCTCTAGAATCTGTGCGAGACACCTCTTAAATCCACAAGTACTGTACTGTTCTCTGAAATAGTACTGTTACTGTTAATGTTACTGTTACTGTTACTGTACTGCTACTGATGGCCATCATTTACTGTTTGGTCTGTTAAGACCCGGTCTGTTAAGACCCGGTCTGTTAAGACCCGGTCTGTTAAGACCTACTGTTTACTGTACTGTTATGCCAATGGATGTACCACATATCACTGCTTTAACTGAATGACTGTTATGACCTGAAATATAAGCCACAAACTGAATGACTGATAAACTGACTGATATGACTATTTTCAATACTGAAAGGACATTTATTCTTAACCCCCTTTACGTATTGTGTTATTCACTGGGCTTTAGCTCACTGTTTATATATATATATATGTATATGTAGGTGCTCAGCCACCAGATCGGAGCTAGGAGCGTGGGTTAGACTCCAATTTTGTCAAGCCAACCTTTGTGCCTCACTGCGAGGTTCCAAGTTGCCATGCTATGGCTTTGGGGTGCTTGTTTTCCCCCCGTCTGTCTCCGTACTGTTTTGGATTACTGTATAGACTGTCAGCTACTAACTGTACTGCTATCAAGGGATTAGGTCCCTGCACTGTGTGACTGTAAATTTTGTATAGACTGTACTGTTCTACATGTGTGAATGCATGAAAAATCTTTTTGGCATACAGACTGTCACAGCTCAATGGACATTATTTATTTACTGTATTGGCTTCCGCCAGGCCCTGAACTCTGTTTTACTGTACTACTGTTAAGCAGGCCTTCGGTAATCTCGGATTACTGGCCGGTTACGGTGCTAAACCCATAGGGCCGGGTTTGGGTCGTGACATCCTTCAACCGGAGTAAATCATCTCGGTTGAGAATGCCTGAGTTGAACAAAACATCAACTCCTTCAACCGGAGTAAATCGTCTCGGTTGAGAATGCCTGAGTTGAACAAAACATCAACTCCTTCAACCGGAGTAAATCATCTCGGTTGAGAATGCCTGAGTTGAACAAAACATCAACTTGTTCAACCGGAGTAAATCGTCTCGGTTGAGAATGCGTGAGTTTGAACAAAACATCAACTCCTTCAACCGGAGTAAATCATCTCGGTTGAGAATGCCTGAGTTGAACAAAACATCAACTCCTTCAACCGGAGTAAATCATCTCGGTTGAGAATGCCCAAAACTCAAAGCAACAAAAAATACTAAGGCAAAGATGAGTCACTTCTATATATTGACAAAAAATGAATATTACATGAAGTGTAAGGCAAAAAATTCTTTTGCACAAAAAAGAAAGCAAAAGCTAGAAATAATACAGCTTGAGGTTGGCTGCATTTCCATGGCCGGGGTATTCCTCTACCATCAAAGTCCTCCAAGTGATATGCCCCCTTGCCTGCCAAACCGGTTATCTTGTAGGGTCCTTCCCAATTTGCCCCTAGTTTGCCTTCTCCTGGCACCAGGGTAATGCCCATGACCTTCCTTAAGACCCAATCACCTACTTTGAACGGTCTGGGGTGCACCGTTTTGTTGTATTTCCTTGAAAGTTCTTGTTGATAGGCGGCCACGTGGATGAGAGCCTTTTCCCGACGCTCTTCCACTAGATCCAGTTCCAGGGCAATGGCCTCGGCGTTCAGCTCGGGCTCAAAGCTTTCACTTCTGAGTGTGGGCATGCCAACTTCCAAAGGTATGATCGCCTCCATGCCATAAGCCAAGGCAAATGGAGTTTCCCCGATAAACCGCCGAGGGGTTGTTCGGTATGCCCAAAGGACGCTGGAGAGTTCCTCAGCCCACTTTCCCTTTGCCTTCTCCAGCCGTTTTTTCAAACCATCAAGTATGGTCTTGTTTGATGCCTTGGCTTGACTATTGGACTGCAGGCAAGCTGGAGTAGAGTTGTAGAATTCAATCTTTAAATCTTCACAAAACCCTCTGAAGAAACGACCATCAAACTGGGTGCCGTTATCAGAGATCAGAATTTTGGGGACGCCAAACCGCGTGACCACATTCTGCCAGACAAAACGCTTCACGTCTTTCTCCTTGATTGTTGCCAAAGGCTCCGCTTCAACCCATTTGGTGAAGTAGTCTGTGGCTGCGATAAAGAACTTCTGGTTGCCTAGTGCGGTGGGGAGCGGCCCCACTATATCTAGCCCCCACATCGCAAAGGGCCAAGGGCTGGTGAGAGGAAGAAGTTCCCTAGCAGGCTGGTGGATCTGGTGGGCAAACTTCTGGCACTTCTCACACTTGCGAACATACTTCTGTGCGTCGGCTTGCATACACGGCCACCAGTAGCCTTGCGAAATAGCTCGGTAGGCCAACGATCGGCCCCCTATGTGACTGCCACAGATGCCTTTGTGAATTTCGTACAAGAAGGCCTCCACGCTACTCGGGTGCACACATTTTAGGTAGGGACCGGTGAAAGACTTCTTGTATAATGCGCCGGATGGAGAGAGCCAAAACCGCTCTGACTTCACCCGCACTTTATGTGCTTCCTTCTTGTCGGCTGAAAGAGTCTGTTCTCTGAAAAACAGGATGATAGGGTCCATCCAAAAGGGACCTAGCTCGGCGCAGAATACTTCTGTCTGCCCGGTTTCCTCAATGCTAGGTCTCGGAAAGAATTCAATCAAAAGAGGGTTGGGAGATGCGCTATCGACCATGGAGGCAAGGCCTGCCAACTCATCTGCTCGGCCATTTTCTTCTCGGCCAATCTGTTGGACCCTGATCGCCTAAAATCGCTTGATGTGGCCCCTAACCAGGGCTTGGTATTTCGCCATTCTGTCATCCTTTGCCTCGTAAACCCCAGAGACTTGGTTAACCACAAGTTGGGAGTCACTGTAAACAATTAGCTCGGATGCTTGC
The DNA here is from genome assembly GCA_030407325.1 of Camellia japonica. NCBI lineage: Eukaryota > Viridiplantae > Streptophyta > Magnoliopsida > Ericales > Theaceae > Camellia > Camellia japonica. Next base: position 18,384,603 of record JAPPVO010000003.1, read on the forward strand.
ATTTGAAACGCGCTCTTGAGCCCGGCCAAAAGTGCCTCATACTCGGCCTCATTGTTGGATGCTGGGAAGCCAAGGGTGATAGAATGTTCAATAGTCAGGCCATCCGGCGACATCAGAACTATACCTAGCCCGGCACCGTGGCGGTTTGAGGCTCCATCAACGAAAAGTTTCCACATCTCCCCCACAAAGAGCTTCCAACATTCTGAGGGATCCTGAGCAGCTCGAAGGTTAATGGGATCACGGTTGCTCGGCTGTTCGGCTTCAAGTTCCGTTCTGATTGGTTCCACTTCAGCCCCCCTTGGTGATTCGGCACCGGACTCAGCAAGTTGATCTATAATGCCTAAGTCCGTAGGCGAATCACCCGGTTGCGGTATTATGCCGGCCGCAGGCTCAGCGCTGAGTATTCCTATGCCTTCCCCCCTCGGTGATGCGGTACCGGACAGAGCTGGTCGGTCGGTGATACCCACCTCCGTCATCGCATCACCGGGCGGTGGAGTCGTACTAACTGAAGGTGCTTCGGTGGGGCGCGCAAATTCCGCGTCGCCAACTCCACCAAGTAGTTATATCTCGGTCAGGCTTGCATTCACCTCCTCATCTGTCGCGGCAATATCTACCGGGCATACCGGATGAGTTCCAGGCGAGAATTCAGCAACGAAATCGGCCAAGGTCTGGGCTTTTATAGCAGTGCGCAGCTGGAACTTTACATCAAATTGTCCCAATTCGACCGCCCACTTGAGAATTCGACCAGAAAAGTCCGCCCGTTCGAACAAAGCCTTAAGGGGGAACTCGGTCAGAACGATGATGGTATGGGCGTGGAAATAGTGCGCCAACTTCCTTGAAGCCATCATCAATGCCAACGCAAGCTTTTCCAACGGCAAGTATCTTGACTTGGCCGGTAGCAAGGTTTTACTGACGTAGAAGATTGGGAAGTGCTTGATTCCTTCAGTTTGGACAAGCACCGTACTGACTGCATGCTGTGAAACGGCCAGGTAAAGGTAGAGTTCCTCGCCGGGCTTCGAAGACAGATACTTCTTGAGCTCGGCCAAAGCCCAGTCACACTCTTCATCCCACGAGAACTTTGATTTCAACGCCTGAAAGAAAGGGCGGCAGCGATCTGATGATCGGCTTATAAATCGATTAAGCGCGGCAGCCATTCCGGCCAGATGCTGCACGTCTTTAGCCCAGCTAGGCTGTTTCCCACGCCAAAGGCACACTTAGACGCATTCAGGCGTAACTTGTGTTTCTTGAGAATGGCGAACATCTCGGCTAAGTAGGACAAGTGGTCTTCTTGATGCTGGCTTTAAACCACTATATCATCAATATAAGCCTCTATTGTCCGGCCCAGCAAAGGAGCAAACATCTTGGTCACCATCCTCTGAAAAGTTGCCCCAGCGTTCTTTAAACCAAAAGGCATGACTCGGTAGTAGAAGAGTCCCCTTGGAGTCGTGAAGGAGGTGGTCTCTCGGTCGGGCCCATGCATGGCAATTTGATGGTAGCCGCAGTAGGCATCCAAGAAACTAAGCCTGTCATGCCCAGCCGTCAAATCCACAAACTGGTCAATTCTGGGCAAAGGGAAGTTGTCTTTCGGACAAGCTCGGTTGACTGTCTTGTAATCGACACAAACTCGCCACTTCCCATTCTTCTTGGACACCACTACTGTGTTGGAAATCCACCGAGGGTAGTGCACTTCCTGAATGGCTCGTGCCTCAAGCAAGTTTTTCACTTCCTCCGCAACTACCTCGGCGTGATGCAGCGCTGATCTCCGTGTTCGCTGAATGACTGGCTTTGCTCCGGGGAAGACATTGAGGTGATGGGAGATAAAACTTGGATCGAGGCCGGGCATGTCGTAAGGCGACCATGCGAAGACTTCGATGTTGGCCATCAAAAACTCAACCATGTCGGTCCTTTCTTGGGCAGTAAGGCTGGAGCCGAGCAAGAAGAACTTGTCCGGGTGCTCTGTATCAATTTGCACCTCCACCAATTCCTTAACGGCTTTGTCCGCTGCCCTAGTGCCCACATCATCAAGAACTTCCCGGTCTTCCAGTCCTTCTATCATTTGAACGAAGCCTTTGGCAGCTCGGCTCCCGTTCACTGTCACGAAGCACTGCTTTGACATGACTTGATCTCCCAAAATCTCATCGATTGGCCCCATAGCCGAGGGAAATCTCATCACCTGATGGTAGTTCGACGCTACGGCTTGCATAGCGTGAAGCCATCCTCTTCCAAGGATCAGGTTATAAGTAGAAGGCACTTGTAACACCCAGAACTCCACTTGCTTGACCACGGATCCCGCTTTGACCGGCAGGATAATCTTTTCCAGAGGCCACTATAGTTGCGAGTTGAAACCAACTAGTGGCGAAGTTGCCGGAGCCAAGTTTGTATCCCGGAGCTTGAGCTGTTTGAATGCGTCATAATACATGATCTCGACCGAGCTTCCCTGATCGATCAAGATTCGCTTGACATCGAATTCCTTGACGCGGAGTGTTACTACTAAGGCATCGTTGTGCGGCGTCTGAATGCGCTCTAGATCCCTTGAGGTGAAATTGATCACATCTTTCTCTTCAGTCTTCGCTCTCTTGATCGCAGGTTGAACCGACAAAACTTCCCTTATGTGTTCTGTCTTCTTGATCATACCTCGGAGCTCGCATACACGCGCCGGTTCCACTATGCCGTGGCTGACATTGACAACCCCCTATGGAGGCGCATCTTGGTCGTCCAGTCCCCGCGGGTCAATCGAAGCTTGATTTGCCTTCACGCCTCCATCAATGTAAAGGTCCAGGTGTCCGGCTGCGACTAGCTCTTCCAAGTGTTGCCTCAAAGGCAAACAATCCTCTGTCCGGTGGCTGCGCTCTCGATGAAACGTGCAACGGTACCGCAGATTGAAGCCTTTCTGACCGTCGCCCAACTTAGCTGGAAACCGGACATATTCCTCGTCACGGATTTCACTAAGTATGCGATAGATCGGAATCTTGAAGACCATGGTGATGCCTGTCCTGGCCTTCAACCTTCTGTTTGCATCGGCTACATCATCTCGGGGGTAGTCATCCCGGTCATTCCGACGTCCTCTACCCCGATTTTTGCGGTTCGAGCCACGGTTCGATTCCTCTGCTCGGTCATTTGAGCAGCTGGACTCTTGCTCAACTGCGTGCACTTTGCCAGTTGTCATCTTGTCTGTTGCTACCGAAGTCGCCTTCGCGGTAGAAGCTGATGCGTCATCCTCTACTCGGATGTGCTCATTGATGCGCTGCATCAGCTAGCCCATGGACGTCGGCTGGTGCATGGTAAGCGAGTCCCACAGTCTATGTCCGACCGGGAGACCACGCTTGTATTGAATGATTGCAAGGTTGACCGGGCAATCCAAGATCTCGTTGAAGGTCTCCTAGTATCTGGAGTTATAAGCCTTCAATGTGTCGCTCGGTTCCATCTTGACACTCAGTAGGTGATCAACTTCTTTTGGTGTTTTGGTGTTGGTTTTGAAGCGCGTCACAAAGGCTTCGGCCAACTGATGCCACCTTTCTATGCTCCCCTCCGGCAACCTCTCAAACAATTTCAGGCCTAGTTCGCCTAAACTTGACGGGAAGATAAGGCACATAAGTGCGTCATTCCGCCTATGTCCGGCCATGACCTGCCGGAAGTGGCTTACATGCATGTAGGGATCGGTCTTTCCGTCGTAGAGCGTGAATTTTGGCTGGTGGAAGCCTACCGGAAGCGGCGTTGTTTCTATCTCCAGGGAGAAAGGGGTGGCGCTCAGCCTCACCAAGTCTAAATCTACAAGGAGCGGCGCTGCTTGGCGGGGTGGAGGCATTCCGACCTCCTCGCTGGCGTGAACTCCGTAGGATAGCCGTTGAAACACCGACACCCTCTGAGCCTCCCGCCGGCGAGCTCGTTCCTTTAAGACTGCCCGCAAATCCTCTGAACGAGCAGAATAAGAGTACCTCGACGTCGTCTCCGGACGTGAGGGCTGGTAAGTGCTATCTTGTGCGCTGGACTTCTCTGCGCGCACATCGGAATCACCAACCTTGTAACTCCGGGTAATAGAAATGGACGGAGTGTGCCGCTGACTCTGACTGCTCGAACGGCGGGGTTGGGTGCACTCACTGTGGTCTCCCACTCCAGCTACACCATTCCCTTTGACGTGCCGCTTCAGCTCCTCCATCTCCGCCGCCATTCGCCGGATGACGGTATCCTGGTCCCTTAGCTTGTGTTCCAGACGTCTGGCGTGTGATTCTCTCCGTCGCCGATGACCGTCTGGACTCCGTGAGTGACCATAGCTCCTCCCGCGCTTATCCCGCGCGTCTCCCGATTGTCCTCCTGGGAATGTCTCCAGGTCCGCCATTGGAAGGATGGCGGGATGTCCTTCTCTCCGTCTGCCTGACTCCGGGGTAACTCCGTCGATGGCGAACAACGGAATCTCGTCGTTGTTCGCCATGAACGGCGATCAGATGAGCCTGGAAGACAAGGTTTTGTCTGCAAAGTTTTCCCATAGACGGCGCCATTTGTGCGGGAAGCAAATATTCCGGCAAGCCCGTACTCCTTTCTTCCAAGCTCCGTTTCTGTTCGATCACCTGCGAGTACAACGGCGGTGAGCTACCCGGCGGTGTGTGGCCGGAAAACCCCTCCGACGATCAAGTTAGCACACACCTTGGGATAGAGAGAGAGAGAGTGAGGGGAGAATCTTTGAGTGTTTCTTACAAAGTGTTCCTCTGTCCGCGTATGGGGGGCGCAGACATGCTTATATACCCTCTGCGTCCCAAATCTACTCCCAGTGATCTCTCAACACGTGGCACTACTATCCCATCTGTCAGCACAAATCTTGCTGAACATCACCTAACCCAACTGCCTACCCACTCTACTGGGAGCTCGGCAGCCGGGCTACACCATCTCGGCTGTCAACGGCCATATTGTGCTTCAAGCCTAGGTAGTCCAATAGCTAAGACCAATGAGAACCGGGCTCGGCCGTATCCCGGCATAGCCGAGCTTAGGAAAGCTTACGCTTGTTCGCCATCGACCTTCCTGCCGAGCAAACACAAGTAGCTCGGTCAAACCTTGGCCGACGTCAGACATCTCACTCGACCGGTTTCAATACCATGAGGCCACGTAGCTCGGTCGAACCTTGGCCTACCTTAACCGAGCAGATTCCTGTAAGACAGGGCCGAACTACCTCAGCCCAACCGTGTTAGGCCCAAATCTGTCCGGTCCAATTCCAGATCATAAATCTCCCTCTCATATAATTATAGGCATTATGTTTTCTAGATATTTTACAAAACAATCAATTATTAACTATTATATATATGATAAACAATGACATAAGTAAGAGAATAAATAAGAACCTCAATATATATATTTTTTAATCAAGCTATATAGATAATGACCACACTTATTATTATTTTCAAACAATATATAGATAGACACACACAAAGAAAATGGTTAAGTGATAGTAGCTGAATAGAATAGCATAGATCTTACAGCTTCAACAAATCAATAGAAGATTCTTGATCTTCCCTCCTCTCGCTCTCTTTCTTACTCCTTCATCTTCCCTCTTATATTTCTATCAATTTTCCCTCATTTTCAGTTTTTTTTTTTTTCCTGTTTCTTTGAAAGAAACAATTCAGAATCGTTACGTAACGATGCGTAACGGGCCATTATAGTCGTTACAACACCGTTATGACTGTTATGGCAGCCACTACAGCCGACACACTTGTAAATCTTAATCTCATTGCAAAAGCGGGGGTAACGGATGGTGTCTACCGCCGCAACCGTTACGTAACGCCGCATTTTGAAACCTTGGGTGTAATAGTGTCTAGCGGACCATTACGGCCGTTACACATATGAATTTTCGTCACACCGCTACAGCAGTCGTAACGGGTGGCGGTAACCACCACAACTATTACGTAACGGCTGCGACCACTTTTTAAAACCTTGTCAAAAACTATTTTCAAAACTCATAACCGAACATACAACTCAAGACTCAATTCAAAAAAAATTTCAAAACTCAAAACCAAATTATTTTCAAAACTCTATTTAAAAAATATTTTTTTATTTGTTTTTCTAAATTATTTTTAGAATTATGATTTAAGTGTGGAGTCATATTTTAAGTTATGAGTTTTGAAATGAGAAAATTTGTTTGGTTATGAGTTTTGAAAAAAATTTTGAATTGTATTTTGAAATTTTTTGGATTTGTTTTTAAATATTTAAAAATTTTCTTAATTTTATTTTTTTAGGGTAAGTATTTTTTATTTTAAATATTAATTTATTTATTTTAATATGCACTATATTTCATACATTTATGTGCTGTATTTTTTTCAAATATTTTAAATATATTTTTTAAATATTAAAAAATATTGTTTATTTTTTATTTTCTTATTTTAAATATTTTATTTTATTTTATAAATATATTTTTAAATATTTTAATTTTTTGATTATGTGTTTGGTTATGATTTAATTGTGGAGTTTTGAAAGTAGTATAGAGTTTTGAGTTATGTGTTTGGTTGTGAGTTTTCAAAATATTTTTTTAATTGGGTTTTGAATTACATTTTTTGTTACGATTTGAGTGTGGAGTTGTTTTTGCGTTTAAAATATTTAAAAAATTAAAATATTTACAAAATAAAATAAAAATTAAAAATAAAAAAATTAAAGGGTAAATTACATTTACAGCCCCTGATGTTTGGAAAATTACACTAATCTCCCAGTCATTATAATTATTCAGACGGAATGAAAACATTAAAATCATGCACTCTCTCTTTTCTTGCTTTGCTTTACTTCCTCTATTTTTTATTTTTTTTTTCCTTTGCTTTACCGTTTTTTTTTTTCAATGTAATTTCTTTTGTTTTTCTACTAAGAGTTGTTGCCTTTTATATAAATAAGGAGTTTGTAAAATGAAACTATTAACAACAGGGGTGAGAATATAATTTCTAGAATGTCAGGAGATAAGATGTAATTAGACCAAACCTCAGGGGGTGTTAGTGTAATTTGTCTAATTTTTTAAAAATATTTAAATAAAAATTATATATTTAAAATAAAAAAATAAAATTTCCTTAAACATTTTTAAATATTTAAAAAAAGTAAATCCAAAAAATTTCAAAATACAATTCAAAATTCAAAAACTTTTTTCAAAACTTCTAACCAATAAAATTTTTTTTTTTCAAAACTCAACTCAAAACTCCACACTTAAATCACAACTTCACACTCAAGTCATAATTCTAAAATTAAACCAAACAGAGCCTTAATTTTGCCTATCTTTTTCTTGGATCTTCTATTTTTTTTTCTAGAATTGTATTTCTCCTATTAGTTTATACTATCTTTTTGGTGTTCTCTTTATCAAGGGGTTATATATGAAGAAAAGTTGAATATTTGGGGTGACAAGTCTATTAGGAGCAAAACTTTTAATTTGTGAATTGTGAGAGTATTTTGACCAGATTTCCCATTCATAATAGCATCTCACTACAGGAAATGACACTTTTGGCGACCAAAATATTAGTCGCCAAAAGCCCCATTTTTGGTCGCCAAATGTGATTAGCGACTACTTTTTTTGGTCGCCAAAGTCGTCGCCTATACTCTGTCGGCGATAGTATTGGCGACTAAACTATTTTTGGTCGCTGAAAGTGAACGTTTTGGCTACTAAATTCTGCTTAGTCGGCAAAGGTTATATTTTGGCGACTAAAATATTAGTCGCCAAAAGTGAACATTTGGCTACTAAAGTCTGCTTAGTCGGCAAAGGGTATCTTTTGGCGACTAAAATATTAGTCGCCAAAAGTAAACATTTGGCTACTAAAGTCTGCTTAGTCGGCAAAGGGTATATTTGGCGACTAAATATTTAGTTGCCAAAAGTGTTCGAATAAAATTAATTTGATTTTCAGCGACTAAAAAATTTAGTCATAGATAAGTTTTAGTCACAAAATGTGTAACATTTAGGGACTAAATAATTTTGTAGCCAAAAAATTATTTTTCATTTTATTTTATTTTTGGCTACTAACTATTTGGTAGCGGAAAGTCTTCATTTATTTTTAGCTACTAACTTTTTAGTCACCAAAACTCTTTGGGTTCTTTATGGCTACCAAATATTTAGTCACTAAAAATATTGATTTCCTTTTTGGCTACCAATTGGTTAGTCACTAACAAATTCACTTCTTTTTTTTCTCACTACTAAACATTTAATTGCCAAAAACTTTATTTTGTGTTTTTTTTATTATAATTATTTTTTTTCACAACCTGTATTTATTTCGTGCAACCTGAATCCTGTATTTAAACAAAATAATACATATATCTATTTCTATTTCGTTTCAACAATACAAAAATTTGATCTTTTAACATCAAATTCTATACAAATCAAATACAATCCAACCCAAAATAATAATTCCATACAAACACAAAATCATACAAAAAAGACATCCTCTGTACAAAAAATTCTACATCAAATGTCATTTACAGAATATTTTGAAGGTGTAAACATGATGGGAAAATTAAATTTATTTACTAAAACACTTGCTTAATTTAACATACAATCAAATTTGCTAGAGCAATCCCAATAATGTCTCGGTTTGTTGCAATGTCCAATCCTGAAAGTGAATAAACATTTAAATCAGAGGCCTTTGATCTTGGGTCATCCACGCACCTTCCATTAACAACCCCAAACAAACTGTGTCCTGAAGTTATCTTGAAAAGCTCCTAAAATGACAAAAAATTTAGGAGCACTTAGAATCTGTATGACCATCATATACTAGTATTTTCCCCCATGATATGGAACTGAAGAATTTTCCCCCATGATATGGAACATCCATTTGCTGCTTCAATAGAGCATAAAATAAATAAATAAATTGAGTACACAATACATATAAGAATAAATAACAATTAAACATTACTTTGTGCATGAAAATATAAGAATACCACCACTCCAATTAATGAGAATCATATTATGACTCCTGAACTTCCTCCATTTGTCAAATCAGAAACCAAACAGTCTTCTCAAATTCTAGCACACCCAAATTCAAAATAACAAAAAATGATGAGGAAAACATATAAAAAGCATAGATAATGGAAAAATTAAATGAGATTAAATACAAATCTTCACTCAACTCAGTTCATTTTAACAACTTAGCCCAGTTCTCCTTTCCTTTTTATTTATTTATTTATTTATTGTTGGGTACTGGCAATAAAACAACAAAGCCTTGTTGATGTAGCATTAAAAGCCTCTGATAACTCGTACATGAGTAAAACATTTTCAACTGAAATGTCCTAGAGAAAGAAAAATAAAAATAATCAATTCAGTTCGTGATATTCATTGACTCACTTGTGCAATGGCATACTCACAAAGACGTTTGAGACCTTCCAAAAGATACTGATCAGCTGCTCTGAGAAGCTCCTGTGCAATATCTAAATTGACATCCACTGATCCTATGTATATGTATCTGCAAGCAAAAGGAAGGTACATTTATCCTGAAAACATTTTCCACCATCCATGTGTTGATTTGAAGACAAAGTGAAGCAAAAGGAAGGTAAATTTAAGCTTATTAGCAAAGGTCACCAAGTGTGTGCGTGTGTGTGTTTGTGTTAAAAACAGAACTACCTTCTCAAAGAGATCCAAAAGGGTCTATCAAGTATTAGCTTAATTGGAGGGCTAACACACAATTATAATAGTTCATTCAAGTCAGCACTCTTTGTTCTGTCTCTTATTTTCAAAAGTTTCAAGCTTTATTAGCCCAAAAAAAAAGGAAATAATTTGAATTGAGTGAGAAAAAAGTGAAGATCTTAGTTTAAAAGCAGTTGCATTCATTGATAGTGAAGAATTTCCATTGCTTTAAGAAAGATATAAATCTGTACCACAGCAAAAAAAGAAATTAGGAATAAAAAGATACTTTTTGACAAGAGCTACAGAAATGAGCATTAAAAACCCGAACAAACTCAGGAAATACAGATACCATTCATCAATGTTCATGGATCATTAAAGTAAAATTAAGATTCTAATACATCACATTCTAACAGGACTCACCTCTGCTTGACACCAAGAAACGACAAACTAGATTCCTACACATGAGATTACTGGAAATTGCTGAGAAACCCAATTTCAATTCTTATCCGCGGATGCAAATACCATTCTTAGATCTCCACAGAATATATCTAGTGCTCGCCAGCATTATTCAGTCCTTCCTGAAAGCTCAAGATGTAAACCTTGTATAAATAATATACTCATTTTACATCAGAGAACCTTGAATAAACTAATCTCAATGGCAGTCAATTGTCTTAAATAAATTGAGCATCCTAAACTTAGTTGTCCAAGTTTGAGTTGATAACTTAGCTATTACATCTCAATTTTAAATCCAAATAATTCTAAAATTCAGGTTATGAAATTCAGTTTTGCTCTACTGTATTGTTTTTTCCTTCACTCCTTTTAAGTAATCATATCTTTGAGGAAAGATGAAACCAACATAGTCATGGACAGCAATTAAATTCTTCTTTGAGGCATTTCATCAAAAACCTTGTCCACCAAGGTTATTATATAAGAGCAACACAATATATATATATATATATACGCGTTTGATCAGCATGGAAGAGAAGGTGAAACCACATTTTCGCAACTCTCAGAAGGTGAAAACATAACAGTATATCAACAGATGTGACTGTTACAAATGCAAATCTCAGAATGTGCAATTGCATAGTAGAAGAAACACATCTGAAAGTCAGTCATGTCAAGGTGCTATAAACTGTACCAAGTGAACTCACTATTATCTATTAAACACATATGAAATCATTAATCGAGGAAAATAAGAAGCTTAATGCGCCTTGTGAACTCCACAATCATGTCATACATATTTGAATGAAAGCAGTGTAAACATGTGTAGGGAAGAGAAGTACCCAGCCAACAATGTTGAAGCCCTTCTCAATAAATGCTGCATCAAAATGTATATTTCTTAATCACAAATGTGCCCTGCAGTAATACAACTTTCAAATCTGAAATAGGACAATGAATGAGTTAAAAAAAAAAATTCGTAAAAGATGTTAATTTGTAACCAAAGTTACAAACTTTTCTTAATCACGAATGTGGCATGCAGGAATACAATTTTCAAATATGAAATAGGACAATCAATGAGTAAAAAAAAAAAGTTTGTATAGCATTACTCATAACACAAACCTCTGGGTCCAGGTCAATTACAACCCCCAAGGCTTCTAACACATCGGCACTTCCACAAGCTGAAGAACTTGATCGATTACCTTGCTGCAATGCAAACCCTCAATGAGCTTTTATATTTCCAAACACTTACAAGTATTGAAAATTCACACAACAAAGCAATTCAAAAACAATCTGAAATAAAAAGGAAAATTATCAAAACCCCAATTATCAGCGAAACCAACACATTCAAACCCACATTAGTAAAAACCAGAGCAATTACAGTGACCAAACTGAGCACAACAAGAACAACCCGATCATGGTTTGTGCGATTAAACAACATAATTGGGTGATCACGCAAGAAGTAAAGATACAACCAAACTGAGCACAACAAGAATAACCCGGCATAGCTGTAGGGTCGAGAGAAGGAGGAGAAGTCGAAGAGCTCTTTCTATGGGCGGCGCGTGGCCATTAGGGATTGAGTCTGAGCTTTGGCGCGAGAGATGAAGGTTGACGGTGGTGGTGGCGGCGGCGGAAGCGGTGGCCGTCTGCTGTTGGTGCGGTGGTGGGGACGTTCCATAACCAGATGGTGATTTGTTTGACATTTTTGGATCCACAAACAACACAGATCAACTAGATTCAGAGAGAGAGAGAGAGAGAGAGAAACCCTAACCCTAGAGGGGCTCTGTGGGTGGTGGGTTTCTCTCTGATAACAGCGGTGGAAGGAGGGAGGAGGGGATGGAAGCCTTGGGCTGTGCAAACCTGAAAGGAAATGAGAAGGGGGGGAAGACACAGGGAAAAAAGGGGGGAAGTTTGGGCGGGCGGGTAGTGAAAAATGGGGGAAAATTTGTTTCATTTTTATTTTTATGAATTTTTTTTTTTCTATTTGGTAGAAGTAGGGGTAATATTTTAATAAATAATATTTTTGTTAAAATAAAATTAATTTTTTATGGTCAATGAAAAATATTTTTTTGTGGCCCATTTTTTTTTTGTTACTAAAAATCAATTTTTTTTTTATGGTCAATTTTTTTTTACTGAAAAATATAATAATATATTTTAAAATTTTATATTCTTATATTATATATATTTTAAACATTATTTTATATTCTCAATATTGAGTGGTTTGCTCATCATATTCTCAATATTTGTATATTTTGCAGAGATAATGGTGGGGGTTCGCTTTTTCCATGACATTAATGACCAAATTGCACAACTTGAAGCCTTCTGTAACAGTGTAATTTGTCCTATAATCTATATAGGGACGTAATTCGAACAAAAGATGAGCGATGGTAGTAGTAATTCGGAGATTAGTGGTGAAGTTGTGGTAGTGGTAGAGTAGATGGAGTGGCAGGGGTGAAAGAGAGGTAATGGTAGTAGCAGTAGTGGCCATAGTGGTAGTGGTGGTAGTGGAGTGGTGACGATGGTAGTAGTAATGGTAGTCAAAAAAGAGAGAGATAGAGAGAGCGAAAAGAGATAAACGAGACAGAGACAAAAAGAGATGAGCGAGAGAAAAAAAAGAAGAGACAGACAGACAGACAGAGAAGAGTGATGAATAAGAGAGAGAGAGAGAGAGAGAGAGAGAGAGAGAAAAGAGATACAGAGACAAATAGACAGACAGAGAGAGAAGAGTGATGAATGAGAGAGAGAAAGAAAAGAGAGAGACAAAAAGAGAGAGAAATAGAGCGAAAAGAGATGAGCGAGAGAGAGACACAGAAAAAGAGAGATGGGCGAGAGAGATAGCGAGAGATAGAAATAAGAGAGAGAGAGAGAGAGAGAAAATAAATGAGAGAGATAAAGAAAAGAAAGATGAGCGAGAGAGACAGAGAGAGAAGACAGATGAGACAGATAGAGAGAAGAATGATATGCGAGAGACAGAGAGAAAATGAGAGAGAGAAACAGACATGCTCTCTCTCTCTCTCTCTCTCTCAATTAATCTATAACTAAGCTTGTTTAGTGTCTCAAATATTTGACATGATCTAATGGACTGACTCTAGCCTGAAAGGTTTGATATCAAATCATACTAACACTATGTAAAGTTGATTTGCAATTAAGATGAATTCTTCTTTTTGGCATTTCATCAAACACCCTGTCCACCATTGGATCTCCTCCTTGATATGAGAAGCAGAAAACCACTCTGCTATCAAATATGAGAAGCTTCCATACCATTGGTCATTTTTGCTCAGTTCACACTTCCACACCATTGGTGTTTCGGATATCAACTATTGAATGAAAACCCATGGTTTGAATATGAACTACTAAACCAGAGATGGGAGGGATAATGGTCCATGTAACACAGGTGCAATGGAAAGGAAAGAAATAATATGTCAGGTAGTTCAAGTTAAAGCACTCCAAAGTTTCCCTCCGAAGTTTCCCTCCAAAGTCTGAAGCACAAATTTTCAATTTTGTAAGACTAATCGCCGACTAAAATTTAGTCGGTAAATAATGAATTAAAAAAATATATTAAAAGTTACAAACAAAAATCATTATTTAAAAAAATAAATAAAAGTAACAAATATATTAAAATTATATTTAAATAAAAATATAAGTAATAAAATTATAAATTACAAATATTAAATTATCTTAAATATTTGTCATAATATTTTTTTTACTGAAAAATATAATAATATATTTAAAAATTTTATAATAATATTTAAAATATATAATATAAAAGAAAGAAAGAAAATTAAAAATAAAAGAAGGAAAAAAAATTTTTTTAAAAATTCTGAGCCAGCTCAACCTGTGTTTTTTTAGTCGCCAATTACTTTTATAAATCCCTCAAATTTAAATTAGAAATGTCTCCCTCCAAATTTAAATTAACAATAGTGTTTGATTATTGTTAACCGTGTATAACGTAAAAATAATTTTAAAAAGTTGAAAAAATTAATTATTAAAAAATTAAGGAAAAATTTAAAATCTGAAATAATATCAATAAGTCTTACAAATAATTGGGATATTTTGTCTTTTATTAGTACTGGTAATAATATTGAAAAATTTATTGAAATGATAAATAATTGGGATATTTTGTCTTTTATTTGTGAATTTTGATTTATTCTTAATTTATTAGTGTTATTGAAATATGATGATGTAAAAAGTATAAATAGTTTAATTGTACTTTTCATCTCAAAATAATAGTCTATTTTCAGAATTTAATTTCTTTTTATAATACAATTATTACATTTTAAAAATATTAATTTATCAAAATTACCTTTTGATAGTATATTTTTTTAGAAATATCAATTGTCATAATTGTAAATTTTTTATTATTAATGGATTTAAAAAAAGGACAAAATAAGAAATTCATATTATTTTAATAATTAATTTTTAAAAAAAATTAATATTTTTGGATGGTGGGTGTACAACCTCTTCATAAAAATAAAAATAAAAATAAAAATAAAAATAAAAATATAAATATAAATATAAATAAAAATAAAAATATAAATATAAATATAAATATAAATAAAAATAAAAATAAAAATACAAATATAAATAATTAATTTTTTTTATTTTCATTCGGCTACCAAAGATTTAGTAGCCGAAAGTAGGTTTTTAGCGATTAAGATAAATTTGGTCGCCGAAACTTGACATTTGGCGACCAAAAGTTTGGTCGGGAAAGATTAAAAATTAATTTTTTTTATTTTCATTCGGCTACCAAAGATTTAGTAGCCGAAAGTAGGTTTTTAGCGACTAAAATAAATTTGGTCGCCGAAACTGACATTTGGCGACCAAAAATTTGGTCGGCAAAGATTAAAAATTAATTTTTTTATTTTCATTCGGCTACTAAACAATTTAGTAGCTAAAGGTACCTCTACGGCTACTAAATTTTTTTTTAGTCGCCAATTGTAATATCTTTAGCTACTAAATTTTTTTTAGTAGCCAATAATCAACATTCCGCTACTAAAAAAAATTAGTAGCTAAAAAGTTGACTTTTGCCGACTAAAATTATTTTTGGTAGCCAATTCCATGACTTTTGGCGACTAAATTGGTTTTGGTAGCTAAAAATGGTCGGCAAAAATGTTTTTTCTTGTAGTGTCTCAAAGTCGTGAGCCCATTATACTTTTGTGCATACAATAATCAGAGGAAAGTAATTGCACATGATTACAAATTTAAGGCTGTATTTGGTGTGACTTTGAAATTATGATTTCACCTCTCTGTTTGCATATACTCTTTGGATGAAATTTTGAAAATATAATTCTATCATACATTTCAAAACGGTTACTAATTGCTAATTACCAAATTAGTAGGAGATAGTAAAAAGTTCAACAATGTTAGATTAAAAAAAAAAAAATTCACTTGATTTTTATCACCATTTTGTATTATCGTCTAAATAGATACTTATGAATTAGTGATCATTTGGGAAGAAAGTAAGAAGCTACGTTTTGCAGCACCAGCAAAAAGCCAATAGCAACAACGAACGCAAACAACAACCATTTGGGAAGTGAGAAAAACGTAGATTGTGAAATTACGTAACTACCCTCTATGATAAAAATGCAGGTTGTAACAACCACATGGGTGAAAAAGTAAATTTCTTAAGTTAGGTGGGGTATTTTGATCATTTTAGTGTGATGTGACAGTATAAACAAATATTAACTCAAAAAGTAAAAAAATAGTTTTTTATCAACTTCCCAAATTACTTTTCAAAAAAGTCAAAAAACTTGTTAAAAAGGCAAAAACTAATTTTTTTACCATCTTTCCAAAACACCCATTATTCTATTGTTTGAAGATAGTTTTAAAATTGAGTAATATTATTCAAACATAATTTATATAAAAAAAAAAAATCGTATAAAATGATAGATCTCATTTATATTCATCCGAATATCTATTATAATAATAATAATTTATAATTACAAAAATATCATCCTTTCATTATTCTAGACTACAATTTTATATGATTTTTTTTATAAAATAAATATATTGGTCATATTCTGAAAATCATTATAGCATATGGGCCTTTTGAACATTGAAGCATTTTGGATGACACGACACGTGGGGTAAACTTTTTTCTTGACCATATCCAAAAGAAAAAGAAAAGGGGGGTTATATAACAGATTGGTAGTAGTACTTGACAACTCTATAAGATGTGTCACCCACCCATCATAATATTTACAACAATTCTATCATTGACTCAAGTTATTCTATAAGATTTAATTACTTACTTACCACCACCAATGATAGGCTCATCGTGGTATGACCAAAATGCCCTCCGTCTCACCATTCTTGTTGTAATCCAAACATTACATCTCATGAATATTTATTTAAGTGAAAAATATACAACACAAAACTATAAGATTAAGTTTGGCATCTTTCAAAAAAGTTAAAAAGTCAAAAAGTCATTATCCTATTTAAGTCACATCATCTTATTTAAGTCACATCACCTCTTTATTACATCACTTCAAACTCAATCCATATCCAACTCCTATTTCATAAAAAATTAAAAAGTACACTTATTTAGAACATACCAAACAAGTCTCAAATGATATATATACATCTAATCAATTTCATTCACTTTTGGAAATTCAAACTTAAGATCTCAAATAATAATAATAATAATAATATTAACAACCAAATGCAAATTTAAGTTTCAACACAAGTTTTCCTTCAAATTTTCCTAAATCCATGAATCCAAGTTCCTATTTCATCCCCCCCCCCAAAAAAAAAAGGTAAATTACATTGACACCTCCTGAGATTTATATTTATTACAGTTTTCCTTTTACTTTTTGAAAATTACATCCCCCTCCCTGAGATTTAAAGTTTAATTACAGATTGCCTCCTAAGAGGAGAACTGTAATAAATATAAATCTCAGGGGTGTCAATGTAATTTACCCAAAAAAAAAAAACTTTAAGTGGTCGTTTGAGTTTTTTTTTTTTTTTGTGATTTTTTTAATTTTTTTTAAAGAATTAAAAGTTGATGTATTTTTGAAGTTGTTAAAAAATTATTTTTTGTTAGTAAAAAAATTGTTATCACATTTAATTTTTTTTTAACTGATGACAAAAAATTTAATGATTTTTTGACTTTTTAAACTATTTTTTTTTTGTTTTTTGGTTTTTTTTTGTTTTGAGTCTGCTTTAGAAACCATGTTAAGCTTCAAGGAACCTATAGGGGGAACAAATCTTAATCGAGTTAACATCACGGTTTTGAAAGGCTTGTCTAATTTCTTTGAGCTCATTTACATACTTAAACACACAACAATAATTGAGAGCAAGGGTTTGTTTGGGGTGTTCTAAGTAAGTTTACTTTTTAATTTTTTGGATTAAAAAATTGAGGAAAAAAATATGGTTGTTTGGGTTAATTTTTTGACTTTTTACGAAAAATGTGTATTAAAAAATTGTATAAATTAGTGTGTTGGAGAAGATAAGGACAGTTGGCAATATGGCTGTATCATCTGGGGAGTGAATTGATGATAAGAAATGATTGCCTACTTTTCGGGCATTGCATTGGACGGTGTTGTTCGGCCCGTGGGTGCCATCACGGGTACCGTTTTGATAATCTGAACTGTTCAATGTGTAGAACTCGTCGAGTACTATATGTTTGTAAAAAATCACGTTGATCGGATATCGACAGCTATCTGATCGGATTAGTTTTTTTTCAACCGTTAAATATAACACCATCTATTTTTTTATACAAAATTGATTTGATCATGTAGTTAGCGATATCCGATTAACGTGATGTTTTATAGACATATAGTACTCGATGAGTTATACACATTGAACGGTTTAGATTATCAAAACGGGACCCATGATGGGCTCCCACGGGCCGAACAACATTGTGTTAAAATTGCACCACACCTGTGCAATTTTCCAAAAAAACGTAGCAACAAAATCTGAACCGTTCAGACTGAGTTATAATTTTGTGTGTAAAATTAAAAAAAAATTTTGATCAATAGTGATAACTTTTTAATTTTTTAAATTTTTTTGGGTATCTCAAACCAAGCCTAAATATATGGATCATACAGACATATTTTACCTATCTACTTTATAAATAGATATTTAAATATATAAATGAGTATGATTGTATATTTTCTCGAATTTTATTGCACATTTGACTCTTTTGTTTATATATGAAAGATTGGCTAATGAGGTTTGGTAGATTTTTTAGATAGACAAGGGCGGTTGGATATGATTTTGACAAAATGGTTTTCCAAACCAAAAAAGTCCATATTGATTGTACGGAGTTCCAAAAGCAGCTGGCTGCTAGCTACGCATGCTTTATTAAAATATGACTGGCTTCCTTCCGTCACTGATTTGGAATTGAAGGGTAATGGTAAATTTGTAAGGGTTTATTACGGTCTTATTTTGATAATTTGAATTATTTTATGTATAAAATTTATTGAGTATTATATATCTATAAAAAATTACGTTGATCGGATATCGATAACTATTTAATTGGAGTAAATTTCTGTTAACCGTTTATTTTTTTACCGTCTATTTTTTTAATACAAAATTGATTTGATCACATAACTATCGATATCCGATCAAAGTAATTTTTTACATGCATATAGTACTCGATGAGTTTTATATATTCAATGGTTCGGATTATCCCATGGTAGGCTACCATGAGTCCAACAGTACCCTCTAATTAGATCGGAATAAAGAGAAGCCAAACCCTAAAATCTTTACCGTAATGATTCGATTTTCTCATGAAATTGACCAATAATCTCTTCATATTTTTTGGTCACATATTAACTTTGTAAATTGCTCATTACGTTTTATGTATCACAAAACACACAAATTTGTGCCTCCCCCTCCCAAAAAAAAAAAAAAAAATGAAAATTTGTTTTGTTTTATTTTTTTAAATTTGTTGGCAACTACTTAAGTGATCTTTCTGAATAAGAATTGTAATCATAAAATTATGCATTGAATAGTGAAACACAGATCACTTATTTTAAGAATCAAGATCAACTTGTTCATTGCGAAATTTAAATTAAATTGTATGATTTGATATAGATCATATCAGTTTATGATTTTTTTGTTCATTGTATTTTTCTTATTATTTTACAAATAATAATAATAATAACTATTGAGAGAGAAAGAAAGGGGGACATGGATGGGAGTGTTTCGGTCAACGGAACGAGGCCATAGAGGGCTTAAATTGGTGGGGGCCCATGAGAGAAAAAGGATCCTAATTTTATGGGGCCGGTGGGCATGGATTGGTAAGCCTATAGCCGGCCTGTACCATATAATCAACACATCACTGACTCTAGCTTCCACTTTCCTCTCTGACTCTCTCTCTCTCTCTCTCTCATCAATAAAGCTGAAGCAGTGGTAAAAGAAGAGAAAGCTTTCCAAAAGTAGGAGCTTTCAGCTTTGACATGATCATCACCGACAAAAAGTAACCTTCTTCAAAAAAAATAAAAAATAAAAAATCAAACACCTTTAAAAATGTGTTTAGATTAAGGATTTGAATAAAAATCTATATAAAAATAAATAAAAATAAACAAAATTTAACTTGTATTTTATTTACCTTTTTTATTATTTTCATTTTACTATCACAAATTTTTAATTCAAACACACCTAAAACACTTCTTCCATTTGCGTTAGTTATAAATTTTGTAATCTTAAAATCATGTGATTCTGCTTAGTTATAGATTTTGTGATAGTAAAATTTGTAAAGAATTTAGTTATGAAATTTTGTGGTAGTTGATTGTAAGACTTTCGTAATATTTTCAAGAGGGAATTTCAATTTGGTGTCGGTGTTTTTTTTTAAAAAATATATATATAGATAAGTGATAAATTTTATACGTATTAATAATTAAATTCATAATTTATCATGAATATGTAATAATTTATATATAAGTAAAATGGTCTTTTTAAGAATAATGACTGTAGAAGTTCCAAACTCCCAAACTAATTTTGTTAATTTTTAAAGAAATTAAAAAAAAAATCTATTGGTTAGTTCCTTAAGTCAAAAATCCAAAAACAAAAAAAAATTCTAATTATCTACAATTTTGAATTTTAAAATTCAAAACCATATGATAAGTCACCTTCACTTTTTCAAAAATAATATTGACTAAAACAATTCAAATAAAAAATATATATATATGGAAAAGGGTATTTTTAAGAACAATGACGGTGGAAGTTCCAAACTCCCAAACTAATTTTGTTAATTTGTTAATTTTTAAAGAAATAAAAAAAAATCTATTGGTTAATTCCTTAAGTCAAAAATCCAAAAACAAAAAAAATTCTAATTATCTACAAGAATAAAGATTGGTAGCTCGAGATTATCACGGCTTGATTGTCCCGAATTGCAAAACGACGTTGTTTTGTTTTTGTTTTTTCTTTCCTCCTCTCTTTCTCTGAAACAGGGAGAATTTTTTTTTCCTCTCTTCTCTAGCACAGGGAGAAGAGGGAAGAAAGAAGAGAGAAGGAAGAGAGAAGAGGTGATGGCGGCGTGACGAAGGTGATGGACGGTGGACGCGACGGTGATGGCACGACGATGGGTCTCTTTCTCCCTTTTCTCTCAACAGATCTGTGTATCTCTGATTTGGTTTTGATTTGTGGGTTTTTTTTTAAATTTTGATTTGGTTTTGATTTGTAAGTTTGTTTGTTATTTTGATTTGGTTTTGATTTGTATATAATTTTGATTTGGTTTTGATTTGTATATATATACAAATCATTTTTGCTGTGGGTTTGTTTGTGATCAGTTGTTGATTTTGATTTTGTTTGTGGATTTTGATTTGATTTTGTTTGTGGGTTTGTTTTTTTGTTTGTTGATCAGTTTTGATTTATTTGTGGATTTTGATTTTATTTGTGGGTTTGTTTGTATACACAGATCAAAAGGTTGAAACTTCACTTTCACTCAAGCACATTTGAGAGAGAAAGAGAGGAAACTGTGTTAATAGAAGAAGGCAAGGAAGGAAAAAAAGAATTTCAAAAAAAGAGTAAATTTGGGCATTTCGAGCCACGGCATTTCAAGCTACAAAACGGGGTTGTTATCTACAATTTTGAATTTTAAAATTCAAAACAATATCATAAATCAACCTCACTTTTTCAAAAATAATGTTGACCAAAATAATTCAAATAAAAAAATAAATATAGACACTAATTATCTATGATTTTGAATTTCAAAATTCAAAATAATATGATAAGCCACCTTCATCCTACTATCACCTTTTCCGAAAATAATATAAATCTAAAATTTTAAAAACCCAATCAAATTAAAATTTTCAATAGAATTTTCTCTTTAAAATACAATTTTCAATCATTGATAAATGTTATGAAATACTTTTTGCCTCCTCTAGTTTGAACAAATTTAAAATCACATACATCTGTATGAATTAATTCTACAGGTTCGGTTTTCCTTTTAACCGATTTAAATGGAGCCTTAGATAGTTTTGCTTCTACACAAATTTCACATTTATGATTATGATTAATTTCAAACTTTGGTATATAATCTAAACCAATTAATCTATGCAAAACATCAAAATTCACATGTCCTAATTTACCATGCCATAAATTTGACCCAAGAATATAAGCAAAAGATGTGTTATTCTTTTTCATAGCAACTTTCGGTACAACTGTCATTACGTTCAATTTAAAGAGACCATCACTCATGTATCCCTTACCAACATACATACCACTCTTTGTTAATACAAATTTATCAGACTAAAAAACAAGCTTAAAACCATTTTTACTTAACAAAGAACTATAAACTAAATTCTTCCGGATGTCAGGTAAATGCAGTACGTTGTTGAGGGTCAGTTTCTTCCCTGATATCATCTTCAAGATCACCTTTCCTTGTCCAGCCACAGTAGAAGTAGAAGAATTTCCCATGAAAAGTTGTTTACCATTTGCAGTCTCATTGTAGGTAGTGAACATCTTCTTGTTCGTACAAATATGACGAGTTGCCCCAATGTCAACCCACCATTTCTTGGGATTTCCAACCAAATTAGCCTCAGACACTACAGCAGAGAGGTTGATGTCATTCACTCCGTCAGAGATGTAATCAAATTCAGTTACATTGGCTTGATTGGTGGTCTTCTTGCTTGTATTTCCATGATCCTTCTTAGGGCGGCGGCAGTCAGAAGCTCGATGTCCAGTCTTGCCACAGTTATAGCATTTTCCTTTGAACTTCTTGTTGCCATTGTTATTGCCTTGTTTAGGACCACCTCCAGTAAACTTTCTCTTTTTGTTATGTGGTTTATGAACTTGTTCAACCACATTAGCCTTGGACTCAATGGGATTTTTCCCATTCCTCTTTTCAGCCTTTCGGTTTTCTTCCTCAATTCTTAATCTTACAATCAATTCATCCATAGTCATTGCCTTGCGTTTATGTTTTAAATAATTTTTGAAATCTTTCCAAGCCGGTGGTAACTTTTCCACTAAAGGAGCGACTTGGAAAGACTCGCTCAGAGACATACTCTCAGAATGAATATCATGTAAAATTAATTGAAAACTTTGAACTTGAGAAATTACCGTTTGGAAGTCTACCATAACGAAGTCCAGAAATTTACTGACAACAAATTTCTTCGTACCGGCATCATTTGTCTTGTATTTCTTCTCCAAAGAATCCCATAATTTTTTTGCTGACTTCAGGGGACTGTAAACATTATACAGCATGTTATTAAGGCCATTGAGGATGTAGTTTCTGCACAGGAAATCTGAATGTTTCTAAGCATCTACAGCGACAACTACTTGCCGATCACTTTCACCCTCTTTAAGTGCTGGAGCCCCTTCATGGAGAAACCGAGCCAAATTTAGAGTTGTAAGATAAAACAACATCTTCTGCTGCCATCTCTTAAACTCAGTACCGTTAAATTTTTTCCGTTTTTCTCCATGATTGATTGGTACTTGAACATGGTTCTGGATAGAGACCGGTGTTGGTGTAACAGTAGCAGTACCACTACCAGTTGCAGTGGCCATAATCTCTGATTACAAAAATCAGAAAAAATTAAAACACAAATTAATTTTCTAGTTACTAAAACCAGAAAATAAATTATAACACAAAATAATTTTATTTTCCTTGTTACTAAAACTAGAAAAATAAAATATCACAATAATTTTCTGTAACACAAATTAATATTCTGCAATTATTAATGACACCAGTATATTACTACTAGTTGTCAAAGAAAATAGACAGTATATTACTACTATCTGTCAAATAGCATAAACCACTATTTGTTTTTCCAACCAGAATATGTCTTTATGAAATTACAGAAAATTAAATACAATAAAAATCCCAAAAGATATTCTGTCTTAAGATTGTTAGACAATCTTCACTGTAATTAAATAATTAATTCTGTTGTGTACTTAACAACAACTAGAACATAAAAGAAATAAAGGAAAGGAGATAAAATGTTTGATTACAAAAATCAAACTAGAAATAAAATTAAATAAATAAAAAACATATTTTATTTTGTTACAAAAACAAAATTAAAATCTGATTTAAATAAACAAATAAAACAGAATAATAAATTAAGCAACTTACTTGATTCATTTCTTTGAATAATAATCTGATCAAGTCCAGTGTTTGACACTGTGTCCTTAAGACAGATTCGTCCGCTTCTCGGTGTTTTCAGAATACGGATGTCTATCTCCCAGGATGAAATGATTTATCAACGAATAAAAGTAGCATATTACAATTTATTCATTCAACGAACAAACTAAGTGTTTATACTCTCTCTCACAAGAAAATAATGCAGCAATATGAAGATTATGTGTACAGAATTTTATGGACGAAATTAGTGAATCAATTATTAAATGAGGGCTGTCTATTTATAGATGGATTAGTGGCTACAGGTTTTGAATTAAACAGGTGCAACCTGTTTGAACAGGTACAGTACTTGTTGGGTTTTGAATTGGAACTGATTAGGTTCAAATTTGAACAGATAAAAAATCGAATAACCCAGATTTGAATTTGTCCGAGTTATTTGAATTTTAAACAGTCAATTCTGTTTGAGTGGAAGAAAATCGGACCAGATTTTGAATTTAAATTCCGAAAACCAAATTGAAAAAATTAGAATTTAATTTTAGAAAATAAAATTCAAATGTTTTTGGCCCAAAAAGATAGGTATTGGGCCGAACAAGCCCATGGCCAGTCCAGCCCGACTGAACGAATGGCAGCGGTGCGCCCGCGTGCGCGTGTGGTGATTTTTGGGTCCAATGGGTCTAGCCTATTTTGCGCATAACCTCCATTCCTACAAAACTTGGGTACCCCTTGGGGCACACTCCAAGTTTTAATCCCATGCCTTTTAAACCCATTCAAAACTTCCCACCAAATCAATGTGGGACAAGTCATTTTTCAACCTTAAGAAATTTTCACCAAAACTCCATTTCCATGGAGTTCACTTTGGCTTCAATTTGTCATTCACCCGATAATGGTTTTAAGCAACCAAATATGTCACGTAAATCACAACGTGGCATAGAACACGTTACCACTTTGACCCGCCAAAATTGACGCTCGGGTCCCACCTAAATAATAGGCCAAAGTTAGGAAAAAATTCTGATTTTATCCAAAATTTTCCAACCATTTCCAACAAAGATTATCAAACAACCTAATTCTATGAAAAAAAATTAAATGAAAAATTGATCAAATTTGAATTTATAATTATTAAATATTTTTAATAAGCCATTAATTTTTTTATTTAGGTTCTAGTCTGATCTGGTCTTAAATAGTTTTTTTAGATATAAATATATCTTAATATTGATACAGTTAATATTATACATATTTTAAGAAGGGTAAATTATATCGATAGCCCTACATTTTGTCTCTTGTGTTAATTTAGTTTCTGTAATTTCAATTAGTTTGATTTTTACCCCTAATTTTAGATTTTATATTAATTTGGTCAAATTGATAATGTCGGTTAAGATTTTTGAAAGAAAATAGTTTTTGAGTTGGTTGAAATTAGCTTACTGAGTTGAATAAGTTTATTATTTTGTCTATAAAAGTATAACATATGCTACTCATGTGTGTATTTTCAATAAAAAAAAAAAAAACTAGCAATTATAACAATTAGACCAAATTGAGACAAAATTATAAATTTATGGTCAAAATTAAGCAAATTAAAATTGCAAGGACAAAAAAACACAAGAGTTAAAATATAGGAATTACCAATGTAATTTATCATTTGAAGAGCATCAGCAATGGAGTAGCTAAATGCTGTATTAGTGTCAGTTGCTAATTTTTAGCTAGTTCAAAACACTATTTTGTATTGCAATGGACTAGCTAAATGGTCTGTTAGTGTCAGTTATTAGTTTTGTGTGTTTAAGTTGTGTGTTAACTATGACTAGCATTTTAGCCAGCGAAAAGGAGAAAGGGGACTTGGGAAGTACCATGGGGTCATCCGGCCGATCATCCCTCCAAATAAAAATAAAAAAAATTGCAGTGAAGAAGAGCTCTGAAATTGCAATGAAGGACAACACTTGTAGGAAGTTATTTATATATATATATAATATATTCGATTTATCAGAAGCTGTATGAAGTTATTTATATATATAATATTCAATCCATCATCATGGTTATATATGTATATATTTATTTATTTTATTTATTATTTATATATACATATACAGTTAGTATACATCTTAACACACCTTAACACATTCATTGCACCATCACTCACTTTCTAAAATTAACAAACTCTTAAGACACCTTAACACATATTTTTGGGTCCCACTTTTATCACTTTTTGTCATATAACACACTTTAACAAACAATTTTAGCTATCCCATTATGGATGCTCTAAGAATAAGTACATAATTTCTTAATTAATTTTGAAATTGTTAACAAATATACCAAGCAAATATGTACATATTTCCTATTTTTGTTATAATTTTTTTAAAAAAATATATTTACTAATTAAAAATTAAATAAATAAGTAGCTCTACTAACTCATGGATTGGACATGAACTAGACGATTTTCTAAGGATTAGACTTAAATCAATAATTATTGGCAAAAAAAAAAAAAAAATCGACTTGAACTAAATTTTCTTGACTACTTTCAATGTTTAATCCAATATTAGAACTCCCAAATTAGCCCATATCAGTGACGAACCGATAAACTATGATATAATTTAAATATAAAATTTAAATTTATTAGGATTAGAATATGACCTACAATTTAGGATGACTTTATCTTAAATAGTTTTTTTATATATAAATATATATACAACTATTCATTTAATTGTTTTAAACATAAATATATAGTTTTTTTTTTTTTTAAACTATAGTTCAAACTTTTTAATAAGTATGCATAAAATAAGTCCATATTTCTTATTTTTATTATAAAAAAATATTTAAAAATGTTTATTTACTAATTTAATAAATAAATAGGTCAAATTATTCATATAAGTTGGGAACAGAAGAAGATAATTTTTAATGATTAGGTGAAGGACAAATTGGCATAAATCTAATGTTAAGCGTAAACTTAATATCACAAGTGAATCCTAATTAATTTTTACGTAAATCTTATAATATAAGACAAATTATAATTTTTAGACTTCACAAAACATGAAAAAATTACTATATTGACAAATGTAATTTACCACTATCACATGATAAATTAAATTTACAAAACTCATAAGACGAAATGTATTTATATTTTATCATAAATATAATTTTTGTGATTTATTTTCTAATTTTTACCACTTAAATTATGACATATATTTGTTATTAAAAATTTAAAACACACAATTAATGACATAAGAATAAAAAAAAAAATCTCTTACATGTAACTGTGATAAAAATAAATAAAATTTAATTGATTCTAAATCATTTTTGCTAAATATTGTAAATAAATTTTTTAGATTATTATTTAATTTTAAAAATTAATTTTTAATTATTTATTTATACCCGTGCATAGCACGGGTAGTTATGCTAGTTTTCTAATAATACCAATGGTTGGTAATGTTTCCTATTTTTAATATAACGTAGTAAATTAGTTTGGAAAATGCTATACACCCTAAATAAGTTATCAAATATTTTACCAAAACTCTCATATGGATATAGGATCCACACACATGTGATTTGTGTGGATCTCACACCTATGTGAGAAATTTAATAGAATATTTGGTAATTTATTTGGGGTCCCTAGGATAACTCAATTAGTTTTGGTTATGAGAAATTTTATGATTTTTTAAAAAACTAGTAATTTGTAAGCTGACTAAGACTAATTTAAATTCAATACGTTATAAACGTGGGAGATTACATTAATCCCACAAACGTAGTCCAAAACAAAGTTGAGATTAACCTAATCCTCGCCTAATTTAAGTGCTTGACTGGTACATGTGGCATAATGGGTGTTATTGGTCTACATCGTCAACGTCAGAGTTTTATCTTGGATTAACATTCTTAATCCACTAAACTAATCTCTCTTAAATAAGATAACTCACGTGGCTTCCCTATTCAAACAAGCCTAATCAGGTATTGACTGACCGACCAAATATATATTTTTTTGGAAAAATTTATTTTACCCTATGTCAATTTATTTTTATTTTACTCATACAATCATGTCTTGAAATTAATATATTTTAAAATTTTACTATAATTATCATGTATTAAAATTTTTACTATGTGCACATTGAAAACAGATAAATAAAGTGCTCTTTTGAGAAGCTGGTAAAAAGTTAGCTTTCAGTTTTTTATCAATTTTAGATCACATCACTCCTCACATAACTTACCCATAAAAAGACAAAATAAGTTAAAAAAGTCAAAAAATTAACTTTTTACCAACTTTCCAAAATACCCCAAAAAATAGAGAATCTATAATCTTGAGTTCAGTAGGATCTAATAACCAATTATTCATTTCATATCAATTGGGAAATTAAAAGCATAATTTTTATTAAAGACAAAAACTGATTATTTACCTTCTATTATGGGTTTTCTTAAGTCGTTTGTCTTTTTATTATTTGTATTGATTTGTGATTATTGGGTTTTTAGGTATATGTTGATAGACTTTCTTAAATGATTTATTGTCCAATTCCATATAATTTTATGATACTTGTAAATAATTTCATATCCATTAAAAGGAAAAAAAAAAGAAGCTAGGATCTATATCAAGTTTATTCTATATAATCCAATACAATGAAAAAAATTTAAAGTAATTTTCTTTGATAAAAGTGGAAAAAAGAAAAATAAATAAGAAGAAGGTCTAAACTTATAATTGAAATTATCAATTGCTAGAATGAGGTGAGCAAACTTCGTTCGTTTTGTCCTTTTAGGATCTTGATATGTACACTCAGTTTAAATTTGGTCTCAAAACACAACCTATAATTGATAAAATTATTTTTATTTAATTTTTAAAATGATCGGGTTATGTGTTGACGCAATCATCGTCCACCACCACCATATATATATAAAAATAAATAATAATAATAATTGAATTGTTCCTTTTAAATTGCACTTGCTGTCATATTTTGAAATTAAGATGCAACATGTTTTTATTGGGCATCATTACTTTCATTTTAGTCAACCAATATATAACTTTGCATGCAATAATATAATGTGACTTCCCTATGGCATGCGTGCGTACATGGACGTGTAATTATTTATATATTAAAAAAAAGCATATTCCAAAGTGAAAATATAAAGCAAATAAGGAAAATTGTGGAATAGGTCTTACTAATGACGGCTCATTGATCAAATAGTATCAAAAATTTTGAATTTTAATTACTTTGCTTTTTTTTGGTTTTTCAAAATCACTTTTCAAAAAATTATACTTTCTTATTTTTCGTATTTTTTTTGTTTTTACTGAGTTTTTTAATATTTTAAACAATTTTTTTAATTTTAAGACACCTAACATAAATACACATAAAAATATAATTTTTGTAAAAAAATCTTTTAAAAATTCATTAAATATCAAAAATACAAAAAAAATACAAGAATTCAGTATATTTTTCATATTTTTATGTATTTTTTATTTTTTTAAATATTTTTTCACAAATTTTTTACTTCTTAGATACATCTACGTAAAGTGCATCTAAAAGAGAAAAAAAAAATGCTTAAAATTTAAAAAATATTCACTAAAAACAAAAAAACATGAAAAATAAAAAAACTCAATTTAAAAAAAAACTTAATCCAAAAAATTCAAACCAAACACAAAATATTTTTTTGTGTGCATATTTTCAAATTATTTATTTATTTATTTTACATATATTTCTATATTATTTTTACATATGAACCAATAAAAAAATATTAGAGATACTAACTGTTTCACTGTATAAATTATTATCTCTCTCACAGAGTCATGACTAATGGATCTTACAACATTCTCCACCTCTTTCATAGAATTATATAAATATAATTTTTAAATATAAGAATAATATAAGAAAGAGAATAGATGCAAGGGAGATTATAACTCACTTTTTCTCTCACAAAAAAGTTGCTTATAAGTAACTTTTAACCAAAAATCTGATTATAACCATCTTCCCAAAATAATTCTAAATATAGAATATAATCCTAAAAATTGTAAGGAATATGTGAAATATTTTTTAATTTATAAATTTATGTTTTAATTAGCATATATTTATAAATGTTGCAACTTTTGCTCTATTTATTACTAAAGCATAATTTTACACGAAATTCTCAAACATAATAATATAATCTTCAACCAATTGGAGCTGGTTCAATTGGCTAGAAGTCTTGTACTTGGCTATACCTAAAAGATGAAGGATTCAAATCTTATCATCTCCAATGTATAAAAAGAAATTACAAAAAATATCTAAAAACAATTCGAAAAATTGGATCCCACTTTTCATATAATTTTATGAATTTTCCTTGATAATTTTTAAGAACATTTTATGACATGTAGAATTACTCTTTTAACATTTTGTTATATTGATTTTGTCTTACTTATGTATTATTTTTGTTTGTAATGAGAAGAGTGGGGCTATTCTAAGGTTTCCCACTGATCTGATAAATTGACTCGTGAAGACTAGAGAGAGATTAAAACGAAGAAGATTGGAAAGGAACAGGCAGAGTCTCTCAAATGATTGTGGGAAAGTTGATGATCTCAACCCTTGGATTGAACAAATAGGTAATGGGTAAGCATCATAAACATTTGCAATTATTTTAAAAGTGCATATTGGACCACATTGTTTGGTGATGTCTCGCACCAAATGCCTAAGGCATTTGAGATATCAATTCTATCTGTAGTATTTGATGGGTTTTTATCATGGGCCTCTCTCTCCCAAACACTTTTACTTGCTTCATTAATGTCCATTAATGTGGTCCTCCTCCTTAGATAGAATAATGGTATATGTACCAATTAATATACACACTAGTATACTAACAGATGATGTAGCATCATTTATTAAATAAAAATTTATTAAATATTCTCATATGATATACAGCTCCGATTGAGAGCTCGAAAGGAGGGGGCCCCGAATCCCCCGAATTGGAAAAAGGCTCAGAAAAGAAGAAGAAGAAGAAGAAGAAGAAGAAGAAGAAGAGGAGGAGGAGGAAGAACAGGAACTGGAGGGGGCCATAACTATTCATCTTCATCATCAACATCATCAACCATTTCAGATCCAGAAAAAAAAAAAAAAAAAAATCGGGCAGAGGCATGGCGATCGAGTAGAGGATGGCGATCGGCGACGGAGGCGGAGGCGCGGCGATCGGCGACAGATCGGCGACCTCTTCCCCTCTCTCTTTCTCTCTTTCTGTTTCTCTCCCTCTCCGTCTTCCTCACTGCGTCTGAAACTGGAGGAAGAAAAAAAAAAATTTTGAATTTCTGAAACGACGTCGTTTCAGAAATTCGGGGCATTCGGGGGCAAAAATTTCGAGGCACAAAACATTTTTCTATGATATATTTGATGTTCTTAATTAATGAAAAATTATAACATACAGTAAAATACATCGACATATCCTACTTATAAATTTTTTTGATATAATTGATTTAAAATATTAAATAAATAATGTCACTTAATATTTCGGGACTAGTGAAATTAGCTTAGGTGGAAACACTACACATCTTGTGGCTATCAAGTTTTTTAATTGAGCTATGCTTTTTGTGGTCCATAAAAAAAAGAAGGACCACTTGGGCTCTCAGGGGTTAGTCAGTCCAAACGGTGCCACCGGGGACCAAATTGTGACATGGAATCCTTAGGGGGTCATGCAAGCAAGTGACTGACATTGATGTGTAAACCTATACATATTCATGTATCAGTAATAATTCAGAATATTAATTTGGGTATTTTAATGGAGCATTAATGACTTAGTAAAGAAAAAAAAAAAACAAAAAAACAAACTAAGATCAAAATATCATATTACATTGAGTGAAATCCACTGTCAATTCATTAAAACTAGCTTTAGAGCTCAAAAATTAAAATTCCAAAACATTTTTCTTCATACATATTTCACATGTTGTACCTAGTGGGCTATCCTCACCCCCATAACAAAATGAAATTACAAGAATATATATAATAGGAAAAAAATAGAACACGTTGGGCGGTCCATCATATTCGTACTTACTCTTCCGTTACACTCATGTCACTTTGGCTATCTCTAAATATTGTAAATAATAACTTTCCGTTTCCATTATTTGTATTGTACACTTTTCTATATACATAACATTAGTGATGAGTTGATTGTAATATCTCGCGTGTACATTTTTTTACATCAATTTTAATCGATTCTACTAAATACAACTACTAATATTACTTCCCTCGTAGCCTTTCTTCCATTCACAAGAAAGTCATTTTCCATATCAAAATTATGAATCTTTTCCTAGAATAAATTAAATCGTCCAAGAAATTGCATTAAATTCGGGACAATTTTGCCTCAAACCATCAAATAATTTGGATTTATAATCCAAGGAAATTGCATTCTAAATTATTTTTACAGTGTAAAAAAGACCACTTTCTAATTTTATTCCTCCAACAAGTGTAAAGTTGACAGGTTACTTGTTTTCACCAAATTCTAGTGCGTTCTGGATCTATCTATCCAAAAGATTATTCCGAAATTTCTAGTTGACTGACCTGGCAGTCCACATATATAATCCTCTTTTCTCAAAAAATTTTATTTCTCTATTTTAATGTATTTTTATACTCTCTCAAAATACATAAATCTCGATTATGGATTTTAGTTTGAGGATAGGGATTGGATTAATAATTCGCAGTCTAATGTAAATTAACTAAATCCGCTCAAAAGTAGAATTAGCATGTCTATGAGGAGGTTGGAATTGTTAATCAAATCCTATGAAATCGGAGGTTAACATATTTTATTGCTCTCGCTGTACAAAAGTAACAAATTCACCTTCTATAATTTTACATAATTTCATAAATTTAATCTCAACTAGTTAAATACTATCACATCAATGTACAAATAAATGCAATGTATATCACATTAGTTATCTTATTACTCAAATTCATTATACTAATAATCTCAAATGACTAATTCAGCAATCCAACATGACCTTAAAGGTATAATCATGTTACATTATAATAAATAAATAAATAAAATTATCATGAAAGTGTCTAGAATTTAAAATAAATCAATTAAATTAATTATGAATTTATACCATTTTCACAATACCAATTTAAATACAAATTTGGAACACTTCCTTCAAATTTTCTTTTGTCAGGTAGTGTCAAACGTAGGCTACAAATGACTAGAGCATTTCATGAACAAGTTTGAACAAGACTCGGTAAAAACCTGTTCGAAATTAGTTCATTAAATTATTGTTTTTACGTTTGAGTTTGTTAAAATTTTAATAAACAAGTTTAAATATATTAAAGCTCGACTCGTTAGTTAGCTCGTTTAATATTTATTATTTATATATTAAATAATATAAATATATATATAAAAGATAAATAAGTTATTTATATATTTAACAAATGTAAATATCAATAATAAGTAACTATAGATAATACATTTATATAATAGTGGTGATAGATATTATTATTTGATAAAATATTCAGTGTATTTGGTTTCAGTTTTTTTAATTTAGTTTTTTATTTTTCGTATTTTTTTTTTGTTTTTAAGTATTTTTTTTACTTTTTTAGACGCACCTTACTTAGATGTATCTAAAAAGTAAAATATTTGTAAAAAAATATTTTTAAAATTAATAAATATACAAAAATACAAAAAATATACGAATTTATTTTTATATTTTGGTATTTAGTGAATTTTTAAAGATTTTTTTCATGAAAATTATACTTTTTAAGTGTATTTATGTTAAGTGTGTCTAAAAATTATTTAAAATATTAAAAAAATTCAGTAAAAATAAAAAAATACAGAAAACAAGAAAGTAGAATTTTTAGAAAAATGTTTTCAAAAAAATTGAAAACAAACATGGTAATTAACTTTTTTTTAATATATTTATATATGTATATTGTATATATAATTATGTAATCGAAATTTTAATTGTAATTTTAGTCTCATACGTATGTATGAATTTATAATTCTTTTAATTCGTTAAGACTCATGAATAGATTTAAACTTGAGTTAAATCTAAATCAATTCAACTCGAGGTTAATTCATTTAATTTTTATTGAATTTAAATTCAGATTCAAATTTTGTTAAAATTTTAATAAATAACTTGAAACCTATTAAAACACAATTTGACTCAGCCCGTCTCGTTTGGGGCCCATGGGAAAGACAACCAAAGCCACCTTTCATATCATTTTCCTTCACCAAATAGCCTAAATTATGCCTAATATGTGTTAATTAGAAGCTATTTTTTCCTCAGATCAGACACATGCATATGCATTCATAAATTTGACTAGCAATCATGCCATGGGTTCATTGGTCCTATCAATCCTCATCATGATTTTTCCATTTCTTTTTTGTGATGCTTCTGCAAAATCTCAAGTGAGAATCTTTTCTTTTCTTTTACCTGACAGTTTGAAAATTCAATTCATGAAAATTGAGCACAGAACCATCTCTATCATACCCACAAATTATTGGAGGCTAGTAAGGTAATCATAACACATTGTCATACGCTATCTTTAATCCATTATAAAACTATTAGGTGATGTTTGTTATGAAAAATTAAAGGGTAAAATTAGATTATTAATTCATTCAGATTAATAGTCTGTTATTTAGTTCATAATTTTTATACTGGATTATTAGTCTCTCCGGACTATTAATCCCAAATTCATTGAATTATTGTGTTCTATGAGAGTGTGACACAAATGGAGGGATAAGGGGAATATAGGATTAGATGATGAAATGACTATTTTGACCATCTATTATTCAATTATGTATTATATTTAGTAAAATTCTATAAAATTTAAATGTCTCAATTTAAAAATAAAATAATTTTATTTAATTTTTGTTGATGTTTTATTTATTTAATTTTTTAAAATAATTTTTTATAGATATTTTATTGATATTTTATTTTAAAATTTTGTTTATATTTTATTTAATTTCATTATTTAAATTTTAATAGATTTTTTATTTAATTTCATTATTTAATTATTATTATTATTATTTAAAATAAGTTTATTAAAAATTTTAATTAAAAATAGCATATATTTTTATTGATATTTTATTTATTTATTTTTAAAAAATAAATTGATTTAATTGTGTAAAAAATAAAATAAAATAAAATATTTATTTAATCTAGTTAAAAATAATTAAAATATTAAAGATATGTTTGGACGGACTGGATAAGGAAGGATTGAAATCCACCGAACTGTTAGTACTGGGATACATTGTTACCGGAATATTTGGTTGGTCTGAATTTGTATTTTATGTTTGCCAAGTCATGGGATTAGATATCAGGAAATGACTATTCTATTAGTGTATTTGGTTTGAGTTTTTTGAATTAAATTTTTTAAAAATTGAATTTTTTTTAATTTTTTTCGTGTTTTGTTATTTTTACTAAATATTTTTAAAATTTTAAGCATTTTTTTTTTATTTTTTGAAATGCATCTTACTTAGATGTGTCTAAAAAGTAAAATATTTGTGAAAAAATATTTTAAAAAATTAATAAATACACAAAAATACGAAAAATATACTGAATTTTTATTTTTTTTTATATATATATATTTTGGTATTTAGTGAATTTTTAAAAAAAATTTCACAAAAATTATACTTTTTAAGTGTATTTATGTGAGGTGTGTCTAAAAATTTAAAAAAAAAATTGCTTAAAATATTAAAAAAATTCAGTAAAAACAAAAAAATTAAGGAAAACAAGAAGTAAAATTTTTTGAAAAGTGTTTTTAGAAAACTAAAAAGTGTTTTTAAAAATATAAAAAATAAGAAAATAGAATTCAGTTTAAAAAAAAAAAAAATTATTTTATTTTTCAATCACCAATACAAATGAATGGACCCTAAGACTACCAATTGCTAGATTTTTTTTATCTGAAAATAAATAATTTTTTTGAATTAAATAGTAAAATGTGTTATTTTTAAGTGAAACTAAACAGAAGCTAATATAAAAGTCAAGCAAGATAGAATATTACTACCCTATTTTCTAATTAGTTCTTATGACACCATCTATTGCTTTAAATAAAGTTTAAACAATAAATATTCTTATCTACAAAAAATAAAAGGGCATGGCCTCATCTATATATTATATAAGGAAAGTGAGATTTTTTACTCACAAGCCTTGTTTAAAATTTTATTTTTATTTTTGAAAAGTTTGTATTAGAGTATTTAGTACTTGTTATTTAGTACAGTTTTTTCTCATATCTTATGATATAAATAATTTCAACAAATTTAAAAAATATATAATTATCTATATATTATATAAAGAAAAGGGAGTTTCTAACCTACAAGTTTTGTGGGAGTTCCAAGTTTTCAATCTAAATTTCATATTTTTTTGATTTTTAGAAATTAAAAAAATCATTATTGGCTAGCTATTATTCAACCAAAATTAAATAAATAAATAAAAATTAATATCCCTTGATTTATGACTTTCAAATGGGAAGTATATCAGATCTAAAAAAAATGAAAAGCATACTAATCCATTTCAAAATTAAAATATGAGGGTCTCTAAATATGAAAAATAATCTATTAATTTAAATTTAAACTTGGCACAATATAAATTTAAAATTATAATGATCTATCCCATGATTTATAAGTTTTAATTACAAATTTAAAATTATCATAATTAGTTCATAATTTTTGTATATAGGAATAATAAGAGGAATATTGAGATTATTTATATATTTTACAAAAGAATATTTTTAAGAAGAGATATTATTAGAATTTCAAAATCTCATACAAAATTTATATATTATTATAATTGAAAACGTTGTCATCTTATTAAAGCTTAAAGTTGCAATTTTTTTTTTTTTTTGTTTAATTTTTGTTAATATGTGTCACAATATCATATCTAAAAAAATGAAAAGCATACTAATCCATTTCAAAATTCAAATATGAGGGTCTCTAAATATGACAAATAATCTATTAATTTAAATTTAAACTTGGCACAATATAAATTTAAAATTATAATGATCTATCCCATGATTTATAAGTTTTAATTACAAATTTAAAATTATCATAATTAGTTCATAATTTTTGTATATAGGAATAATAAGAGTAATATTAAGATTATTTATATATTTTACAAAAGAATATTTTTAAGAAGAGATATTATGAGAATTTCAAAATCTCATACAAAATTATATATTATTATAATTTAAAAAAGTTGTCATCTTATTAAAGCTTAAAGTTGCAAAAAAAAATTTATTTTGTTTAATTTGTGTTAATATGTGTCAAAATATGATTGGTTTATAAATTAATTTTATATTCTTAAAATAAAATTTTAAATTTAGATTCTTCCTTGGATTATGTTACAGTCAATATTAGCTCCTTAATTTATGCATCTTTTATTAAATTATAAAATAAAAGTTTAATTTTTTTAAAAATTATGTTACTACAATTATAATGAGATCAATATTCACATGTTTCATAATGATGTGTCATAATATTATTGGTCTAAACATAATATGTTGTTAAATATACATATTCAAATTATTAATCACTATAAAAAGTTTATATTTTTATTTTTTTGTCATTTTTTGTTTTATTTCCTTCTAGACTACAAGGATTTAAACAATAAATTTTTTTAATGCAAATATTTTTTTTTGACAAAATACAAAAATATTAAGAAAATGAATGACTTTTTTAACAATTGCCAAACATAATGGATTCTAGATTAATTTTTTTTATCTGAATTATCAATTAAACAAATTAAAATAAAAAATAATTTTTTTTGACTTAAATAGTTAAGAATTGACTTTTTTTTAAAATCAAATAGAAATAAACATTTATTTTCTATTAAAAGTGATAGTTGGTTAAATCTATTTTTTTTATATAATAAAAAAAGAAAATGAGAGTTACATGTGATAATTTATTGTTCCAACAATGCTACAAACTCGTACTTTCACCTATAATTATGTGATAAGAAAGTTGGGTCCCATGTCATTAAGTGTTTAGCAAATCAAGATTTGACACATTGATACCACATCATTGTGAATATAATTATAGATTTTTTTCGAGTCTCAAACATTTTTCTTATTATTCATCTAGACATTTTTAGCACTTGTGAAACATGGAGTTTTTTTTTTTTAATATTCTAAAAATAATAATTTAGAGAATTGACCCACTTTTCAAACTATTTGGAAAACTAACTTGGTTTTTAAATCACATTTTGAAAATGCGATTTTAAAATTAAAATTGCATTTTCAACATATAATTTCACTTTGAAATCGCATATTGAAAATGCAATTTCAAAAAGTGAAGTCCACGTCATCATAATATGCATTTTCAATATGCAATTTTAGGTGAAATTACATGTTGAAAATATAATTTCAATTTCAAAATCGCATTTTCAAAAATCAGGTTAGTTTTCTAAATAGTTTGAAAAGTATGCCAATTTTCTAAATTGTTTTTTTTTTTTAGAATATTTATAAAAAAAAACTCGTGAAACATGTAGGGGATCTTGTTAATCTTTTTTTTTTTAATCTCAGCTGTCAATTAAACAAGTTAAAATAAAAAATGAAATTATTTTAGCTCAAATTGCTAAAAAGTGAGTTTTGCTAAAGCAAATAGAAATAAATGTTATTTTTCTAATAAAATTGATGGTTTGTGAAATATCTTTTTTTATTTTAAAAAATAAGGGTTATTGGTGATAATTTATTGATCATCTACAATTATTTTTAAATTAAATGAGAATATTATTCTAAATTTTCTTCTTACCTTTTTTATTTTTATTTTTATACAGATACTTTTATTTTGTTGACATTTAATTTTATTATATTTAAATATTTTATTGTAATTTTTAAATTAAAAATAATTTTTGAAAAAGTCATATTTAAATTATTTTATGCTATTATAAAATATAATTTTTTTAATATCAACTTATTCGATGATCCCTTTCTAAAAGTTGTATTTGTTCATTAATATTAAATTTGTAATTAATCTTATTTATTATTAAAAAAAATAAATTAGCAAATAATTTTATATATTTATATATACAATTTTGTTTTGATTGCTCAGATTATTTGGTATCTTTGTCCAAGTCCATTTAAATTTATCCAAATTTTTGAATTTTACATAAGTTCTTTCCAAATTAAAAAGTATGTTACACAATCTTTAAGAATTTACAGACTTGACTCAAGTTGTTTGGGTTCAACTCGCCCAAATTTACAACTTTAGCAAGGGCGTTCAAAGTTACATTATTGAAGATATGACAAATTGGAAATTGATACATAAATTGCGATAAAATTATAAAACTCAAATTGTAAATCTTAATATTTTTTTATTTTCATAATTTATATACAAAAATCTAATTATCTATATTATTTTATATAAACATATTTTTGTTAATTTTTTCACAGCCAGCGCATCGCACGGGTTTTCACTAGTTAAAGGATTAAGAAAAATATATTTTTTAATTTCTATTTATTAACTTTAAAAATAAAAATAAAAATAAAAATAAAAAAAGGAACACAATTTACCCATTCTAATTTAGGCATCGTTTGTTGATAGAATAAAATAGTCAAAAAATAAAAATAAAAAATATTACTAATTATTACATCACTCTTTCTATTTTTTTCATCAGTTGTGCTACGTAGCTCGAAAAAGAGGGTGCCCGAATCCCCCGAATTCAAAATGACGTCGTTTCGTCGTTTTGAATTTTTTATTTTTTTATTTCAATCAGAAAAGAAGAAGAAGAAGAAAGAAGAAGAGAAGAAGAAGAAAGTGTAGCAGAGAGAGACAGAGAGATCATCAACCACCCAACACATCATCATCATCATCATCACATCATCACAGATCCTCCGATCAGGCTGCGACGATTGGAGGCGGAGGCGGAGGCGACGGCAGGCGGAGGCAGGACTGCAACGAGCTGCGACGATCGGGCGGAGGCGACCATCTCCTCTTCCCCTTTCTTCTCTTTCTCTTTCTCTTTCTCTTCAATCTGTTTCAGACCAGGAAAGGCCAAAAAAAAAAAAAATCAGGCTGTTCGGGGGGACAAAATTTGGGAGGGAAAATCATTTTTCTTTTTTCATTATACATTATAAAAAATTAACTAAAATAGGAACCAAGATCTTACATTCACTTTCTCTCAAGATTATTGATTTCAATAAATGTTTGTCAGTTTTAGCATAAGGTAGGTAGAAAGGACAGTTGAGGCTTGAAAAAATGGCAACAAATAAATGATTTCATTCCAACATTTTCCAAGCAATCGGGAAGGAGGAAGGCTATCTATCAGCTGTAGAAAAATAGAAGCCCACATTGACTACTACAAGTACAAACAACTCCAGAAGGACTGGTTCATACTATTGCTTGCACTGTTCAATGGTAGTTATAGTTATACTTACCTAGTGTCCACATCCACACCAAAAATAACAACAAATTTTGTCCAAAGTATACATAAGAAAAGGATAAATAAATAAATAAATAAAATATATTACAAGATATTTTTCACCCATTTCAAATCACTTTTCAAAAATTCTACAAAACTTTTAACCTTTTTTGTTCCTTTTTTTTAAAAATATATTTTAATCTTAATTCTAATATTAACAAATGCCCTTGAGATAGTTATACAGAAGCAGAGCTTGCCCATGAAGTACATAAAGTTGGGTCGAAGAGGCTGATATGGACTGATTTGAGTTTGGCCCAAGAAAGAATTTGTGATGGGCTCTCTAATATGATCGGCCCAACCCTAATCAATCCAACACCTACCCAATCCCATTTTTTTTTTTTTTTTTTAAATGCCAAGCAATTACCAGATGAATGCTCTTTTGTTCTATTGACTGCAACTGACCTAGTCTTCTGTTGATCATCTGAGTCCTGATTATACCATTTTGTTTAAATTTTATGATTATATTTTTGTTTGTTTGAAATTTATAAACTTATTTCACTAGTTAATCAAACAGATGAGACCAAATTGTATGCCCTACAGAATTTCAATTGTAAATATTTTGTTGAATACTACAAAGTAATGCCAAATTGTTTGTCGGATTCTTGATTCTCAAATAAAATCCAAATAATTTATTTATTTATTTCATATTGCTTTCAAATTCATTCTTGGGTTGGGTGTTTTTTTTAAATTGCTATCTTGGGGTTGTGCTTCACGAATGAAAATATCATTTAATTAAACTACTGTTCCTATCAAATTATGATTTCTAAGGTCGGCCTTGTAGGAGCTAATCAGCGCTCTACATTGGCTGCAACAGATAGTTTTTATGATTTTGAAAATTTAAAATCTCTACCTATTGAGAATGATTATGGGTGATGTGGGAAAAGAAGAAGAGGAAGAAGTTTTTATATGGGTTATAAGTTATTTTATTAACTTAGACTTTACAAGAAAAAGTAGGTGAAGATTGGTCTGAATGTTAGGTTCAAGAGAACTTTAGTTGCTTTGTTTGAATGGCAGGTTTGTAGTGTTATTCTGGTAGCGATAGCACACATGTAAAATAAGATCATACAGGCCATGAAAACTGCCCAAATTCCATTTAGAGTTCGCCTTATGTAAGCAGCCAATCTCCAGATTTATAAACTTCCTGATATACTACTATCTCTTGTTTGGTTTCTTGGTGGTGGTTGCAGGAGCATTGGCAGTCTGAGCAGTGCCATAGTGGTTGAGAGCTGATGATGGGTCCTGGAGGGCCTGGTGGACCAGGGGGTCCTGGACCTGGAGGACCTGGTGGGGGGTTTGATTGGGGACCTGGACCTGGAGGACCTGGTGGGGGGTTTGATTGGGGTCCCGGACCTGGAGGACCTGGTGGGGGTTTTGGTTGGGGTCCTGGACCGGGAGGTCCTGCCTGGGGCCCAGGGCCTGGTTGGGGTCCTGGACCTGGGGGGCCAGGTTGGGGTCCCGGATTTGGAGGGCCGGGATTCTTTGGAGGTCCCGGTTATGGTTTCTGGGGACCTGGTGGCTTCTTTGGTGGCTTTGCTAATGGCATATGCAACATGATATATTCTTGGTAAGTGTGATCATCTTTCTTCTTTGAATGCAATCACTAATCAGTGAACTCTGAAATTTTCTCTTTTCATAATGTTGTAGTCAATACTTGTTTTGAGACCAACTGGTAAATTTCTTGCTAATCCTTCTCTTTTGGGTAATTTTACATTCTTATTGTTGCCTTATTTATTTATTTTTTGGGGGAATTTTTCAAATTAATGCTATGATCAGTTTAGAAGACCATTCTGTTTATGGATTTGTTATTGTTTTGGAATTGCAGCATGTCTTGTCTTTGCTGTTGCTGGTTGCTGCAAGGTTGTTTTGGTGGACCACCTGGACCCTATGGGCCTCCTGGCGGACCTCCTCCTTTCTGATTTGGCTGATCTTTATACGATTATGTGA
Source organism: Camellia japonica (assembly GCA_030407325.1). NCBI lineage: Eukaryota > Viridiplantae > Streptophyta > Magnoliopsida > Ericales > Theaceae > Camellia > Camellia japonica. Next base: position 18,426,399 of record JAPPVO010000003.1, read on the forward strand.
ATGATAATGAATGATTTAATTTATGTGTGACCTTAATGGTTGTTCTCTGGTTTATTAGGAAATTATGAGTTTTGACTTATTAATTGTCTATGCATTGATGAGTGTGGGATATGGTTATGGAATGGTTGTGATGAAATTTTATGTCCATAGGATACTATGTTCAAAAGAGAGTACGATCAAGGGAAGAATTATGAACAAGAAGATTAAATTCTACATGAAAACAAATTTCAAAATATTTTACACAATGATTCCGGAAAAGAAAAAAACTAAAACCACAAATTGGCAACTTCAAAAGTCTACGATAGAGGCAAGAATGTAGCCAATATTGATAATAAAGTATCCCATGTCTGACCCCAAACCAGTATACTCAAGATGCAATTCAGGCATTGATTTTTCACTTAAGAAACAAACAAGAAAAAAGGGTCAAAGCATGCCAACAAGAGAACCAACATAGCTAGGCATGTTTCGCTCATGATACAAACAATTCTTATGTACAGCGCATACAGGGAAAGAAAAGAAGAAGAGGAGAGAAAGGGAACTAGCTACTCACACAGCCATTAGAGAAGCGAAAAAAGTTTCCCGCTCCCAGAAGCTTTGTTGCAAGTCACTCACATATCACAGCGCCACAATTTTCTTCCCAGACAAATTTTCATTATATATAGCAACACCTGCCATGAAAATCATCCGCATTCAGTAATCATTGGAAACAAACAATAATATAAAGCTTTCACAGGAAAAGCAAGCAAGAGAGATGGAATAAGTTTGCCAAATATCATTTCAAATGTTAAAAATGTGATATAATGAATTTACCTGTCATTTGTTGGAGACACAAGGGCTAGTGACCTGCTAGGCGGTCATTCACAAGCAATCTTGGTGTCAAAGCTGCTGAGGCAGATGGCAAATGCCTGGAATGCAGAAATTGGATACTGATAATCCATGGTGAACACATCCTTTCCCGCTTTTCCAAACTGGAGAATGACATTCTCTTGCTCTTGCCCAGCAGCTCCATCCTCGAGGGAGGCAACAAGCTGAAAGTTCTTCACCGAGGCAACTGTCACTCGTCCATTAAAGTTCAAACACCAGCACTGAAGTTGCTCATGCCATCTGGGAGCCTTATTCTTCAAGACCAACTTCCCATCTTTCTGGGTGGACAAAGGTCCCGGTTGCAAATTCTCCAAGCGAGTTGATTTTGATCGGAAAAATGGGAGGGAAGGAAAGGAATCCATGTTACCAGTCAGGAATTCAGTTTGTGTGGGGGCCACACCTCCCGGGTTAATCGCAGAAGCAGGGATCGTATCCATGACACAGTTCATCCTTCGTGGACCCCTGTTTTACACAATATGTCAATATTTAACAAAAGCTCCACACTGCTAAAAAGTAGAAAACGTATAAATTAAACAATGAAAATCCCTCACAAGCTCTTAGTTGCAGAGCAATTAGGGTCCATTTAGATGAATGAGGATTTTGACATTAATCATTCAAGGAGAATAACTCAAATCTAGATTTGATTTTTTACCTATGAATTTCAAGATTGAATTAAAAAACTTATTCATTCTGGATTAAAAATAACTATATAAAGTAGTTATTTGAAATCATGCTAAGAATTCTCTGATAACTACAAGGATCCTACTAAAATACATCTTTTCTATCTCATCTTCTATAATTTTCCTATGCACCTATAACAGCCAACTTTATTTTTAACCTCAAATCCCTTGATTTGAAATCCACATTCATCTAAATGGATTAATTTCTTCACTCAACAATTGCAAGTCCCAACAAAACATTAGTCACAAAGCGTTACGCTTTTCCTTAAAATAAGAGGGGCGTATTTCAGGAATTTATCTTTTACCTGGAACCCAATACATTCAACTCAGATGAAATGTGGGCTATAGGATAGTTGCCAGCAGGGAATCTGGGGGAGACTTGTTTCAAGCCAACTAGCCTGATTGAATGACATTTGGTAAATTTGGCTCTGGCAGTTGGAGGCTGTGCATCATAGATTGTGAACTTGGTCCCAAGAAAGTTTGATCTGTCAGCAAGGGAAATAGTTTGAGCTTGAGACAATCAAGAAGCAGTGATGCCACATAGTAGTTGAAACTTGAACTCACCTCAACTTCCCAATGTAGGTGTTGCTCCCCTTTGAAATGTCTTCAGGATTTAGAGAGATGATGTAGTCTGTGCATGTTGGACGCCGACACTTCCGTGCAGCTAGAAGGAACTTTCCATCATCATTTGAAGCTGTCCATAAATCAGAAATGGGGGGGGGGGTAAAGGAGGAAAATGAAAAATTAGACCGCGACAGCTCAAACAGATAACAAAGCCTACCCTTTCGCCAAAACTCCAACTTGAAAATTATGAATGGTTAAACCTAAGTCTGTACTGAAATTGAAGTATTAGATTGGTTCCAACAAACAAGAATATGTTATTGTAGGCATCAAAACAAACAAAGAAACCGAGTGCCAAATAAACATGAGAACTAAGAGCCTCAAACAAACGATGAGTTATTCACCTTGATTTAAACTGAGGTAAAGGTGATATGTGTGGGTGCTCCGATTTCGTTTTATAGAACACTGGATGAGAGAATCTCTTGGACCAGGCTGCAGAGAAAGGATAAAACATAATATTTTCAGTATTAGCTAGAACAAAAGACAGCAAATGCTCTGGTTAAAGTTTCAAACATTTCCATATTTAGGGTCCAACTACAGTACAGAAAAATGGTTTTCTTGTACCATACATAAAAGTGGAATACCACTGTCAACACACTTTACCCACCATAAATCACCGGTTTTGCAGGTGGTGTCTTCCCCCCTGGTCACCTTTTATGCAATGGGAAAACACAGAAGAAAAAGAAAAGAGTTGCACTAATCTTTTTAAGGATTTAAAAAATAGATTCAGTTTTATAAAATTTGACATAATTAATTGTATTAGACTTCTTTTAAAATTTAATTTACATAATATTTAGTTCATTTATTTATAACATTTTGTTAGTTGTATGAATAAAAAAATTGATACTATTTCTTTAATATTGAAATATTATTTTATCTTTTTTTATTCTTGTGTTTACATACAATCTACATTAATTACAATTGTTTTAACTTTCCTAAATGAGAGATCGTTGTAATTATATTAAACTTATGAGATTTATTATATTTAGTAATAAATTACATCAAATGGTAAGTAGAGTCACATTAAGTTTTAAGTTGTCCTATTAAGGGTGAGCATAGTTCGATTTGGTTTATTTAAGAGTAAACTAAAGACTAAACGACCAAACTGCCTACGGATTCATGAAATTTGAAATCAAATCATAAAAATCTTATAACCAAATCAGATTGAACCATTAAATGAAGTTCAATCCGGTTTGGAATCACATTTTTCACAACATAATCACAAAATTTACTCACAATTTATTTGAATATATATGTCGGCATTTTGCAAATAAAAGTATTTTAGATGATTGTTTAGAACTAATTCAACTACTATATAAAATTACACTTGTAAACATATAGGATTAACAACTTATGTACAAAAATGTAATACTAATCAAGTGAGTGTATATAGTAAATAATAAATTTTATATATATACATATAAACGAATCAATTCAATTCCAAATCATAATTGTAACTATAAAATTACGGACCAAATCATAAAGTATGGTTTGCCAATTTTAAAAATTAAGACCAAATCATGTATTTAAAAAAAAAAAAATCAAACCCTGCGGTTTAGTTTAAGATTGAATGTTACTTACTATTCACTGAACAAACTTTAAAGTTGTGTAATCTAATTTTAAATTAATTTTGAGTTATACAATACTAAAAGTTATTTTACTAATAAAGTTGTGTCTTGTTACAAGAAGTGACAAGTAGATTAGTAACAAATAGTAAATATATAAAAATTGTAAATATAATAAAATATTAAGTGGTACGTAAAGTCACAATGCGTGGTAAGTAGAATCAAAACAAATGATAAGTATTGTGCTTATAAATGATAAGTACTTAATGATATTTTACTTATTACTCAATTAGACCTCAGGTACTCCTCAATCAGACTCTACTTACTACTCATTCATACTCTACTTACTATTCCATCAAACTTGACTTACGATTCAATCAAATATGATTACTACTCAATAAGATCCAGTTACTAGTGATTGGTACTTGAATGAAAACAAATTGTAGGTACAGTCACAATAACTGACAAATAATAAATTAAAAATATGAATTTTAAAATATTAAACAAAATGTAGAAGTTTATTAGACTTCATTTAGTATTGAAAAAAATACCACTTCATTTGACTTGACTTACTATACAAAAAAAATATCCCCCGTTATTTGGGGGAGTGGTGGTTCCAATAATTTATCAGACTTAACTTGGTACTTATTAAGACATCACTTTATTTGACTTGATTTACTAAATTAAATTTCACTTACTACTTAATGAGACTACTTACTATTTCTTTAGACTTTACTTACTATTTCTTTAGACTCAGTTTACTAGTCCATCAAACTTGAGTTGTAAGTTTAAAATGAGTAGTAAGTTGTTTCATAATAAGTAGTTGTGGAGGGATAAATATATTGATCCAAAACCCAAGGAAAGGAGTGTCTGGCCCAAAATCTTTGGGCCAACCAAACAATCCAAAATAAGGGATAAATAAGGGATAGGCCCAAACTATTGTTAAGACCATCAGATGAAGGGACAGTGTCACGTGACCAGAAGTCTAAATGAGATCGCCTTCTAGAAGGAAATCCGCAAAGCGAGAGAGAGCCCTCAGATCTGTTCGTAATCAATGGAGGGGATTGCAACTACCAGAGATGGGGGGAACAGGCTCAGTGTGTCCAAACGATACAACCGTCCGATGATCAGGATCCGACGGTCGAAGCACTTGCAAGTTGTCTGTACACATCCGAACTAATCTACACCATTCAAAGTAAGCAATTTGACAGTGACAAATCAAGGCAGAGTGACCACTTGCTCGACCAAGGTCTGATAGCATAGAGTACCATTGGATCAAGGCAGTCATCCAACGGTCCAAATGCAAGATATTAACAACATAAAAAGAGAAACAGGAATAACAAACGGGGGGAGGAAAAATAAATAATATAGTTCAATATTTCTTTTCAATATAATATGTTCAAACATTGTTTTGACTTAACCGACGGAGGGTCCTCCCGACCTAATCTGGGTTGGAGTGATTACTGACGTCTTGGTGTCTTCTTGCAGAGCATAGGAGGGAGTAGCTCGTCTCGTGTTCCCTGTGGAGAATATTTCTGGCTTCCACAGTAGTAAGTTCAGAACGAGTGGCAAGTAAAATAAAAAAGTATGGTAAATAGAATCAAAACGTATGGTAAGTATTATGTTTATAAATGGTAAGTCCTCGGTCATCTAATGGATGGGGTCCATTATTTTTTATCTCTTCCAATTTCGGTCTCTTCTTATTTCATTAAATTGCACTTACTACTATATTAGATTTCATTTACTACTTCATTACTTTTGGTTTATCATTTCATTCAACTTCAACCATACTTACTAGTCGATGAGACTACACTTACCACTTTTTTACACTTCATTTACCATTCAAATAAACCCCATTTACTACCACTTCATTAGACTTGACTATCACTGAAATAAACTTCACTTACCACATCTTTAGAGTTGATTTACCACTCAAATAAACCTTACTTACTACCATTCAAATAGACTCCACTTACTAGTTCATTATTCTTGGCTTACCATTTTATTCAACCATACTTATTATTTGATGAGACTCCACTTATCACTTTTTTACACTTTACTTACCATTCAAATAAATTTCACTTACTACCACTTCATTAAACTTGACTATCACTTAAATAAACCTCACTTACCACATCTTTAAACTTAATTTATCACTCAAATAACCTTACTACCATTCAAATAGATTCCACTTACTACTTTATTATTTTTGGCTTACCATTTCATTCAATCATACTTACTAATCGATGAGACTCCACTTACCACTTTTTTAAACTTCACTTACCATTCAAATAAATCTCACTTACTACCATTTCATTAGACTTCACTACCACTCAAATAAACTCACTTATCATTTCATTAGATTTGACTATTAAACTTGATTACTGACAATGATTAAACATGACACTATAGAATTCACATGTGACTCATAGAATTCACATGTGACTATTAATAAGGATTAAAATAATATTAATAGATCATATGTGACAACCTTATTTAATACATATATACATCACACTTCACTCCAAGCTTAACTAGTGAAAATACCTAACGAAAATCTAAAAATATTACATCATCGAGATCTACAATTAGTCTTGGTAATGATGATGATTTTGAAACACCTCTAACAATAAATTCCTACACTGATGTAGTAGGAAAGACATGGTACGGAACCAAATGTCACTTCCACAAAACCTCTTTTCATGCATGATCCATGGCAATCGGATGAGGATCACGTAATTGTTGGTAATGCATACGATCGACCACCACACGAGGTCAATGTTGACAGAAAAAACTTGAAATGGCGAGTGCACTTCGAAAAATGTTGTGAACTTGAGATATACTACTCAATAATATTTCACCTATTATTTCATTACACTTACTACTTAATGAGTTTTCACTTACTTCATCAGACTTTACTTCATACTCAATTAAATTTCACTTACTACTCAATAATCTTCCACTTAGACCTCGTTTGGGAACATACTTTTTTAGTAACTTTTTGACTATTTGGCTAAAATATGATGTAAAAAAAACTAGTGTGTTTAGGATGACTTTTTGACTTTTTACGAAAAGATGTGCAAAAAGTAGAGAGAAAATGGAATCTTTGACATTTTGGTATAGGATGTTGGCCTTTTGGCTTTTTTAGTAACTTTTTGGCTTTTTAACTAAAAAGACCACTTGCCAAACGAGGCCTAAGTAAAAATCCATCAAGTAGTAAATCGAGTTTAATTGAATACTAAGTAAAACTGAATGAAGTAGTAAGTGAAAGCTAATTGAGTAGTAAGTGAATTTTGATGCAATAGTAACTAGATACTCATTAAATAATAAGTAGGGTTTAATTGAGTAATAAGTGAAGTCTATTCAAATTATAAGTAGTCTCTCATTAAGTAATAACTCAAGTCTACTTATCATGAAATAGTAAGTAGTAAGTCTAGTCTAGTGATGTAGTAAGTAGAGTTTATTTGAGTAGTAACTAAAGTTTAATAAAAGGGGTGTTTGGGAAGCCTTGGGTTGGGCTATTTTAGCCTTAAATGAGAAAATAGCCAAAAAGCCTCACCTGTGCATGATTTTCAAAAATAAAAAATAAAAATAAAAATATAAAGTCAAATGATTCGGCTGCTGCAGCAACGCAGCCTACACTGCCACCAACAGTGTAGGTTACAGACAGGTTTAATTACAATATTACCCCTACAGAGTAATTTCGGAAAAAATAAAGTCAGGGATAAGTTTGTCATTTCAATTTAAACATCATTTCAAACACATTTTTCAATACAACAACTCAAATAAAATCTATCTCATCTTCCCAAATACAAAAACTAAAATAGTCTACCAAAATAGCCAAAAAGCCTCTAAAATAGCCACTTCCCAAACGAGGCCTTACTACTCCATTAAACTTTAGTTATTACTCAATGAATTTCCACTTACTACATAATCAAACTTTACTTAGTAATTAAACATGACTTACTAATCAATAAGTCACCACTTTAATAGACTTAAGTTACTAGTCAATAAAATTATACTTTATTATTTCATTAAACTTGACTTAAAATTTAATAACTCCACTTTTTCTTTAACTAAGTGAAATGATTTTCCAATAAAATCTTAAAATTTATAAATTAAAATATCACACAATGTTAAAATAAAAGAGAGATATAGACATAGATAAATTATTATCTGAAAATTGTTTTCAATTTGTAAAATCTAAATTATCTTCTTTTATTTATTCTTTGTGAAAAAATATTTTAAAAAAAACACAATCTTGTACATTGTGTATGCAAATGAGTTGAGAGTTTTTCTATATTTTCCTAATTAACTATATTCTTATATAGCAATTAATGTTTTCAAATGTAGTTAGATAAAAGAAAGTAGTTATTGTACATTTATTCATTTATTACCATTAATAAATATTGACAAATGAGAAGCCTTTTTAAGTTATTTTATTATATTTTATACTTTACAATATTTTAGATATTAAAAAATATTATGAAGAAAACTTATGAATTTTATGAAGGAAAAAAAAATTCATTATGGATACTAAATTGTAAAAAAAAAAAAAAAAATTAGGAATTTATAAAAGTTTCTAAAGATTTTTTGACGTGTTGTAGTTATAAAAAAAAAGTAACTATTTTAAATTAATTTTTTTAAAAATACGTTTAAATAACTTACAATTTAAAAACATTTTTTTTTATTGATTTTTAATATTATATCGAAATTTATTTTTTCACAATAATGACTTTTAAAAATTTTAATAAATTAATATTTACATATCATATTTTACTTTTTACAAATCATAACAAGACAAAATATGGAGAGAATAATTAAATATAGTGTGCCATATGCAAAAGAGGGGACAATTTTCAAATAATAAAGGTGACTAGTTTAGCAGGTAATATTTTAAATAGTAAGCTTATTCATAACAAATAGTAAATGAGTGAATAGCAAATAGTAAGTATGTTTGTAGCAAATGATAAGTTAGTATTATTATTTTTATTTTTATTATTAATAAGTAAAATATTATTTTTATTTAGGTTTCATAAATATGTGTGTGAAAAACCACCTTACTTTTTCTACCTAGTTTTACTATCTACCCATCTAATGGCTAACATTTATTCTATCTACATCTAATGGTCTATATTTTTTTTTATGTACCATACATGAAAACCACTTTCATGTATGGTAGAATTTTCCTCCAAATTTATACACATTGGATGGCCTTTCCAAAAAAAGAAAAAAATTTAAAAAACAAAAGAAAATGCTATACATAAATGAATTTCTTCCCACTAGACACAAAGGTATGGCTCCCACACATATTTATGGAACCTATGTGGGTCCCACAACTTTTGTGTATGGTGGTAAGCCTTATTCAAAAATATATATATATACACACACAAATATAATGATAAAGCCAAGTTAACCCAATCTGTTCCATGCCACTGATATTGGAAGTGTTTCCCAGGCTCCCATAGCCTAAGAAGCATGGACACGGACACACGACACGACACGGATACGACACGGACACGCCGACACGCTAATTTTCAAAAAATATAGGACACGACACGTGGGGGACACGTATAAAATATATAATTCTATATATATTTATTATATGTTATATATATGGATATATCATTCAAAGATAATGAAAAATGTAATATGATACTAATTCCTATAAATTTATATGATTTTTGTTTTATTAAAAAAACAGGACACGTTTTGAGGAGTGTCAGACACGTGTCGAGAAAGTGTCCGAAGAGTGTCGGTGTCCGACACGGACACGACACGGACACGTCACCTTCTTAGAAGTGTCCGTACTTCTTAGCCCACAACCCAATCCTAATTCTAAACCAGTCCTCTAAAATTATCAGAATGGTCTTAAAATCATTAACAATTTTAGACTCAAATGGCTTTACTAACATTAAGCTAAAACTAGTATGACAAATTTTCATGTTCACGTTATATTTACAAGTTTGTAACCTCAAATGTAGGACACTGATCTCGTGTCCAATACTCATTTGGGTGCTTACAAAAGAAAGCACCTATATTTACTTCAAAAATATGTAGAGAAGTGAAAATTACCTTTTGTTCCCCACCCAACTTGCTATTCAGTTCCTCATTTTGCATTTTTATTCTACATGGTTATTGCATTGCATATGTGCATTAAAACTGAAACAAATACAGGGGTACCCATCCAGTTTGATAAATTCACATAGACAATCATATCTTGAACTTGGGAAGTACAGAACTCATTCTCTTGCCCACAGATAACAAGCTAGTAACCTCATTAGTGTTACTAGACAGAGAGGAAACACTCATGTTAAACACGACTCCATGTCTCTACATGTATGATGCGAAAATGTCATTGAATGCCTTGAATCTGCTGTTTTCCCTTTAACGTCTGCTGTTTTCCCTTTAACGTTGTGTTTGGTTGGGGGATTTAGGAAGAGATTTGGAAAGGGAAAGGGAAAGGGAAAATGAAAGGGAAAAAATGTGTGAAACTAAGTGAAATATAGGTATGTTTTATTCACATTTCACCTACCTTTTTTATTTCCATTTACAAATCCCTCCTCAAATTCCCCAACCAAACACAACATAAATGTTATAATTCATATCTCCCCCATGTTTATTTTTTCCTGATGTATTAGGTGGCATTGAATATTGTTATTTGGAATTAGCAAGAAAAACAACCAAAATGCAATCAAAAGGATAGGTTGGAGTAAAATTGATCATCTAGTCCTACACATGATAAATTGCCCCTTTAATTCACTTGCCTAACTTCACCAATTAGCCAACTTTTTTCATATATTCTAAATGTTTATCAACACCTTGGTAAATGTCAGCTGAAAAAATCAGGATTAACAAACCTTGAACAGAAAGCACAAACATATGATGATAAAAACCTTAAACAACATATGGAAACAGACAATGTCAGAGTACACAACAGCAAGAGTAGTTAAATTGAAAAGGAACAAGAAAACTAGATCCTTTAGGCTTCATGTAACTGACCTGCTTCAAGGAGATTGGGAATGTCAACTTGCCTGAAACTTCTGGGGTTTTGACAATTTCCTTCATAATCTCTCTCCAGCTCCTGCAAACACCGGCACAAGAAACCAAATTTTTCCGTGGGGGCCAAGTAAACTCTGATGCCTCAATCCTCAACAAGACATCCCTCAAAAGCTCAGGAGGCATATTGGCCCAACAACTCTGCTTCAGACAATTAACAACCAATGAACTATCCTGAACCACCCAGTGCGACCTAGACCTCAACCCATATCCAAACTTCCCTTCAAAACTTTTTCTTGAAATGCTCCCCAACTCCTCCTTCATGTCCTGAATTATACTTTTAAATGACATCTTAAAACCTCCTTATCGGTCTATGCATACAAAATACACACAATGTATCTACTACAATAATCCAATTCTGTGTCAAACCCACATTCTAGTACACCTCAAATAAATTGTAAAAAACCACTGATCAATATATCACCCATAAGCTTCCAAATCCAAAGGTGCAACATTTGATTGAAAGTGGGTTATAATCACATCAAGTAAAACTCAAACAACGTAATAATCAAAGAAACTGTTTTATACAATATTGGAATATACACAGGAGTCAGGACCAACCCACACAACTACCAATCAAATATCAGAACATTGAAAATACCTAAATTCAAAGATCCAAACGCAACTCAACAAGAATCATCAAGTTCTACGGATCAACCCCATCAAACCGAATCAAATAAATCCCGAAAAAAAAGTGAATGCAAAAAGTATCGAACCTTCATTGAAAAAAGTGATCAAAAAAACTGTAGATGCTGGAAAAAATAAGGGGGAGAAATCAAAAGTTGAGATTAGGGTTTGGAAACGAGTTCAATCGAAACTCGCAACACTGCATAATTCGCAATAACATTAAAAGTGCTTTATTTCTTGTACGCACATGTTTGATCATGAATCATCATACAGAATGACGCCTTCGCTTCTGAAACAAAAGCCGAGTTTCTGAATTAGCCTTACCACCTATCGGCTTCATATCTTTAATCCGAAACAGGGCATTTAACTTGCTCAACTTCTTCGTAAATGACCTGAATACCTTGTTAGCAGGATGTGATTTCACAATAAGCTCCTGTTTCATTGAAACATGGTCTTTTTCCAAGTCAGTCAGTCTCATCCTCATTCTCGCAACTTCCAGCTTGAGTTCTCTGTTCTCTCTTCTCACTGACGCGTAGTTGTCTCTTGGGCAGATGCATCCACTTCCTGCTCCGCTACCTGAACGTTGAGGGAATTGGCCGTTGACAGAGCCAAAGAACAACTGATTGTGACCGCCATTCATTGAGTTTCGAAGCCTGATTTGCTCAAAGTATAACACTTGGACTGCCATCTGCACTGGCAGCCTCTCATTCTGTGCTGCATGACTGCAGGCTTCTTGAGATAGTTTCTGGCAATCGATGGTTTTGCAAAGTCTATAACGCTCTGAGTCCTTCATGTTCGGATGAACCTGTCAGTGAAAGCACACACAAAACACAATAGTGTTTAAAGCCTTGAAAAATCCAGACACAAATATAGAAATGATATGTGTTTTTCCATCTGTGGCTAAGGCTGCAAACGAGCCGAGTTTTGGCATTTGCAGCTCTATTTGTCAGAGAGAAAGGGTTGCTCACCTTGAGAAAGATATCCACAGCTTTGTATAATCCATCATTCACCATACGGGCATGGTCTGGGAGTAATTCTGCCAATGCTATGAACTTCGATGGCATCAAGTTTGAATCGAGTGCAACTTCTTCAAGATAATTGTCCAACAGTTTCGATGCCTTTAGGATTGAGCTCTGCTTGGGAGATCCAGGGCTGTCAAAGTCATATACCATTTCACTTTCAACCCTCAAGTGATTATCCTCATCATCATCCTCATCCAAGTTAAAGAAAATGGAGAAAATCCTCAGGATTGAATCTGTATCATACATTGGGCTGTGATTGTTTCCATGAGAATTTGCAGGAATGAGTATGTCCTCAAGAATTGCTTGATCCAATTGCAAACCAATCCTCCTCTCTAAATCAGATCTGTACAAAGTAGATGCTGATGCTGCTATTGCAGACTTCAACAATCCAGAAAGAAATGCCATGGGAACAGCACTCTTTCCTGACTGTGTTGGCAATAAACCGATTATAGCTTCGATGATGGCTCTTTGTTTCTTCTGCAACTCCAAGTCCAAGAAACCCCCTTTAACCAATTGTGGATCCCTAACCGCAACGAGTCCCTGAAGAGAATTGTGGGCATAATTTATCAAAATCCTGCTGATTATATCCTGTTTCAGACCCTTACTTTTTACTGCATATACAACGCATTGGAAGAAGTCAAGATTAAGCACGGTGAGTGATTTTCCCCACCAGTCTGAGGGTGTTTCTGTTTCGGGTTTTGAAGGAAAGTTGTGCTCTAGCTCGGACAAGCCAGATGTGAGTTGCTCTTGACATGCATTACTTGCAATGGCATTGATAATCCTGTTGACAAGGTTGATATCTTCCGCTATGGGTAGGAGTGATTCGCAGCAGTGAAGAACTGATATTGAGTTTGATGTGTTTGGAAGTATGTTCTCCTTCAGATATGCTTCTGTTTGCGTTTCTAGGTTTTTCTCAGCAAAATCTTCTCTCATTTCCAGGAAATGAGCCGCACAACGTAGCATTGCAACGTTTGATAGAGTAATTTCGGTGTCTACTCCGTAACAGAACTTTGCAGCTAGCTCAAATGCCTCTGGTCCACCCGGTACAGCTGACAGATTTATACGCGATACTATTGAATCTTTTGCTTCCAACAACAGTTTTCGTATTCTTCCACTCCGAGAAACTAGAGGGAACTGCAAAAGAATCCTGATCATATTATAAAAGTTCCTTTTCAAATTTCTCATTTGCTTTCTTGTAACATTGTTATGGTTATAATTTTGTGTTGGCCTTTTTTAATAAGATTTCACCGTCATCTACTTTTTTTATGTAAAATTTCACCTCTGTTCCTCCATTACAAACCATAATGTTCAAGCAAAATTTTCTTATTTTGTTCCAGCCAAAATATTGCTGAATTTTCAAATTCTCAAGTTGAAAATTGTTTGATTCCTCAAAAAACTGATGTGGGATACTTGGATTAAATCTTGATTTTAAAAGGATTTTATGGCACTTTAAGCTATTGATTTACACAAAAGGTGAAGTTTCTCATTATTGCAGTCATTCGCCTTACCTTGTGAAGCGCAAAACTTGCCGTTCCAACTTCAACTGTAAGATCGCTGGAAACATCAGATATCGCCCTGCAAGATACAAGACATGCTAAAATTAGCATCATAGAGACGGGTAAAATCAAGAATGAAGAAAGAAAACTGCGCATACATAATTGTTAGTTAAAAATCTTGGTTTCTTCTTTACATCTTCATCACCATGTTTGAACCTATGATACCAATTTGTTCCAAAGTGGTTTCAAATCATATACGGTGATCCATTTGGATCCTATGTTTGACATGGAGGACCCCAGTTGAAAGCAAAAGCTCAACTATAAAAAAGGAGTGGGACTTCACAAGCAGTACTTTTAGCAGATAAGGCCAAATTTAACCCAATGGTTCTGAAACCTGCAATGAAGATTGCTAGGCTGGTTGCATTCAGGAAACAATTTAATTTGGCTGTTTCGCTTACTTTCATGGGTATGCTGGGACCCTTCATTTCAAACAGAAAACGTGTCTGTTTGTCTGTTTGCAATTTTTTAGTCTATTTCACGTAAAAAATGTCATACTCAAGCATCTATTATATGACTCCTTCGTACGCTTGAGGGCCTCTAGATATGGGAGAGATGCGAAAATTATTGATAGATGGATACTAAAACCAGATCAGAGCATTAATGGGTGTGTGTTGAAATAAGGACATTTAACATCACGGCCTGTGGGGGTGCTTTTTAAGCACAAGAGGTTTGTCGACACATATTCGACAAGTCGTATTCAATCTTGAAAACTAGGTGTGATTTTGCTACCTTCTGTCAAATTTGGAGGATTGGACCGATGAAGATTGCTTACAGTTATGAAATGAATTCAGTAACCTATTTTCCGATACTAAAAAGCCATTTAAAATTTATTTATTTATTTATTTATTTTTTTCTTTCAGTAGTGAAAGTGGAAAAAACAACTTTTGGGCTGAATGAATAAAATAAGTTGAAGAAGATGCTTGGTGGAATCTCTGCTTTCTTGCACAAGACAAAATCAAGCTTTAATTCTGTAAAATTTTCAACTACTTAATTGTATTCAACCTCAAATTTTCCAAAAGTATAGAGTATAAACCAGGCCCAACCCATCACTGATTTTCAAAAATAAAAATAAAAAATCAAGATTTATGTTAAAATGCAGAATTAGAGGCTGTAAAAACCAGATTTTATCATACTTGGTTTGAAACTACCTAATTCTTGTAAAACACAGTACTAGTTTAGTGTGTGGAACAGAGAAGGAGAAGAAGATTACCATTCAGTGACATGCCTTGTACTCAAACTCGGCCGAAAAGACCTCTTCCCTGAGATGCTTGGCTTCAATTCACCAACAGTCACAACTCCCTGCTCTTCAGAACCTGACAAAATTCAGCCTTTAGCCACTCTTTCCAAAACTTAACAGAATTGACATTTTCAAGATCCCCAAACTGTGAACTCGTTTGCTCTGCTGCCACTTTGTTGAAGAACCCTTCTCTCTCTCTCTCTCATGTGGGAAAGAAAGAGAAAGCTGGAGTGAGGAGAAAGGCACATGAACCCATGCAGGATTAAAGGGTAGAGAGATATACTTTTAATTAGTGCATATAATTTGATTAAGATAAAGTCAAGAAAATGTAGCCATGGTGGCACTTTTCGGTGAAAGGTGTGGTGGGTAGTGTCTTTTTTCACAAGGTTTTTTTTTGTTTTTGTTTTTGTTTTTGTTTTTTGAGAAAGAGAGGGACAGAGATCGCAGGATTTCTGAAGGGTTGCAGGGCTTTTGGGGCCTGTAATGATAGTTGAGTGAAAGCTACCCACATAAAAAGATTGGTTTTCAAAAAACTCTACATTCTGTGCAAAGCTAATTAAAGTGGACACAAGAAGATAAATCTCTGTTTGATTAAGAAACAAAAATAGATACAAGAAAAAAACGTACTTTTAACGATCTTCTTAGCATTTGACCCACCTCCTTCGATCACCAAAAATGCCAAAAAATGTAAAAAAACAGCTTTTAAGCATCTTCCCAAAGAACCCCATAATATATAATAAAGAAGAAATGAGAACTTTCAATGAATCTTAAACAACTAGGAAGATCTGTATATATATAAAACTCCAAGTCTGAAGAAAAGGTAAGAATATTATGAAATGGCAAGTTTATAAATTCCTTAAAAAGAAATTCCTTATAAATTCCATATAAATTCCTTAAAACAAGTTCCTTAAATTATGATTCCTTAATCTTACTAAAAATTTAATTACAAAAGGTTTTTCAGTATCAATCTTCAGAATTGCTTCTGTTATGACATATCCTGCCTCAATTTCCATTTAAAAAAACAGAGTCCTTGCCTGAATGTCGAATCAAAGGCATGCAAATGTCATCGTTCACCGTTCCCCATCTGAGATGAATCACTACGAGGAATCACCGAGCTGAAGAGGAATCGAGAGAGAGAACTTCGTATTGATAAACCCCCATGTGTTAATGTTCAATCATCATATATTTTGCTGAAATTTTAAGCATATAAATCCAGCAAAACAAAACAAAAATTCAAATGAAAAATACCCATTAAAGCAATGGATTAAAAAGGGTATAATTGAAAAGAAAAAAAAAAAAAAAGCACGTTTCTTGGCATGAAGAAGATTCCGACCCATTAAAGATCTACCCCCCAAATATATCATCTGCATTACTATCAGAGAAATCGAGCCGGTGCAGACGGTGGTGGCGGTGGAGCTTCTAAATCGAAATCGAAATCGAAATCGCTCTGAATCTCAAAGATGAATCTGTGAGAATAATAAGGGTTTAGAGAGGGTTGAGAGAGAGGCGAGATTTGAAGGCGTGAGGATTCAAAATAAGGGTTTACAAAAAATTTCTCAGATTCAAAATAAGCTTCGAAATTGAGAAAGAATAACCGATGTAGATAGATTTCGAAATCGAAATCGAAATCGAAATCGAGAACTTCGATTAGGGCTACAGCGAGAGAGAGAGAGAGAGAGTGAGTGAGAGAGAGATTAGGGCTACAAAATGGGCCAATTTCCCTGTTTGGGGGCATTTTCAAAATTTTAGTAAAGTGTGTTTTTAACTTTATTCTTATTATAGGGTAAAACGGTTTTTCTAATGTCGTTTTTTAGAAAATGACTTTTCAAAAATCGTGTTTTGCGATTAAAATAATAATAAATTTTGGACATAAAAAATAGTTTTAGAAAAGTCGGGTTTAATTAATTTTTAATTAATTCTGAATTAATTAAAAACGGTTTTGGTAAAACCGTTTTTACATTAATTTTTTTTTATTTAATTTTCAACATAAATATTTTTTGACCAAAAATATTTTTAATAAAAAATGGTTTTAGAAAAGCCGTTTTATTATAAACAAAACAGCTCCCCTTCTCCCTTTGCACTTACGAAAGCCGTATTTGATATCCAACCCATCTTCTTCTCTCTCACTCAGCCGAACTCCGAAGGAAGACCGACGACGAACAACGCAGGAAGACTGACGACGAACAATGGCCAACAGTACACCACCGGCAAAACGAGGAACACCTTCATCAAACACCCACATTCAGGTTTGTATCGCATAAATGAGGATTTTCATTTTAGATTTGGGATTTTAAATTTCGAAATTAGGGATTCAGATTTCGAATTTTAAATTTCGAAATGAGGGTTGTAAACTTTTCATTCAACAACGCAGGAATTTTTTGTATAAATCCTGAGTTGGTTGCAAACCCCTTTCTCTCGTCAGTTCCCTTAAAAACCCTAGCCCAACAAAACCCCTCTCTCTCTCTCTCTCTCTCTCTTTCTATGTAGTTGTGATAAAAACAAAAACACAGAGATGGAGGAGTTTTTGTATACTGATATCGAATCTTTATGTGCAAAACTTAGGTATCAAGAAAAGCAGCTCAAACTCAAAAGAAGGTCATTGTTTTTTTTAATTTTTTTTCCTCCAATTTTTATTTCTTCAAATTATATGATTACATGCTCTCAAAACCCAACTATATGTATGTATGTATGTTTGTGCTTGTATCTATTTCTTTTAGTCAATTTAACTGCTTCTTGCCATCAATTTATAGAATTATGCAGGAAATTCTGCTTTAATTTCTTCGTATTCATTTTGTTCCAAACTAGTAATCTTCACCTGGCCAATTTTTTCCTCTTTTTCAATACACTCTTAGCCAAAAGATGTAGTGGAATTTTGAAATATTGAAATCTTGAGACATAATCTTGTGTTTGGAAATATATTGGGAATATAGGGCAAAATTTTAGAACAAAAGTAGGAATAGCAATGAAGTAGAGTGTGATTGGATTTGTGGTGTTCTATTTCTACACCATTCCTAGTTGGGGCAATACTACTGGCCTTGGCTCATTATTAGGATCCTTGGGCCATCTCTAATGGAGATGCTGAGCACACTACACACAGATTTATACAAGTATACACACCACACGTTTGGCCATAAGCTAATACACCTAAAAAATCAAAATTTTTATATATACTAGGGTAATACACCTAAAAAATCAAAATTTTATAAGAATCAAAATTTTATATATACACCTAAAAAATCAAAATTCTAAAAATCAAATTTTTGTAAATGCATAGCCGTATGTCTTGTGAGGATAAAATTGAAAATTAGATAAGGTAGTTCATGTCTCATAAAATGAACCCATATATATATATATATACACTAGGCAGGGAGGCCATGGCCTTCCATGGTTTGTGCATGTGGTACTCACCTTGATGGACTTTCAGGATGGTATAGAGTTTGAGTTGGAAGTAGAGAGAGTTTGAATTGAAAATAGCAAGTTCACAAGAAGTAAAGTTCGAATTGGAAGTACGGAGAGTTTACCATTGCTTTGTTAGTTTGGCCAAATGATGCCTTTGGCCTTCAAATCTTCAATTAATAGTCTAGATATATATACAAATATCAACAATCCAATGGTGTGGAAACTATCTAATTCTTTTTTTTTTATAACCAAATGATTGCCTATTATATATTTTAATTAATAGTCTACATATGTATAAATTTCAATGATCTAGTAGTATGAAAGCTATGTACATCCTTCCACCACCTTATGATGAATAAATTCTACAATTATCTACCTAATTATAGGGATTTCTACAAAATTTTACATAAATCTAAAATTGAATTCGTAACTCAAATATTTAATAAAATTCCCAAGTTGTGACATTATTCTCCGCCTAATACGACCACATCCTTAATGCAAATTCCTCGTGAAAGCTTTCAATCTTCTCTTCGAATTGATGCAAGAGTTTTGCTAACTCGCTAACTCTCAACTTGTCAATTTCAAGTAGTGTATCTATTTTACTTGGTATTTTTAACACATCATTAGAGTTCCTAGTGATTCCAAACTTTTAAAATATCCAAATTCAACCTTTTAAATCTCCACATTCAAGACGTATTAGTAGTATAATTTTCTCTCAATAAATGCAAATTATACAGATAGCATTTTTAAGCAAGAGACTATCTTATTTACGATTGACCCATATAAACACTAGCTTTATAGTCAGTCAGTAAAGAGATGAGACATAAGCAAAAGAGTGGACTCTATGATTTCTTCTTCTTCTTCTTCTTCTTCCCTTAATCCCACTGTCCCACTGTCCACTACGTTGGGATTGATCTCTCATATTAGTTAGTCAATACGGCCGGATACCAATCCAAATATATATATATATATATATATGTATTTTTGAGATCATATTAGTCAGTCATTACGGCCGACCAATCAAAAAATATATATGTTTTTGTAAGTGGGTTGAGGAAAGATTAAAAACAAAGGACAACAATGAGTTGCTTGCAGTTTTTGGTGATTCAACATCACATTGTTGTCCTCGAACCCCCTACGGCCATTGATGGACACTTGGACTTCATAATTTTCTGAGACTTTACCTCTTGAATGATCAACATGGAATTAATATGCCAAATGACCGAGGAATGGAGGGGCATATTTTAGAAGATTTAATTTTAATTTCTACATTTGGATTTTAAATTTGTCAATAGAAATGGCAAGAAAAAAAAGAAAAAACAAGATAAAAAAGTTCATAATTCTAAAAGTTTGGGAATAACAAATGCCTTCAAATAATAATATAATAGGTTTGAGAAAACTTCACAACAAACTTAACATATTTTTCCTTGTATTTTAATTACATTTTTTTTAGTACATAAAAAGAAAATTATAAATATGTGCAAGAAAGATCCTCAAAACAAATATAAAAAGAAAAAGTCCACATCTAATAAGGGAATCAAACCTTTTTTGAAAAAAGGAAAATCCTATAATTCAGAGCCTCTAGATATAGAAGTCTGGCCCGTTTGGACCAAGCCCTACAATAAGCCCACAATTTTCTTGTATGAGCCCACAGCCTAGCCCAACCCATTACATGTATGCAATAACAACAGATCTATATCGAGTTATTCAAGCCTAGATATATGGAAAATGCTACCATATGCACCTGCCACAAAATGTGTAATCCTATTACAAATTGACGTAACAAAAAATGCCGCAACAAAACCATAAACTTTTACATCATGCATAACCTAACTACAAATTGGCATAATAAAAAATATCGTAACTAAGCCAAACACTTTTACATCATTAACCACAAAATTTTGGACATTTTATTATGCTAATTTGTAACGAGATTATACATTTTGTTACTGATGTTACACAATTTTATGGTAAAACCATATTTTTGTGATAGAGTGCAACCCTTTAGGGCCAGATATATAGATACTAGGGTAAAATGCCCATGCCTTGCACGGGGTTACAGGTACTGTTGTGATAAATTTAAATTTAAGAAATACACACATTGTAATAGAGTTTAGAAATTTAAAAAAAAAAAAAATGAGCTTTTATTTTTGTCTTCATCTATTTTTGATTTTTTTTAGATTTTAATTAAAAATCTATTTATTTTGATGCACCTAATATAAATATACTTAAAATTTTAATATTTATGAGAAGTCTGAAAAAAATTTCACTAAAAAATAAAAAATATGAAAAACTGCTTATTTTTTCTTCTTTTTATTTTTATTTTTAGTAAGCTTTTTTTTTCTTTTTTTTCTTTGTTTGTTGTTAATTTTGGCTAGTACTTTGTTCGGTGGTACTGTATGGGTGTGCATATGTGATGTCAAACTTGGGTTATAAATTGATGTTAAAGAAATCAAATGTTGTTATTAAAATGTGCTAATTTTCTCGTCTTCTCTAATAGGATCAAAATTTTGTTTCCGTACGTTCTTTCGGTTAGGTTGGAAATGAAAATAGAATTGGAAACTTTTCAAACTTTTCGAAAACATGAGAAATAACAAAAGGATTTGAAAGTGTATGAAAATATTTAGGAAAAAAAAAAAACTTTTATTGATATTAATAAATTCTCAATAGTTAATTACTTGAACATAAATTCTCAAAAGACCCATGCCTAAAGGCACTCCTGTGTAATATATGTGGTGTTTGCTCTCAAATGTGCTTACTTTATTATTTTGAAATAATTGAGTTACTTTGAATGCAAAGTGTAGGTATGGAAGTTGTGAGCATTATGTTCTATTGGGGTGAGAAGATTTTGCGCAATCGCGATGAAGGTGTGTCGTACGACACCGAACCTCAGGGGTTGTATAATGTGCACATGGGGATAACATTGGGCGAGTTGGAGGCTATGATGGTGCCGAAGGTTGGTATGTATGGGGAAATAATGCGATTAGAGTTTAAATGTAGACTCCTATGTCAGGGGAAGTATAGGTTGCTGCCAATCAAAGATAATGAGACCTTAAGTAATGTCTTAGAGCTCCCACATAAATTAGGCCCTGATTATTTTTTGGAAATCTATGTGGAGAAGGAGAGCAATTTTGGTGGCACAGAGATGCCAATTCCGGTGGGTGGGACATTCACTCAAATGTTGACACAATCGCAATCCCCTGACAATACACTTATACAGTCTGCACACATGTTCCCTGAAGATTACCCTCCATTCAATCATTCTCAGAGTTACAATCAATTAAATGCATCACAGAACGTAGATGGTTATTACAGTGCCAGAGCAGGTCCAAGTGCTCCGACAACGTATAATCCGATGGTTCTTACAACCCCATATCCCCACTGGAATGAAGAATGTTGTAGACACCCCATTTTTGACCGACCTTAAGACTCAGACGTCACCGATTGAGCGCTTGGTGATGTTGCATATCGTGCTCGTTCAGAGGTCTCAGAGTCTCGGCTGTGAGCCTTGCCTCCGGACTTCCGGACTCTTTTGTGCTTTGCCTCGGTTTGCGAACCAGGCTATGTTTTCTCTGATTTCTCTTCCCGAAGGGAGGGAGAGGTCTCGTAGACCATCTCTCAGTGGCCGTAGGCTACGTTTCGTGGTCGTAGGCCATTTTTCCCGTTTGGAGCTCGGTTTCTAGTTTTTCGGAGCCGTTGGCCGTGTGCCTCGGTTCGGGACCGCTTAACCATCTCCGTTTGCTCCGGTTTTTGGCATGCATCTTATTTCCTCCCTTTTGAGGGACACTGTGGCTCGAGAGACCAACTTCGTGGTCAAACGCCACCTCCGGTGCTTAACAGTCAGTTTTCGGGGCCCCGGGCCGTGCGTTTTGGCCCCCGAACCTTCGTTTTATATCGGGTTGAGTTCATTTTTGGCAGGGACCTCATTTTCATTGTTAGGAAGCTCGTAGAAGGGTGGGAGGCCAGCAATTGTCCTGAGGACCAGCTTTATTCTTTCATCGCTCTCCGTCGCCCGTTTTTCTCGCTAGAAAGCTAGTGTTGACCATTCCGGGGCCACTTTCCTTGGCCCTCAACCACATATTTGTGTTGTACACACCTGTGAGGCCACCAATATGTCATGGCCGGCCAGCAATTGTTCCTGACCCTTTTGAACCCCTCTGAAAAGTTGGATTTTCTCTCTCCTGACTCACTTTTTCTGGGTTTTGACCACATGGTTGTGTTGTGCACACATGGGAGGCCACCAATATGGGTGGCCGGCCAGCCTTTTCTCATTGACCCTTTTGAACTTGGCCGGCCGGCCAGGGGAGGTGGCCGGCCGGCCAGCTGAACCCTCTGAACCTGGCCGGCCATGCTCCCCTCAACTGGTTCCTTACAGCTGCACCCTCCTTTTCCCCCCAGATCCTGTATCAGAGGGGGGTCTTTTGGGGGGGAAATTTGAATTCAATTTTTCCCCCCTTTCCTCCACTCCTTCCTCTATAAAACCAGACCCTCCAGGTCCATTTTAGAGGGTTACAAAATCTTGTTTAGGGCTCTTGCATACACTCTCCCTCTCCCTCTCTTCCAAGCCTCAAAACCCTAAAAGTCTTGCACCATTTACACTACAAGCCATAGCACAACTCCTCCACACTCTATTCCAGCAACTTGAGGCTGTTTTTCAGAGGTTAGAAGCACCATTTCTTGGTCCAAAAGCTGCTGTGTTGCTGCTCTACAAGGGTGAGTCTTCTTCCCCCATTTTCTAGTCTTTTCTTGGTTCATTTATAAGCCATACTTGCAAGTATTTTTGGGCTCCGACCCAAACTGTAAATAGTCATATTTTGAGCTCCTTTTCATGTTTGATCAAGGACCTCTTGCTGTTTGAAGTCTCCTTCTATCACTTGCCTCTTTAGCTCTCTTTTAGGCCTTTTTTTGCATAGTATTTTAGGCTTATTTTCGAGCTGTTTTGGATTTGGTCATAAACTGTGAAATACCTTGTTTTGAGCCCCTATTCAACATTGTTGAAGGGCTCTCCTCTGTTTGAGGCCAGAAGCTACCACTTGTCTCTTTATCCCTCTTTTAGGCCTTTTTCTTGCATGATAGTTTAGCCTCACTTGTGTTTATTTTCGTGGCTTGATGTAAACTGTAAAATGCCTTGTTTTGAGCCCCTCTTCAACTTTGTTGAAGGGCTCTTGGCCATTTGAGGCCAGCTGCTGTCCCTTGTCTCTATTCTCTCTTTTAGGGCCATTTTTGCATGATAGATTAGCCCTACTTGTGTTCACTTTTGAGATTTTTCATAAACTGAAAAAAGGCTTGTTTTGACATGATCTTCTTGTTTTATTAAGGGAATTTTCTTATTTGAGGTCACATGCTTCCTTGAATGCTTGATTGTTCCTTGTTTTGAGCCTTATACCTAAGCTATCATTGCATGCTTTGTTTGACCTTCTAGCCACTGGAATCCAGAGGATTTCCTGTGGCCTTGATGCTGTTTTGAGCCTCCAAATCAGAGGGGGGTGACCCCCTATCTCCTTGACTTGTTTGGTGGTCATTTTGGCCTTCCAAAGAGACCCTATCTTGCATGCTTCTTAGTCACATTTCAGGGTCAATTTGGTGAGTTTTAATACTATCATATTTGATTTTCAAAGTTGATTTGGGGCTGCCACATGTCTATCTTGTATGTGCCTAATAACTCCTTGCATGGCCCTCTAAAGGAGCCCCTCATTTGTGCATGTGTTAGCTGTCTTTCCATGTGTATTTGGGCGTATTTTAGCATGTTTAGTTCACTGATTTTGGCTGGTTTAGTAAGATTCCATGTGCTTCATATACGTGCCATGTAATCCATGTTTGATAGTCAAAATCGCATGCTATTTTAGGCCATCTTGCTAGCATCTTTTGGCCATGCTTTGAACTAGAAATGTTCATGTTTTGGGACTTCCTTGGTTCTCTCTTCATGCTTCATGATCAAATAATGCATGCTTTGTATAGCTATAGGTCATTGCGTATGCCTAGTTTTGAGTTTCGGGGTTCACCTCATGCATCGGGTGCCATATCACCATGTTTCGGGGCTGTTTAGCATCATGTTTTAGTGCTGAAATTTGCTTGTTTGCATATCATGTTCCATGCCTTACCATGCTTTGGTAGAGTGGCATTCGTGCCTTAGGTTCGGTCCTCGGTTTGCGTGCATGTGTGCACGCATCTCGAGTGTCTCATTTCCATCTAATGGCCACTGATGTGAGTGTGGCTGAGGTCCACTCATATTGGTGTAAGTCCATCATGCATCGCGTATGCCATTTCAATTCATAGCATTGTGTATGCTAGGTTGCATGTTAGAGTATCGTGTATGTCATGTTACATCGTGCATCGTGTATGTCATCTCATAGCATTGTGCATGCTAGGTTGTATATTAGTTGCATTCATGCATGTCATGCATATTGCATTGTGTTTGGGATAGGAGTTAGCCCGAGCACGGGAAACGAGAGACGTTTCGTACTTCGAATGACGGAACGTGTCTCAATTCCCTGTCGCCGACACTCCGGATTATCCATGATGGAGTCTCGGTCTTGTTGCATTTATACGTGCATTCATTTCATATTAAGTCGTGCAATTCGACTCCTCGGCCATCATGCATCGGGATGCATGATTGGTGGCACGAGGATCGAGGTAAGCATACATATGTGAAAATACATTGCCATGCCCCTTTCTTGCTCTCTGTTGCAGCAAATCAAGAATCAATAGCCTTTCAGAGCTTTGCACAATATTCCGAGCATAAACTGTAAACAGAGGCTAATCGGGGCGTCGCAATGGATTTCCGCGCCAAGCAACTCAAACATGCATCATCCATCATCCGGAGCAGAGTCGAGGCAGTCCTTAGCTTGCATGCCAGTTTACAGCTTTCCTAGGTTAATTTGTTAATTAATTAGGGTTTTGTACTGTATTCAGACTGTATTATTTATTTGGGACTGTATTATTTATTCGGACCCTCCGAGCGAGGACACAATTGTAATAAGTGTGCGTGCGTGCGTGTGATGTATGTCTTCCAACCCCACGTCTTTCTCCCTTTTATTTACCAGCTTATGATGGTTAGATTAGGGCATGTTTTAATTAGCATACAGTATGATAGCATGTTTGCATTCATTCATCTGTTTTGCATGCACCGGGCTCGGCGCATCATACTAACTGCATTTGTATTTCAATTTCAAGTTGAGTACTTGTTAGCTGTAGCATTCCATATGCCATGTTCAGAATAGCCGAGCCTGCTATAGTTGCATTTCTTGCATGTGTTGCATTAGGCATTTCTGTATAATTAGGATCATGCATGGATTTCTAATTAGCTTCTGTTTTGGCTTGGAGTACTCGGTAAGTTTTTTGCTTTAGCATCCTTGCATGTGTGTGAGTGACTGCCATGATAGCATGCTTACCATGAGGCTATTTGCTTATGTGATATATCTGCCTGAATGCCTGTGGGTGAAGGTTGGGTTGTTTGGATTGGGACAAATCATCAACTGTGAGTTTTAAGCCCACTAGATAGTGGCAAAACCATGTTTTCTAAGCCCACCTGAGGGTGGCAAAATCTGCATTTTAAGCCTACTTGCGAGTAGCAAACCATCTTTCAAAAAACAAACATGAAATGTTTTGTTCCAATTCAGGCGACCCGGTCTATACTTGTATGCTGTGCGCATCACGTAGTAAATCTAGGCTAATAACTGGAATAAGAACGCATAATGTTTTCAAAACTAGATATCATGATTAGTAGAGGCCGATCTTTGATCGGGCGAGCGGGGGTGCTCACGAAGTGACCTTCCCCAATCGTACCCAAGTTCCCGAGCCGAGGCAACTTTGGTGATGACGGACACGTGGCCTTAGGCACAAGTCAGGGTTTCCTAAATTTCCCAAAAACAAAATATTTAGGTGGTGACTTTGTATCTGGCAAAGCAGTCCATGTTTGGCACTTCTTTCAAAAATCTGTTTTCTCAAAATGATTTGTCGAATTTGGACTCTTTGGTTCAGATTAAGAACCGTGACAATTTGAGTCCTTGAACTGTAGTGAGCCCAAAATGAACGGAACGGAGGACTCATTCCCTCCCGGGGCGTTCGGGGACGTCTACAGTTTCTGGCGACTCTGCTGGGGAGTTAGAGAACTTGACTCGAACTCATGATATCTAGTTTTGGCTACACTTATGTGTTTCTTTGCATTGCATTTGCATTGGTGCGCCTAGGACACCGTGTTTGCCATCTGCTATTCCTGAACGGTTTGCCGGAGGCTTGTCTTGTCAAGGCATGACCATAAGGCTGACCGGTTGTGGGCTCTGCCAGTATGGGAACACAAACCCCGGTTTTGCCGGGGCACCCTTTTGACCATTCGACCTAGTGCATATTCGGAATCCATAGTGACCATTTCCAAACTAGGACAGGTTGCTTACCTGATATAGGTTGTTTGAAACTGCTGCGTGCGTAGTGAAACCCTAGCTCCTGACAAAATAGGACAGGGAAACCCTACCCCAACATAGGGGTGTTTTGGCTCTCACTTATCTGTTATGTGCTGTTAGAGTGCGTCTCTACAGGGAATGCATGTATCAGCTTATGAGTTTGGGCATCAGGCCTGCGGGCATCAGTCAGTGTTTGAGAATCAGTTATCTGCGGGTATCGGATTCAGTCTTGGGGGACAGTGATTCAGGGATAATGATCAGTGTTTGAGGACAGTGTGTATTCAGCTTATCAACCGTGTGTTGTTATGCCCAGCTGTGTGTTGTGTATTTATTTTAAGCTGTTATGCTGTTCGTTTATCTGGTTATTTATTTCCTTTTTGCTTTATTTATCTTTTGCTAGGACAGTTTTAGCACAATTGCTTCCGACCCAGTAGATATTCCCCAAGCACTTTGGACAAGAGGTCGTCGGCTCAATCGATCTGAGGATCTGGTTGACGGACAGCCAGTGTTCCATTCTCTACCCCCGGTTGTCAGGAGAAGGCCGAGAAGGCATAGTGTGTCTGAACAGAGGTTACCAGAGCAGTGGTCTACCCTAGCAGTGAACAGTCGGGTTGAGGTCCCAGTTTCTGTCATAGAGATACACATACCAGTCAGTCAGCAGGACCAGCAGAATATAGCCGAGATGGAAGAAATGATGCGCCAAATCCAAGAGAGTATGAAGCAAATGCAGGAGGACGCTGTCAAAGGCCTCCGTTTCCCTCAGTTTCGGATGCGTTCTGTCACCCAGATCGTCCGAAATACGTTTTGTTTGTAAAGTTGCTACTAAGTCTTGCTTATCGAGTTGTTGTTTTGCTTATCGAGTTGTCGTTTTGCTTATCGAGTTGTTAAGTTTGTCGAGCTGTCGAGTGGCATGCGTTGAGTTGTTACTTTTTGTTTAACTTTGTTATGCCTTATTTATCGAGTCATCAACATTGTTGAGTTTTGCTTATCGAGTTGTAAACTTGCTAAGGTTTTGTTATTTCTTAGTGAGTTAGTTTGTTTAGTTTGTTGTGTCGGTTCACTACCTGACTGGGCAAATACACAATGCACATTTCCATTCAATCTCATTTTGGTGCAAAATGATGCGATATGATGCTAAGAGTTTAAAATACAACACTTTTTCAAAAGCTGTTTCATTCCATCATGCTCCCTTTGTTACAACATTTTACAACAAGGGTACAAGTTTTACAGAAAATAAAACTGCCCAACAATATACAATGCGCTACAACTACTAGCAAAAAGGTAAATAAAACAGGGAACAGCTACATCAATGCTCTCAAGAGCAGGAATAAGAGGCCCTCTTCATCCTCTTCTGCGAGGCCTCAGGATCCTCCTCAGCCTCACCTCCACTACCGGAACCAGGATCAGAGCCACCCTCTCTGTCAGCAAATGTCTCTGACTGAGGATCTGCAGCCTCCTCCTCCTCCTTGGGCTCCTCCTCTATGATGTGTGCCCCGCGTCTGCCTCGTTCGCGAGACGACTCCCCTCTCCCTGCTCCTCGAGAAGGCTAGATGGCCCAGCTCCTCGGGAAGATCCAGATGGCCCGGCTTGGGACTGAGCATACACTGGAGGCATCTGAAAATGAAGAATGCAATTTGAATACATCAGCCAAAACATGTATATCAGATATAGATGCAAGCGAACTACACAGAGTGGGTGCATGCAGGTACAATATGTAAATGTGGTGTGTGTCAGATGTGCTCTACACAGGCAACCTATCAATGCAGTAAAATGTCCAAGATCAGCATGTCATCAGAAGTATGATAAATGCCAGAAAACTAAAGGATACCTGGAAACCCATGATGGACAACTGCGCCTCTCTCAGCAGGACCATGCCCTCAAGCGAGGCTACCATCCCGAGCACCTCATCCATGTACTCCCTGGGTGGCTGCAGAAACGAGCTCAAGTTATCAATAAATAAACAAATGCCGAAGTATCTGTGTGATAGACGGAAAACAACGGAACATACAGGTGGTGAGTCAGGGTCGCTGACATATCGGTGGCCAGGCATCGGGGGCTCTATCGGAATCGGAATCGGGGAGGTGGTCCCATATTGCCATCCCATCAACTCAGTCGGCATATCTGGCCATCCGGGATGATGATGAGTCGGAGGAATCGGGGGAACCAGTCCACCCCCACCTCTAGATGTACCAGCCCTGCTGGTGGAAGGGGCACCTGCAGCTCGAGCCCGGCTCGATGAAGGCATACCAGCAGATCTCCTCGTCGGAGTACGGACTCCTGTCAGCGGAGGCATCAAGTAGGTATGACGGTAGGTCGCGTACTCCCCCTGCTCCAGATGTAGGAAGGCATCAGTACCTAGCATAGCATCAACGACATCCTAATGTCCTGCTCGGGGTGGCCCCATACCTGACGCAAGAAGCAATCTCCCAAAAACCAGGCCCTCCCAACCGGCCCCTCGAACAAGATCCTATACCGAGAGGCCCCCCACACTCCGGCAAAATGGAATCGGAGGTCTCTGCCCAAAGGAGCCTAAGGCTGCCATGTGATTTGCGGATAACCAATGCATAAGCTGATCAGAATTTGTGAATGTGCAAGAAAAATCAAAGCCATGAAAACATGGAGAACCGAGAGTTCTGAAATACCTCCGGCGACCGCACTGTATCAAAGTACTGTCGCAGGTAGACGAGAGACTCCCGAGGTCTCGGCCGGTACTGGCCCTCTAATACGAGTGAATATGGGGTCGTGAGGGGCACCTTCACTATAAGCTCTGGGGCTAGTATCGGGAAGTATGCATAGACCCATAACTGTGAGAAACAGAGCAATAGCCATCAGAATACAGAATGCTGAGTGCAGAATGTAAAATACAACATGCTGAGAGCAAAGTGCAGAATGTAAAGTGCGCCGTGTGTGCCATGTACAAATAATGAGGAGCAGAAATGTAAAATCAAGAGGGCAGAAAGTACCTCCCAGGCTCTCCAATAGCTGCCAACCATGTTCCCCCGTCCGCGGGAGGTCGCGCTCATATAGCAATATAAGGTAGCCAAGCTGGCGCCGCCCCAATCATACCGGCTAACCTGTGAAAGGTCAACTAGAGCGCTCAGCAGATAAAGCCCGACAGTGTTCCCCTATCGGCAAACAGAGTGGTGCCGAGGAGGAACATCAAGAATCCGCGAGTATACTGTGCCACCTCCCCACGAGTCTCAGGCTCCATCTCCGGCCTCCTGAAGTGGGAAGAGAACCAGGTGTATCGGACCCTGCCCGAAGATTGGTCAACTGGCGGACGAGCCCCCAATAAATATATCCAGGCGGCCTCTCACTCGCCGATGTCCTCATCGTATGGGATGGCCCAGCCCCCCACATCAAGGCCCGTCAGTATGGCAAAGTCAAACGGGGTCATGGTCATGTCCCCCGTGGCAGAAAAATGAAAGGAGTTGGTGGTGTCCCACCATCTCTCTACCAAAGTGCCCATCAGAGTCCTGCTAGCGGGACAGCGAGAGATCCCAGTGCAAAAGGTCCCGAACCCTGCCACATCAACCAAATCCCGGACAGCCTTCGGGAGCTCGGCGTACCACTCTCTCGCCGTGATAGAGCCGTATCCTCGCACAGTCCGAGCAGTCACCTGCGTTCAGGATGAACATATGTATTCAGTTTGGAAAGAAATGAATAAGCTATGTGCAAGTGAAATGAATAAGTTGTGTGCAAGATAAGCTGCGTGCAAGTGAAATGTATGAGCTGTGTGCAAAATCAGATCAAATACAGAATTTGGGTTGCGTGTCCAGAAAATTCAACAACGAGCTGTGTGTTCAGAAATTCAGAGTTTGGGCTGCGTGTTCTACTCTCGACAGGTGTGTGCTGCGTGTTCACCTTCAATCCGGGCTGTGTGTTCAGGAAATTAGAGTTTGGGCTGCATGTTCTACTCTCAATCAGCGTGTGCACCTTCAATTCGGGCTGTGTGTTCAGAAAATTAGAGTTTGGGCTGCGTGTTCTACTCTCAATCAGTGTGTGCTGCGTGTTCACCTTCAATTCGGGCTGTGTGTTCAGAAAATTAGAGTTTGGGCTGCGTGTTCTACTCTCAATCAGTGTGTGCTGCGTGTTCACCTTCAATTCGGGCTGTGTGTTCAGAAAATTAGAGTTTGGGCTGCGTGTTCTACTCTCGATCAGTGTGTGCTGTGTGTTCACCTCAACAACGGGCTGTGTGTTCAGAAAATTAGAGTTTGGGCTGCGTGTTCTACTCTCAATCAGTGTGTGCTGCGTGTTCACCTTCAATTCGGGCTGTGTGTTCAGAAAATTAGAGTTTGGGCTGCGTGTTCTACTCTCAATCAGTGTGTGCTGTGTGTTCACCTCAACAATGGGCTGTGTTCAGAAAATCAGAGTTTGGGCTGCGTGTT
The DNA here is from genome assembly GCA_030407325.1 of Camellia japonica. Classification (NCBI taxonomy): domain Eukaryota; kingdom Viridiplantae; phylum Streptophyta; class Magnoliopsida; order Ericales; family Theaceae; genus Camellia; species Camellia japonica. The sequence continues at coordinate 18,457,816 of JAPPVO010000003.1, forward strand.
CTACCCTCAATCAGTGTGTGTCGTGTGTTCACAATTAATTTACGGCTTGCAAGTGATTGAACTATGTGTTCAAGATGCAAATAGAATATGGTGTCATAGACTAAGCATTCTAAACAAGCTGTGTACTCAAATGAGCCGATAAACATAGCGAAAGCACGAAATGCGCGGAAAATACAGGATGCATTGCAGAAAAAGTAAAAGTGAGGTAAATACCTCTCGTGCCTCATGAGAAAGGTGGGACTCTGGCTCCCGCAAAATCAGATCCCTGGGCGCTCGATCATCAAAGTCAGTGAAATGGTAGAAAACCGCCTGAGGAAGGTCGTGCTCCTGAGGATGATTCCTCTCGGGATCAAATGGCCGAACTCTCGGGGGCAAAGCCATAAAATCGGGATCATCTCCGGCACCCGGAAGACCTCCGCCCTGTGGGAAATGGCCAGCCATCTCAAGAAATTTGCAAAAAGGAGCAAAAATGAGCGAAATGAGCCAAAATTGAAAAAAGTCAACAAAAGTCAACTCTCGGGAAATGAAAAAGTCAACAAAAGTCAACTCCCGAGAAAATCTTCCAAATGTTGAGACAAACTCACCTCAAGTGGCGAAAATGAGAAAAGAAGTACCGAAATCAAAATTTAATCAGTTCAAAGTGGCGAAAACTGAAAGATTTCGCGAAAACAACTTGCGTGGGACGTTGGAAAATGCGTATAAAGCATAGATCTGAGAGAGAAAATGGTTTGGGAAGGAGGAGAGAGCAATTTCGGAGCTGCACTTGTGAGGAAAAGTGCTTTGGATGAGCACATTTAAAGAAAAGAGGGTGAAAGGACCAAACTGCCCCGAATCTGGGCTAGGTGGCCAGCCGGCCACCTTTTCTGGCAGGCCGGCCACCCCTCTCTCTCAAACATGGCCGGCAGCCTCCCCCTTGAACCATACCTGGCCGGCAGCCTTCACAACATGTTCTCCAAGCTCCCTGCAAATTTTGGTGATGATTGGAGTCCCCGGGACCTGAAAAAGTACAAGAGAAGTGCACTTTCCGACGCGAAATCGCTTCGCCGGAACTCCAACTTCAACTTTTGATGCGTGTCTCATCATTACTCATCAAAATCAAGGTGTATCCTTTTTTGAATATGTTGTGACCCTTTCGGAGGGTGAACCGGAGGTCGCGATCAAGTCACCCTCGCCGAAACGCGCATTTCTTCGCTCATTGTTTTGTGACAAACGTGCATCCTAGTTTACACTTGTTCTGCATTGTTATGCACATCACTTGCATTCTCATGCATATACTTGCATTGTTATGCACGTTTCCTTGGTATTACCATGCCTCCGTGCTTAAACTTGCGTTGTCACGCACGTTGCTTCTCGCATTGCGATGCACTCACCCATCAACACCGCATTTGTCGGCATTTCGATATCACATTGAACATATGTTGTTAACTATGTTGTGCTTGTTAAGTTTCTTCTTTTCTTAGGCACGATATTGTATGTACGGTTCATTTGAGGCTGGTGCGACCAGACGAATCGCGCAGGTATCGTATCTTCTCCGTGTGAGACGTGGCGAGAGTTGAACAATTCTCCGCATTCTTAACTGCATGAAATGTAGTTGCTGCTTTGCATCCTTGCTTAAAACTGTTGCATCTATTTGTGAATACTTGCTTCATTATAGCTTGCTGCATTTGCATGATCATTGAGTTACATCCGGCTTCATGCATATCGCTTTGCATTTTGCCCCATGCTTGCGGGCACATCTTGGTTTATCTTGCCTGTTTGTCTAAGTCTTCGGCCTTGTCAAAAATGGGTCGTCTCCGGGCTTTGACATTCACTCCCGTCACTCATGACTTCCGAGTTCTGTCAAAGAGGGGCAACTGTAGACACCCCATTTTTGACCGACCTTAAGACTCAGACGTCACCGATTGAGCGCTTGGTGATGTTGCATATCGTGCTCGTTCAGAGGTCTCAGAGTCTCGGCTGCGAGCCTTGCCTCCGGACTTCCGGACTCTTTTGTGCTTTGCCTCGGTTTGCGAACCAGGCTCTGATTTCTCTTCCCGAAGGGAGGGAGAGGTCTCGTAGACCATCTCTCAGTGGCCGTAGGCTACGTTTTGTGGTCGTAGGCCATTTTTCCCGTTTGGAGCCCGGTTTTCGGTTTTTCGGAGCCGTTGGCCGTGTGCCTCGGTTCGGGACCGCTTAACCATCTCCGTTTGCTCCGGTTTTTGGCATGCATCTTATTTCCTCCCTTTTGAGGGACACTGTGGCTCGAGAGACCAACTTCGTGGTCAAACGCCACCTCCGGTGCTTAACAGTCAGTTTTCGGGGCCCTAGGCCGCGCGTTTTGGCCCCCGAACCTTCGTTTTATATCGGGTTGAGTTCATTTTTGGCAGGGACCTCATTTTCATTATTAGGAAGCTCGTAGAAGGGTGGGAGGCCAGCAATTGTCCTGAGGACCAGCTTTATTCCTTCATCGCTCTCCTCGCCCGTTTTTCTCGCTAGAAAGCTAGTGTTGACCATTCCCGGGCCACTTTCCTTAGCCCTCAACCACATATTTGTGTTGTACACACCTAGGAGGCCACCAATATGTCATGGCCGGCTAGCAATTGTTCCTGACCCTTTTGAACCCCTCTGAAAAGTTGGGTTTTCTCTCTCCTGATTCACTTTTTCTGGGTTTTGACCACATGGTTGTGTTGTGCACACATGGGATGCCACCAATATGGGTGGCTGGCCAGCTTTTTCTCATTGACCCTTTTGAACCTGGCCGGCCAGCCACCTGAACCCTCTAAACCTGGCCGGCCATGCTCCCCTCAGCTGGTTCCTTACAGCTGCACCCTCATTTTCCCCCCAGATCCTGTATCCGAGGGGGGTCTTTTGGGGGGGAAATTTGAATTCAATTTTCCCCCCCTTTCCTCCACTCCTTCCTCTATAAAACCAGACCCTCCAGCTCCATTTTAGAGGGTTACAAAATCTTGTTTAGGGCTCTTGCATACACTCTCCCTCTCCCTCTCTTCCAAGCCTCAAAACCCTAAAAGTCTTGCACCATTTACACTACAAGCCATAGCACAACTCCTCCACACTCTATTCCACCAACTTGAGGCTGTTTTTCAGAGGTTAGAAGCACAATTTCTTGGTCTAAAAGCTACTGTGTTGCTGCTCTACAAGGGTGAGTCTTCTTCCCTCTTTTTCTAGTCTTTTCTTGGTTCATTTATAAGCCATACTTGAAAGTATTTTTGGGCTCCGACCCAAACTGTAAATAGTCATATTTTGAGTTTCTTTTCATGTTTGATCAAGGACTTCTTGCTGTTTGAAGTCTCCTTATATCACTTGCCTCTTTAGCTCTCTTTTAGGCCTTTTTTTGCATAGTATTTTAGGCTTATTTTCGAGCTGTTTTGGACTTGGTCATAAACTGTGAAATACCTTGTTTTGAGCCCCTCTTCAACATTATTGAAGGGCTCTCCTCTGTTTGAGGCCATCGGCTACCACTTGTCTCTTTATCCCTCTTTTAGGCCTTTTTCTTGCATGATAGTTTAGCCTCACTTGTGTTTATTTTCGTGGCTTGATGTAAACTGTAAAATGCCTTGTTTTGAGCCCTTTTTCAACTTTGTTAAAGAGCTCTTGGCCATTTGAGGCCAGCTGCTATCCCTTGTCTCTATTCTCTCTTTTAGGGCCATTTTTGCATGATAGATTAGCCCTACTTGTGTTCACTTTTGAGATTTGTCATAAACTGGAAAAAGGCTTGTTTTGACATCATCTTCTTGTTTTATTAGGGCATTTTCTTATTTGAGGTCACATGCTTCCTTGAATGCTTGATTGTTCCTTGTTTTGAGCCTTATACCTAAGCTATCGTTGCATGCTTTGTTTGACCTTCTAGCCACTGGAATCCAGTGGATTTCCAGTGGCCTTGATACTATTTTGAGCCTCCAAATCAGAGGGGGGTGACCCCCTCTCTCCTTGACTTGTTTGGTGGTCATTTTGGCCTTCCAAAGAGACCCTATCTTGCATGCTTCTTAGTCACATTTCAGGGTCAATTTGGTGAGTTTTAAGACTATCATATTTGATTTTCAAAGTTGATTTGGGGCTGCCACATGTCTATCTTGTATGTGCCTAATAACTCCTTGCATGGCCCTCTAAAGGAGCCCCTCATTTGTGCATGTGTTAGCTATCTTTCCATGTGTATTTGGATGTATTTTTTCATGTTTAGTTCACTGATTTTTTCTGGTTTAGTGAGATTCCATGTGCTTCATATACGTGCCATGTAATCCATGTTTGATAGTCAAAATCGCATGCTATTTTAGGCCATCTTGCTAGCATCTTTTGGCCATGCTTTGAACTAGAAATGTTCATGTTTTGGGACTACCTTGGTTCTGTCTTCATGCTTCATGATCAAATAATGCATGCTTTGTATAGCTATAGGTCATTGCGTATGCCTAGTTTTGAGTTTCGGGGTTCACCTCATGCATCGGGTGCCATATCACCATGTTTCGGGGCTGTTTAGCATCATGTTTTAGTGCTGAAATTTTGCTTGTTTGCATATCATGTTCCATGCCTTACCATGCTTTGGTAGAGTGGCATTGGTGCCTTAGGTTCGGTCCTCGGTTTGCGTGCATGTGTGCACGCATCTTGAGTGTCTCATTTCCATCTAATGGCCACTGATGTGAGTGTGGCTGAGGTCCACTCACGTTGGTGTAAGTCCATCATGCATCGCGTATGCCATTTCAATTCATAGCATTGTGTATGCTAGGTTGCATGTTAGAGCATCGTGTATGCCATGTTACATCGTGCATCGTGTATGTCATCTCATAGTATTGTGCATGCTGGGTTGTATATTAGTTGCATTCATGCATGTCATGCATATTGCATTGTGTTTGGGATAGGAGTTAGCCCGAGCACGGGAACCGAGGGACGTTTCGTACTTCGAGTGACGGAACGTGTCTTAATTCCCTGTCGCCGACACTCCGGATTATCCATGATGGAGTCTCGGTCTTGTTGCGTTTATATGTGCATTCATTTCATATTAAGTCGTGCAATTCGAATCCTCGGCCATCATGCATCGGGATGCATGATTGGTGACACGAGGATCGAGGTAAGCATACATATGTGAAAATACATTGCCATGCCCCTTTCTTGCTCTCTGTTGCAGCAAATCAAGAATCAACAGCCTTTCAGAGCTTTGCACAATATTCCGAGCATAAATTGTAAACAGAGGCTAATCGGGGCGTCGCAATGGATTTCTGCGCCAAGCAACTCAAACATGCATCATCCATCATCCGGAGCAGAGTCGAGGCAGTCCCTAGCTTGCATGCCAGTTTACAGCTTTCCTAGGTTAATTTGTTAATTAATTAGGGTTTTGTACTGTATTCGGACTGTATTATTTATTTGGGACTGTATTATTTATTCGGACCCTCCGAGCGAGAACACAGTTGTAATAAGTGTGCGTGCGTGCGTGTGATGTATGTCTTCCAACCCCACGTCTTTCTCCCTTTTATTTACCAGCTTATGATGGTTAGATTAGGGCATGTTTCAATTAGCATACAGTATGATAGCATGTTTGCATTCATTCATCTGTTTTGCATGCACCGGGCTCGGCGCATCATACTAACTGCATTTGTATTTCAATTTCAAGTTGAGTACTTGTTAGCTGTAGCATTCCATATGCCATGTTCAGAATAGCCGAGTCTGCTATAGTTGCATTTCTTGCATGTGTTGCATTAGGCATTTCTGTATAATTAGGATTATGCATGGATTTCTAATTAGCTTCTGTTTTGGCTTGGAGTACTCGGTAAGTTTTTTGCTTTAGCATCCTTGCATGTGTGTGAGTGACTGCAATGATAGCATGCTTACCATGAGGCTATTTGCTTATGTGATATATCTGCCTGAATGCCTGTGGGTGAAGGTTGGGTTGTTTGGATTGGGACAAATCATCAACTGCGAGTTTTAAGCCCACTAGATAGTGGCAAAACCATATTTTCTAAGCCCACTTGAGGGTGGCAAAATCTGCATTTTAAGCCTACTTGCGAGTAGCAAACCATCTTTCAAAAAACAAAAATGAAATGTTTTGCTCCAATTCAGGCGACCCGGTCTATACTTGTATGCTGTGCGCATCACGTAGTAAATCTAGGCTAATAACCGGAATAAGAACACATAATGTTTTCAAAACTAGATATCATGATTAGTAGAGGCCGATCTTTGATCGGTCGAGCGGGGGTGCTCACGAAGTGACCTTCCCCAATCGTACCCAAGTTCCCGAGCCGAGGCAACTTTGGTGATGACGGACACGTGGCCTTAGGCACGAGTCAGGGTTTCCTAAATTTCCCAAAAACAAAATATTTAGGTGGTGACTCTGTATCTGGCAAAGCAGTCCATGTTTGGCACTTCTTTCAAAAATCTGTTTTCTTAAAACAATTTGCCGGATTTGGACTCTTTGGTTCAGATTAAGAACCGTGACAATTTGAGTCCGTGAACTGTAGTGAGCCCAAAATGAACGGAACGGGGGACTCATACCCTCCCGGGGTGTTCGGGGACGTCTACAAATGTCCACCGGTTTGTAATGTTCAACGTACAATGGAGACGGCTGTCCAAAATTATGCATCCTCCGATGATACAGTGCCATTGTTTGACGAGGTTGGAGTAAGTGATGAAGATTCTGTGGAAGATGTGGATGGCGCATAGGAAGGTGCAGACAATGACTCCAGTGATGACGAAGTTGGAGGGCATCCTGATATGCAGGAGGTACACACAAATGTCCATATCTCTTTCTACCATAATTTGCATTTCGACATTGATGATTCCATCACTAGCCGTGATGTTGTCGAACGTTGGCCATTGTGGGACTTCGAAACTGCTCATTTGGAGAAAGGAATGATATTTACTGATAAGAAAAGACTAGTGCACGCTGTTCAGTTGTATAACCTGAAGCGCAATCGAGAATGCAAGGTCGTAGAATCCAAAGGAAACAGTTGGGTGGCCGAGTGCAAGCACGGCTGCAACTGAAGGGTTCGGGCAACGAAGTTGAAAGACAAAGATTTCTTTCAAATTAGAAGGTTTGAAGCGCCGCATCAGTGTGTGTACCCTAGAATGAATAGGGACAATTGCAACCTCAAGTCCGAGGTCATTGCTCATTTCATCAAGGCACAAATTGCGGTAAGTGCCATGGTAGATAGATTATTGTTTTTAGGATTTCATTATGACTGTAATGTATTCAAATATAATTTATATTTGCAGATATCACCAGAATTGCCTTTTGCTACCATAATTGAGGTCGTGAAGGAGAAGTTTCAGTTCACTATATCATATAAGAAAGCGTGGCTTGCAAGGACGAAGGCAGTTGCAATGGTGTTTGGTGACTGGGACGAGTCGTACCGAAGGTTGCCTAGATATATGGCTGCATTGCAGGCATTCAATCCAGGCACAGTTGTCATGTGGGACATGATTCCGAATTTGCACTCTACCTCAATCGGAACTGAAATGTACATGAACTATGTGTTCTGGGCATTTAAACCTGCAATAGAAGGCTTCAAGTATTGTCGTCCAGTGATATGCATTGACGGCACACACTTGTACGGGAAATACGAAGGGAAGATTATTGCGGCCACTGCAGTGACTGCTGCGGACAAGATTGTACCTCTTGCCTTTGCCGTTGTTGACAAGGAGATGATCGAGAGTTGGGGTTGGTTTATTACTCTGCTTAGGCGACATGTGTGCTGTGACTGAGAGAGGGTCACATTGATATCCGATCGACACACAGCTTTGCTTAGTGTCCTGTTAAGAATTTGGGACAATCCAGCAGTTCAACCAAGAGGGTACCATAGGTATTGCTTGCGACACGTATGTAGCAATTTCAATGAAAGATTCGGAAATACAGTAGCGAAGGATCTTGTGTGGAGAGCTGGTTCTGCATGGCAAGTGCGGAAGTTTAACAAGATTATGGGCGATATCTACAAGCTTGAGAAGAATGCTGAACAGTGGTTTAGATGGATGAACCCTATTCATTGGACATTGTGCCATGATGGTGGTTGTCGTTGGGGCATATTGACGACAAACCATATAGAGGGCTTCAATGGTGTACTAAAAGGCACACGCAGTGTTCCCATTACAGCATCAGTTGAGATCACTTTTTATCGGCTCGTGAAATATTTTGACGAGGGTAGGACCATTGCTGAAAATGCAAGTAATCGGGGTCACTTGTACACGACTAATGTTCAACGATGGATTGACGAGCACAAAGCTAAAGCGAATGTGCATATGTTGGTACCGATTAATAGGTAATTTTTATTGGATGCACTGAATTCACTACACTTTAACATTTCGCACTCGTCGATCATTGATGTTGTGTCGTAATTTTAACATATATGCATATTAATCCATGTACATACATTTTTCCTGCAGGGGAATAGGGGAATATGAGGTGAGGACAGCACCGCATGGGATGGGGGGTGGTGCTCGTCAAATAGTTAGTCTCCGACCACCGAGTTGTTCATGTGGGAAGTACACATTATTTCACTTGCCATGTTCCCACATGCTTGCTGTGACAGCAGACTTGGGCGAGGACCCTTTTCCTTTCGTTGCACCAGAGTATAGGTTGGAAGTCCACAAACGTATCTTCGCGCAGAAGTTTAGGCCCATGCCGCACGAGCAATATTGGGCTGACAATGATTACCCAACTTTGCTTGCTATTCCAGCTCGACAACGTGAAGTTAAAACGGGTCGTCTTCAACATAGCCGCATACACAACGAAATGGATACTTCCAGACAAAGTGGATTGCACCATTGTAGTTTGTGTTTGCAAAGAGGGCATGATAAGAGAAAATGTCCAGCGAGAATCCGATCGATTCGACAGTAGTTGTTTGTCTTCTTTACATATTAGTTCCACGCTACTTTCTTTGAATTGGAGTCAATGTAATAGTTAATGAATTAGTATTCAGTAAATTGATAATGTATTTACGACTTCAATTACTAATGACATAGATTTGGTCAAATGTGGCAAATCTCTTTAATTGCTTTCCTTTGTGCACTGGATTGTGCAGACTTTGGTGCGTTGATGGTCGATTGTGTCCTAACCTCGATGGACACCAGTTTATCTAATGTTAGAAAAATGCAAATATTCACAGAATGAATTGATAATCACCAATATAAATGCAGTTTATATTCAATGTTTTGCCACATTTTGTTATGTGGGAAACTAATTTTTTTTTAATTTTTTTTTCCAAAATCCATTACGTGGGTGAAGGCCCATTTTATGAATTCAATCATTTCTCGGACATTTACTATGTATTCGTATATGCTTAGTTCTTGTAAAAAGTTTGACTAATGTATTTCAAATCTACATAAAACCCTCTTTAAACTTTCGTACTTCTTTCCTGTCCAAATGACAACTCCTTTAAAGTGAAAGCACATTTTTTCATGTCATACAGGTTAACGTGACAACACACTGACAATAACTTTAATCACATAGGTACCATGTGAACCTTATCTCCTATGACAAGAATGTCAAATGAATTACTAATCACCAATATAAATGCATGTCATATTTAATGCGTTGCCACATTTTGTTACATCATGAATTGTTTTTTTAGTTTCCAAAAATTCATTACGTGAGGGAAGACCATTTTATCAATTCAATCATGTGTCTTAAATTTAGTACATATTGGTAAATGCTTAGTTGTTCTAAAAAGTTTGAGTAGTGGATTTGAAATCTACTTAAAGCATGGGTTTTCATGTCATAAAGCTTGACGTGACAACGCACTGACAATATCTTTAAACTCACAGGTACCATGTGTACCTTATCTCCTATCACAATAATGTGAAATGAATTACTAATCAACAATATAAATGCATGTAATATTCAATGCGTAGCCACATTTTGTTAGGTGGTGAACTGTTTTTTAGTTATCAAGAAATTTTTCCAGGCAACCCTTTCTTTTTGTTTTCCCTAACTTGTTGCAGTTTGTATACCTGTGATATACTGTCAGGTCGTATTCTAATTTTGTCAGCATATATATATACTATTGTCAAACTTCTTGTTATCGGATATAGATTTCATATATGAAAACTTGTGCAGGTCTATGACTCATTTAGCAGAGGAGATCCCATTATTGACTCATCAGCATCGAGCCGATACGATATGGCGTCAGTCGGTATGAATTATTTACTTATAATCGATATTTGAATACTACACAAACACTGTAGTTGTTACATAATATAATGTGAAACTGTAAATGTTTGTCCATGGATCATCCTATTTGGACATTTCAATGGCTTAGACAAATTTCCCCAAGTGTAAATGTTAGTCCATAGAGAGAGAACGAAGAAGATTATATTAAATGGACCGCTAGCTTAACCTAAAAAAAAAAAAAAATGGTTAAAAAGTTGATAATTGTAATGACCCTCACACTGATTACCGATTAATTACTGATTATGGCTAAACTGAGACTGATTGTGACTGGTAATTAAAGTAATTGAACTGACGGAATTACGGAACTGACTGACTGAATCTGAACTGAATCGATTGAATATATATATGTGTTTGAATTGCATTCTATCTGTTTGACTGTGTGATTATCTGTTTATGTTTATATGCTTAAACTGCTAATTGAAGGCCTTATCGACGGCCGAACCGGAAATCGATTAGTGTTTCATGATCAGTAGGATTTATACGATTTTATGGTGTATTGAAGTAAAATGTGATTTGGTACGATTAAATTAGATTAAAATAGGTTAAATTGCATTGCGCACTTATTTACATTTTTGCCACCAATAGTGGGCCACTTACTTAGCACCTTTGAGTCTTATTACACTTGGTCAAAACACATTTCACCAGCCATTTTGAGTACACCACCGATTTAGAGAGAGAGAGAGCTAGGAGAGTGTGATTTCATCTCTAATTGGCTTGGAAGTTGGTAGAAGTGAAGGAAATTGAAGCTTGAGTGCATAATTGAGCCTCCATATCTCTAATTCAAGACTTAAGGTAGATTCATTGCCCCCTTGTTTATGTGTTGAGTTGATTTCTTGCATGGTTTAGAGGGAGTTGTAGTCTAGAGCCAATTTATGGCTCTAGTTGTGGTGTTGAAGCTTAATTGTTGCATGCATGTACATATATTGAAGTTTTGAGGTTATAGTTCATGTTTCCTCACATGCATGTCCATATTTTAGGAATGGACCATGATTTCATCTTGTTTTGCAAAGGTTGGGCTCATTAGAGCATGTATGAAGCTTTGACTTGTTTTGAATTCATGCATGTCATGTTTGAAGATTGTTCATGAAAAATGGGTTTGAAATTGAGGTTGTTTGAACCTACCCTTGGGCCTTGATTTTACAAATTGAGCTTTTAATCATGTTATAGTATGAGTTGTCAAAGGTTTTCCAGAAAATGGGCCCAAAAGGATTGAATTTGGTGTTTGAAAACTTGGTTTTTGGCTTGGAGGTGCAATCTGGGTTTTTCCAGATTTTGCACTCCCGCTCGAGTGGGGGGAAGTGGCGCTCGAGCGGGGAATTCGAGCATCCAGTACTTTGCACTGCATTGCAGTCCGCTCGAGCGGGGTATTTGGCGCTCGAGCGGGACCTTGTGTCTTGCGCTCGAGCGGCTATCGAGCGCCCAATCGAGCGTGATTTTTGAGCATCCAGTACTTTTTGGTCCGCTCGAGCGGGAAAGTTTACGCTCGAGCGGGGACCTTTATTGCATGTCCGCTCGAGCGGGGAAACCTGCGCTCGAGCGGGACTCTGTTTTTCTGAAAATTCTGAAAATGTTTTCTGAGTACATCTTCGCATCCTCTTTCCATCCTAGGCATTCCTAGGGCATATTTTGGGCATCTTAAAGAGGATATAGATGTAGAACCACACCGAGACAAATTAGGGATTAAGTTATTATCTTTCCCAACTGTGTAGCTTAGTGTGTGTTCTATCTGTAAACTGTGTAAGGTTGGCTTTCCGAGGAGACGCTCTAGATCACTGTAGCCCAGAACTCTGTGAGTAACAATTGTGTAAAGATATGTTCAAAATGTTTATCTTCTGAATACTGAACAGAACTGTTTACTGAACTGATATTGTTTACTGAATGAATGTATGTCCTATATTCTGAACTGTACTGTGGCATCCTTAGCACCTACTGTTTACTGTTACTGTTACAAAGATCTCTGTCGGCTCCCTTGTGGAACCATTACTGTTTACTGATTGATGGCCATCATTACTGTTCGGTCTTTTAAGACCTACTGTTACTGTTATGCTAATGGATGTACCACATATGACTGTTTACTGTACTGAACAACTGATATACTGATTGAATTGAACTGTTTTCATTACTGTAAGGACAATCATTCTAAACCTCTTTACGCATTATGTTATTCACTGGGCTTTAGCTCACTGCTTATATATATATGTAGGTGTACAGGCACCGGACCAATGCTAGAGGCGTCGGGGTAGATTCCCAGTTTTGTCAAGCCAACCAATGTGCCTCACTGCAAGGTTCCGAGCCTGCCAAGCTAAGGCTTAGGGGTGTTTTAGTTTTCCCCCTCCTGCACTGTTTTGTTTACTGTATAGACTGTGTAGACTGCACTGTACTGGTTAATAGGGACTTGATCCCTGTTCTGAATGTTTGTAAATGTTCTGCATACTGTTCTGTACCGTATATATATATATATATATATGTGAATGTATGAAAAATCTTTTTGGCATACAGACTGTCATAGCTCATTGGACATTGTTTTTATTACTGTGTTGGCTTCCGCTATGCCCCTGTACTCTGTTATACTGTCTTACTGTTAAGCAGGCCTTCGGTAATCTCGGATTACTGGCCAGTTACGGTGCTAAACCCATAGGGGCGGGTTTGGGTCGTGACAGAGTGGTATTAGAGCCAGGTTAACCACGAGTTATACCGCACACACGTGTCCGAATGAGCTATAGAGTGTCCTAGAAAAGCGATTAGGGCATTACATGAGCATGATAAGTGTGTGGTTATGACATGACTGACTATGTGCTAATGTGTTAAACTGTTTAAGTATGCAATTGTTTATGTTTATACTTGTTATAACTGCTTATAGTGAAATGGATAATACAAATGAATCTGAATCCTCATCTACGGAGGCAAGAATGGCAAGAATGGAAAGAATGATGGAACTGATAACTGCTAGACTTGAGCAACAACAGAATCAACAGCCTCCACCTCCTCCTCCGGTACAGCTGGAACCGAATGTGAATGTGAATGATGGGGATATAATTGCTCTCACCCAGAAGTTCAGCAAACTGAAACCGCCATCCTTTCAGGGAGGCCTTGAACCGTTAAAGGCTGAAGCTTGGGTTCTTGAGACCGAAAAATTGTTTGAGGTTTTTCCATGTTCTGAGGCACATAAAGTGCTGTTGGCTACCTTTACTCTGCAAGAGGAAGCAAGAAGGTGGTGGATGCTTACCCGTGAGGACAACACTGTTATGACTTGGGCTCAATTCAAAGTAGCCTTCTTTGAAAAGTACTTCCCTCAATGTGTCAGGGATAGGAAAGTGACTGAATTTGAACAACTGAGGCAGGGCACCATGTCCGTTGCCGAATATGAAACAAAGTTCACCGGGCTTGCTAGATATGCACCACATATGGTGGACACTGATTACAAGAAGGCCAGAAGGTTTGAAGGCGGCCTGAATGTTGCAATACTAGACAGAATAAATGTTTTAAAGCTACCGACCTATGTGGGTGTTCTTGACTGAGCATTGATGGCCGAGTCGAACATCGAAGCTGTGAAACAATCTGAAACACCGGCGTCTGAATGGCGTGGTAAAAGACAGAATTTCAAATTCAAGAAACGCAAGCATAATCAATCGAACAAAAAACAAAACACAGGGTCAACGACTACTTCTAGTCAAGGAAACCGTTCCTTTCCGCCCTGTTCCGAATGTGGTAGGAACCATAAGGGAGTTTGTTATAAAATTTCAGGTGCTTGTTACAGGTGTGGCAAGGTGGGCCACATGGTAAAAGATTGCCCTTCCACTGCTCCAGGCAATAGTAAAGCTGCAGGCAGTGCCGCAGCATCGACTGTAGCACCAAAGCCTAACCCCAAAGCTACCGGGAAAGAGCCTATGAGGCAGGGCCGAGTGTTCGCCCTAGTACCGGGAGACGTGCAAAATACTGAAACTGTTGTGTCAGGTATCCTCTCTATTTGTGCTCAAAATGCATATGTACTGATTGATTCGGGGTCTACACACTCATATGTATCGCATGCTTTTTCACGGAAATTGAATAGACCCTTAGAACCTATGAACTATCTGCTAGCTGTATCATCACCCGTAGGAGGATCCATGACATGTGCTTATATGTATCCTGCTTGTGAGATTATTGTTGGGGATATGCATCTGTTTATTGATTTACTGCCATTAAACATTGATCATTTTGATGTAATATTGGGGATGGACTGGTTACAAAAATATCATGCTACCATTGACTGTGTGACAAAACAAGTTGTTTTCCGTCCACCTGGTTTACCCGAATTTGTATTTAATGGGGTTGGAGTAGTATCTTCTCCGTATTTGATTTCTTCTGTGAAAGCCGTTAAATTGATTAGAAAGGGGTGTAAAGGATATCTGTGTTCTGTACTGACTGTATCTACTGATGATAATGTTAAAACTGATGCGAACTGTATTCCTATAGTCAGAGAATTCCCAGATGTATTTCCAGATGATCTGCCAGGGGATTTGATTGACAGGGAGATTGAATTCACCGTTGATGTAATTCCGGGAACACAGCCTGTATCGAAAGCTCCTTACCGAATGGCTCCAACTGAATTGAAAGAATTGAAAGTGCAACTGCAAGAACTATTAGACAAGAAGTTTATCAGGCCTAGTACTTCACCGTGGGGCGCACCGGTTTTGTTTGTGAAAAAGAAAGACGGCTCATTGAGACTGTGCATTGACTACCGTGAACTGAACAAGGTAACTGTGAAAAATAAATATCCATTACCGCGTATTGATGACTTATTTGATCAGTTACAGGGTGCTCAAGTGTTTTCCAAGATTGATCTCAGATCGGGGTACCATCAACTGAAAGTTAAACCAAGAGACATTGATAAAACTGATTTTAGAACGAGGTATGGACATTACGAATTTTTAGTTATGCCTTTTGGAGTTACCAATGCACCTGCAGCATTTATGGACCTCATGAATAGAATCTTTAAACCGTACCTTGATGACTTTATTGTGGTATTCATTGATGACATATTGATTTACTCCAAAAGTATAGAACAACATGAACATCATCTGAGACTTGCCCTGCAGACCCTAAGAGAACAGAAACTGTATGCTAAACTGTCTAAATGTGAGTTTTGGCTTGATCATGTTATGTTTTTGGGGCATGTTGTTAGCAAAGATGGAATTTCTGTTGATCCGCAGAAAATTGAAGCTGTAGTGAACTGGCCTAGACCAACAAATGTGACAGAAGTCCGAAGCTTTTTGGGATTGGCTGGCTATTACAGAAGGTTTGTCAAAGATTTCTCCAAAATTGCCTTACCATTGACTCAGTTAACTCAGAAGGGGACATCATTTGACTGGACCGACCAAAAGGAATCAGCGTTCCAAGAGTTGAAAACTCGACTCGTGACTGCACCGGTTCTTACCTTACCTTCAGGTACGGATGGTTATACTGTATTTAGTCATGCTTCTCATAAGGGTTTGGGGTGTGTTTTAATGCAGAATGAGAGAGTAATTGCCTATGCTTCCCGACAACTGAGACCTCATGAAAAGAACTACCCGACCCATGATCTGGAACTTGCAGCAGTAGTGTTTGCACTGAAAATCTGGCGTCACTATCTGTACGGGGCAACATGTGAAGTGTATACCGACCACAAGAGTCTGAAATATTTCTTCACCCAGAAAGAACTGAACATGAGACAGCGGAGATGGCTAGAACTGATTAAAGATTACGACCTACAGATTCTATATCATCCGGGAAAAGCCAACACCGTTGCCGATGCACTGAGCCGGAAATCGATTGCAAATTTAGCTTGTTTGCTCACTGGACAGAAAGAGTTGCTTTGTGACCTTGAAAAATCTGAAATTGAAGTTGTTTTGAGAGAACAAGGTGGAACAATAGCTGCTATTTCTGCTCAACCGGCATTGATCGAAGAAATTAAGAGAAACAGCAACGGATGACTTCTTGAGGAAGATCATCGAAGAAAGAGAATCTAAACCGAGACCGGGGTTCAAATTTGAAAGCAATGTACTGAAATTTCAAGAAAGACTGTGTGTACCGAATGACACTGAACTGAAAAGAAGAGTTCTGCAAGAGGGCCACAACTCAAAATTTTCTATTCATCCGGGGAATACGAAAATGTACCAAGATCTGAAACAGAACTTTTGGTGGCCGGGAATGAAGAAAGAAATTGCCGACTATGTGTCAAAATGTCTTCATTGCCAACAAGTTAAAGCGGAACATCAGCGACCCGCAGGCTTACTGCAACCCTTACCCATACCGGAGTGGAAATGGGAGCATATCACGATGGATTTTATCGTTGGATTGCCTCGCTCCAGAAAAGGTATGGATTCAATTTGGGTTATTGTTGATAGACTGACCAAATCTGCTCACTTTTACCTGTCAAGACAATTTATAATGCGGACAAGTTGGCTGTAATTTATATTGATGAAATTGTTAGACTGCATGGAGTGCCTGTGTCCATTGTTTCTGACAGGGATTCGAAGTTTACATCGAGGTTTTGGCAAAGCCTACAGACTGCATTGGGTACTGAATTGAGACTGAGTAGTGCCTATCATCCTCAGACAGATGGCCAGTCAGAGAGGACCATCCAAACTCTGGAGGATTTATTGAGAATGTGTGTCCTTGATTTCCAAGGAAACTGGAAAAGTCACTTGCCGTTGGCTGAATTCGCCTACAATAACAGTTTTCATTCAAGTATTAGTATGGCGCCTTTCGAGGCATTGTATGGCAGAAAATGTAGATCTCCGATTTGCTGGGCAGAAGTTGGAGATGGGCCTTTGCTTGGGCCCGAGATTGTGTATGAAACGACTGAAAAAGTGAAATTGATTCAACAGAGACTGAAAACTGCACAGAGCCGACAGAAAAGTTATGCAGATGTTAGAAGACGAGACCGAGAATATGAAGTGGGTGATCACGTGTTTGTGAAAGTGACACCAATGAAAGGCCAGACTCGTTTTGGAGTCAAAGGCAAGTTAGCGCCGAGATATGTCGAACCGTATGAGGTTATTGAGAAAATCAATCCGGTGGCGTATCAAGTTGCGCTTCCTCCTGAAATGGAGCATATGCACAATGTTTTCCACATCTCTATGTTGAGAGACTATCTCCGGGATCCATTCCATGTGATTGAGCCTACTCGAGTAGTGTTAAGTGACGACTACACTTACGAGGAACGGCCTATACAGATTGTAAACAGACGGATTAAGAAATTGAGGAACAAAGAGATCCCGTTAGTGAAAGTTGACTGGCAAAACCATGGTGGCGTGTATGCTACTTGGGAAAGGGAAGACGACATGGCTAAAAGATATCCTGAATTGTTCCCACTGAATCCTGTTTTCTTCCAGAATGAAGGTAATTCGAGTTTAGAGGACTAAACTCTTTTTAAGGAGGGGAGACTGTAATGACCCTCACACTGATTACCGATTAATTACTGATTATGGCTAAACTGAGACTGAATGTGACTGATAATTAAAGTAATTGAACTGACGGAATTACTGAACTGACTGACTGAATCTGAACTGAATCGATTGAATATATATATGTGTTTGAATTGCATCCTATCTGTTTGACTGTGTGATTATCTGTTCATGTTTATATGCTTAAACTGCTAATTGAAGGCCTTATCGACGGCCGAACCGGAAATCGATTAGTGTTTCATGATCAGTAGGATTTATACGATTTTATGGTGTATTGAAGTAAAATGTGATTTGGTACGATTAAATTAGATTAAAATAGGTTAAATTGCATTGCGCACTTATTTACATTTTTGCCACCAATAGTGGGCCACTTACTTAGCACCTTTGAGTCTTATTACACTTGGTCAAAACACATTTCACCAGCCATTTTGAGTACACCACCGATTTAGAGAGAGAGAGAGAGCTAGGAGAGTGTGATTTCATCTCTAATTGGCTTGGAAGTTGGTAGAAGTGAAGGAAATTGAAGCTTGAGTGCATAATTGAGCCTCCATATCTCTAATTCAAGACTTAAGGTAGATTCATTGCCCCCTTGTTTATGTGTTGAGTTGATTTCTTGCATGGTTTAGAGGGAGTTGTAGTCTAGAGCCAATTTATGGCTCTAGTTGTGGTGTTGAAGCTTAATTGTTGCATGCATGTACATATATTGAAGTTTTGAGGTTATAGTTCATGTTTCCTCACATGCATGTCCATATTTTAGGAATGGACCATGATTTCATCTTGTTTTGCAAAGGTTGGGCTCATTAGAGCATGTATGAAGCTTTGACTTGTTTTGAATTCATGCATGTCATGTTTGAAGATTGTTCATGAAAAATGGGTTTGAAATTGAGGTTGTTTGAACCTACCCTTGGGCCTTGATTTTACAAATTGAGCTTTTAATCATGTTATAGTATGAGTTTTCAAAGGTTTTCCAGAAAATGAGCCCAAGAGGATTGAATTTGGTGTTTGAAAACTTGGTTTTTGGCTTGGAGGTGCAATCTGGGTTTTTCCAGATTTTGCACTCCCGCTCGAGTGGGGGGAAGTGGCGCTCGAGCGGGGAATTCGAGCATCCAGTACTTTGCACTGCATTGCAGTCCGCTCGAGCGGGGTATTTGGCGCTCGAGCGGGACCTTGTGTCTTGCGCTCGAGCAGCTATCGAGCGCCCAATCGAGCGTGATTTTTGAGCATCCAGTACTTTTTGGTCCGCTCGAGCGGGAAAGTTTACGCTCGAGCGGGGACCTTTATTGCATGTCCGCTCGAGCGGGGAAACTTGTGCTCGAGCGGGACTCTGTTTTTTTGAAAATTCTGAAAATGTTTTCTGAGTGCATCTTCGCATCCTCTTTCCATCCTAGGCATTCCTAGGGCATTTTGGGCATCTTAAAGAGGATATAGATGTAGAACCACACCGAGACAAATTAGGGATTAAGTTATTATCTTTCCCAACTGTGTAGCTTAGTGTGTGTTCTATCTGTAAACTGTGTAGGGTTGGCTTTCCGAGGAGACGCTCTAGATCACTGTAGCCCAGAACTCTGTGAGTAACAATTGTGTAAAGATATGTTCAAAATGTTTATCTTCTGAATACTGAACTGAACTGTTTACTGAACTGATATTGTTTATTGAATGAATGTATGTCCTATATTCTGAACTGTACTGTGGCATCCTTAGCACCTACTGTTTACTGTTACTGTTACAGAGATCTCTGTCGGCTCCCTTGTGGAACCATTACTGTTTACTGATTGATGGCCATCATTACTGTTCGGTCTTTTAAGACCTACTGTTACTGTTATGCTAATGGATGTACCACATATGACTGTTTACTGTACTGAACAACTGATATACTGATTGAATTGAACTGTTTTCATTACTGTAAGGACAATCATTCTAAACCTCTTTACGCATTATGTTATTCACTGGGCTTTAGCTCACTGCTCATATATATATGTAGGTGTACAGGCACCGGACCAATGCTAGAGGCGTCGGGGTAGATTCCCAGTTTTGTCAAGCCAACCAATGTGCCTCACTGCGAGATTCCGAGCCTGCCAAGCTAAGGCTTAGGGGTGTTTTAGTTTTCCCCCTCCTGCACTGTTTTGATTACTGTATAGACTGTGTAGACTGCACTGTACTGGTTAATAGGGACTTGATCCCTGTTCTGAATGTTTGTAAATGTTCTGCATACTGTTCTGTACCGTATATATATATGTGAATGTATGAAAAATCTTTTTGGCATACAGACTGTCATAGCTCATTGGACATTGTTTTTATTACTGTGTTGGCTTCCGCCATGCCCCTGTACTCTGTTATACTGTCTTACTGTTAAGCAGGCCTTCGGTAATCTCGGATTACTGGCCGGTTACGGTGCTAAACCCATAAGGGCGGGTTTGGGTCGTGACAATAATCATCAAGTTTAACAATTACCCCAAGTTCATGCTTACGATGAAATAAAGGACTTTTAAATACAATTCCTAAAATAAAAGAAGAAATAAATATCACAAACAAAATTCTTTTTTATAGAGGTTGAATTCATAATCTTATAGCACAAAATAATATTATATAATCATCAAATCAGAAGTCCTAGTTCATCACCCATTACCTACTCAAAAAATTATTAAATAATCCAATTTCAGCGACTCATAGTACCATCGCAGTGTGGAAAACTAGATCTGTCTACTTCCTTACTTGAACAACATTATTTCAATTGATAAATTTCAATAAATTTTTTTTAAAATAGGTGGAGTTTGCCCTTTCAAAAATAGTTAAGTGTTGTAACAGCGGGAACCACCCGCTGGTTTTTGGAATTCATGGTACGAACTGTTTTCACACTATTAACCCACATTGACTTTTTCAATTTTTATGAGACGATTTTCAGTATAATTTACATGAATTGTTTGTAGTTTTTTTTTTTTTTGACTATAATTTCAGAGTTGCGTATTGGCCTGTTGGTGCAACTTTTATTTTTAAATAAGTTGAAAAAGTTAATTACCATAATTTTAGCGAAATAATGCTTTCGGCATCTTTTTTATTACTAACCTTTAACTTACAATAAACTGTACCAAATAAACACATGAAGGGGTTCGTTTGAGATGTGGGTTGACTTTTTGGCTATTTTAACCTGGGGCTAAAAAGCCTCACTTGGGATAGGCTTTTTGGCTTTTGTAAAAGATAAAATGAAATGAATATTGTTTAGATGTAACATTTTGTGTTATTGGCTTTTTAGCCTATTTTGTCTTTTTGCCATGGCGAACGAAGGACCAGTTGTTCATTCCTTCTCTTCTACCTAGTTAATAGAGTGAGTCAACATTATTTCTTGTCAAAATTGTCATCACGTAAGTAGTTGGGAACATTAAATAAATAACACCACATGATACTCTTGGATGACTCAATAATTATCCTTGCTAGCTGGCTAATTATGTAGTACTCTAGGAGAAAAATATGTTGATTCACTTTTGTTAAATAATTAAGAAATAATAAATAATTCACTTAATATGTTATGATTTCTCATTTGTTGATTCATCTATGAAGCGTTTTGCCAATTCCGAATAACATAATCTTCTACTTGCCAGCAATTTCTTATTTTATATTTTCACTGTCCTAAAAATTATATAAAATAAGAACACAAACAATTTCAATTATTGACAAAGTGACTATTTTAGCTTGTTCGTTTACTTAAATAACTTTTAACTTATTTGATACTACAAGAACTTGCATTAATATAGTTCGAACGACATTTTTCATTTCAAAATAAAGGACTTTAAACTCTTCAAAATATATTCATTATATGTTATATTAGTCTGTAATATTTCATTGTATTCGTTTGATCCCCAACTTATTTAATTCTTATCTCAATGATGAAATGACAGCTTAGTTATATTTTACGCCCTTCTAATTTAACTAAAAACCACATAAACCCCCATTGCAGTCTACAGTGAAGGGTACAACCCAGCTTCGTTAACAGGTGTACCAAACATTCTAAAACTTATATTAGTTTTGATGGAGCCTTTTATTTCTATGTCATGACACTGCAAATCTGTGTCTGTATGTATTTATCTTTGTACATTTACACCACTTATGCACTATGCACCACTAAAATGTTGGTTATCTCACCCACTGTTTCAGTTAATAGAAGATGGGTTCATTATGAAAATTCAATTGTCATTTGTACAAGCATTATGTCTCTTACACACAACGTTGTCTTGTGCAGGCGAAAGATCAGCCGAAATTGAAATGCTGACGATCTGATTCGGGCTTATGGGACACCGCCTTGGACCATAGAGTCCTACGTTGCCTACTCCGTGCGGGGTTCTACGGGATGTATCGGATCGGACCTATTCGATTGGACCACCATCTCGTTACAACTCTCGTAGAGAGGTGGCGCATAGAGACGCGCACATTTCATTTTCCTGTTGGAGAGTCCACAGTTACATTACAAGATGTGGCTATTCTATTTGGCCTACGGGTTGACGGACACGCAGTCACAGGAAAAGACCCAGGAATAAGTTGGATGATTTGATAGCGCTATGTGTGGAGTTGTTAGGAGCAGCACCTACACAAGAAGACTTCATAGGCTCATCACTTAAGTTGAAATGGATATCAGAGCATTTCCGTCACCTTCCACATGATGCATCCGATGAGACGGTTCATCATTATGCTCGAGCCTATATTTTGTGGCTTATTGGGGGGGTACTCGTCCCCGATAAGTCACAAAATATAGTCAAGATGATGTTTTTACCACTGCTTAGAGACTTTGACTGTATCCAGGAGTACAGCTGGGGTGGTGCCACATTGGCATGTTTGTACAGGATGTTGTGTCGGGCAACTAAGGTTGATACAAAAGAGATAGCTGGCCCACTAGTGTTATTACAAGTGAGTTGCAATGACTTGTAGTTTTATCTCATATTCTCAATTGCCATGTTTTCTAAAGCGCCTACTGTAATAAATTAATAATGGCATCATTCATTGTAGGTTTGGGCGTGGGAGAGATTGAGCAGGATCGCCCCTAGTCGGAAGTCGAACATTGCTGCTGGCGAGCGTGCCATAGGGGAGGGCGACCAGCTGTTACCACCTGGCCTGCGAGCTTGCAGGTGGAGGGTTCCCTTCAGCCATGAGGTGATATCGACTAATGTCGGTGTCATCTTCCGGGACCAGTTCGACCGCATGGTGGAGGGGGAGGTTTGTAATTTGTTCATGTGAATTTACCCATTTTTTTGTTTGTAACCTCCGTTGTACGAATAGATCTCTAAATTATTGCATTGCTATTGCAGTTCATATGGGAGCCTTACGGGACGGAGGATGACATCATGACCAGCTTCCCATCGTATTGTACTGTTGGTCGAGACATATGGATGGCGCGAGTACCACTTATATGCTTCGATATCATTGACTGGCATCTCCCCAACCGGGTGCTTAGACAATTTGGACAAGTTCAGAGTGTACCTGATCGCTTTGACGCCCACTTGGCTATGTATTTTAGAGATAGGCGTGGCAAAATGACCATTGATTGGGCAAAGGAATACCAGACATTTGTTGGTGAGTGGAACAACCGACGCAACACCATTGTCCATGCTGAGAGGAGCAATGAAGTGCTTACATCTTCGAACCCATACATGTTATGGTTTCGCCGTCATACACGTCTAGTACTTAGTAATCCGAGTGACATTGCTGCCTTCGGATACCAAGGCGTCGGGGGTAGTTTAGAGGGATTGGTAAGTTCTTTATATTCTCCAAAACAACATTTGCTTAAGTTTGTGTATGTTTGTTATTTGGCATAGATGGTTATGTAACACAGCTACCATTACATTACAGGTTTGTAGAGTTACGAGGGCATATCACATGGCAGACACTGCCCATATTACACGCGATGCTAGAGAGGGATTGGATGCCATTGCCGAGATACGGGAGTTATTGTACGATGGTTTGCAACAGGCACACCGACGTGACCGACTAGATTTCGGCCACTTTGGCGAGGATCCTTATATGGGGGTAGATATTACAGTGACATCAATGCCGCACCCGAATATGCCATCCACTGAGCCATCGACATCAATGCCATCGACATCAATGCCTCCACCGCATCCTACCGCACGTCATGCACATCAATCGGACTATTTTGATATGGAACACTTTGGTGAGGGGCCTTCCATGGGCCTGTCCCCTCATGGTCCATCTACAGCAATGCATACACCGCAGACTTCCCTACCTGAATGTACCAATTACACATCCCAGTTTGCCCCTGAGGTAGATCCTCTAATGTCTGAACATACTTCCACACACCATGGCCATATATTGGACCCCTCCTGGTCACCACCCCCATATAGGACAGCGGTTGGTACCCCGGTGACTCCCTTAGCACCACTGTCTACTACATGTCTGTCTACTATGATTCCCTCTGCGTCGACATTGACCGCACCCGACCCTTTCACAGTACCATCATCTCCTACCCCACCATCATCTCCTACACCACATATAACCTTCACCTACCATGTTGATCCACTCATTACCCATGACTTCCACATTGACGGGGAGGGGGAGGGCCAGGTCCATGCACCTGCCAGAGGGATAGGTAGGGGTAAAGGTTGTGGCGGCCATTGTGGTGTAAGTAGAGGTCGAGGGCGAGGGCGACGCCAAGCAATAGACCATGACAATAAATGCAGCGGATGATGGCGTTTCACAGCTTAGTGTCGTATGTGAAGGTGTGCCGGAGGTGGTATCAAATGATTGTACTGCAGCCATTGGTGATGTGCAGCCAGCTTCTACAGAAGCGGGCGAGGGAGTCGTACGTGCGGCAGCGCAAGATATACTGAGAGTATATAGTAAGAGACCCAGGAGACAAACCCATGGAAGGGGTTATGGAACAGGGGGAAAATTAGGACATTAGGAACAACCAGCATTGGTAAGTATATTCAAACATTATGTTCAGGTGGTGTTTTCACTTGGATTAGTCTACATTGTTTAAGTTGTGGCTTAGTATATAGTTCTGGTTTTTGGCTTATCTTATCTTGTAATTGTGGCTTATTTTATAAGATTCTAGATGCTGATGCTGCTGCTATTTTTGTTACTGTTTTGAAGGAACGGGTAGCTGGTTGCTGTGTTGCTGGTTGCTGGTTGCTGGTTGCTTGCTGTTTCTTCATTCTGGTTGCTGCCGGCTGTGTGTTGCTGCTGCTAGCTTGCATCAATGAGCTGATAATTGGGTATGAATTTTATGGTCTTTTGCAGTGTGCATGATGCACATACTTATGCATTGAACATTTTTACTCAGAGCTAATGTTGCTGAACCCTTGTTTTTTGAAGCTTGGAACTGGGTTGCGCATCATGATGGCAAAAAGAAATCTCTCCCTAGTCATAACATTTGCCTTCCTTTCATGTAGATACCTTTGTAGCTCCTACCAAGAGGTTGTCTGTTGTATATTAGTAATAATTTTTTGCCCTTTATATACTTTTGTGCCATATGGAACAAAGTGTGTCATTTTTACCTACCAAGTATTCATTTTTTTTGTTTTTGTTTTTGCGCAGGTTAAATCTGTTGTGTTACGTACGCTGAATCGAGCCAGGTTAAATGTGGCTATAGATTTCTTCCTTAAGACAGGTTAGGACAAGTGCCCCACTCACCTGTGCTGATGGGGTTCTGTTGTTTGATCATCTCACTTAATCATCAAGTCCCATATGCACATAAAATGAAGGCCCTTTTCTGATATCCTGTGGCTTAATTGTGTTGTGTATTTATTTTGCAGGGAGAGTTCCAACACTGGAGGAGGGAAATAGGATGGAAAAAATATTCAGTTTTACGCAACTGGTAGTTAAGTTTTCTTTTCAACTATGATTCTCTTTGTTTTACTGTATTCTGATCCATTTTTTCTTTGATAACATTGCTTAACAGTCATACCGCAGATATTGCTGCTGGTAATAATGGGATTCCTGTTAGAGTGCATGGATATGAATTTGAGAAAGCGAGTGGAATGGCTCCCCGTGCCAGGTGAGGATAAAGATTTGATACTAACTTTTCATTACCCCTTTCCCCAATGCTAGTTTCAATAGCAAATCCTTTTGTTCATGTGTTCAGAATTGCTGTGTACAAGGCACTATACAGGCTTTTTGGAGGGTTTGTTGCTAATGTGGTTGCTGTTATTGAGCAGGTAAACGGATATGTGGATACTGAGTTCAAAAATAGGAGATGCTAATACTAGACTTTTATTTTTCAAATGTTCACTCTAAATGATTTTCTTCACATGGTTCAAACCCTCAATAGTTCTTCGTTTAGAACCATACAACACCGAAGCTATTCACCACTCAGTTCTGAAGTAGTAAGTATAGCATTTGATTTTTTGTTATGATTTTCTGAATCATTTTAGTAATCATACTTCGCTGCTATTCTAGAAATGCAACATTTCAATATTCAAGATTCAGGTTTTAGTTGAGAAGTGTTGGGACTTGTTTAAAATTAAACACTTGTGTGCATAAAAATGGTGATCAAAATATCTATACTCTTAGGAAGGATTTGGCAATCTGCGAGTATTTTTTGATTTATTTTTTGGCAATCTGCGAGGATTTGGTAAATAACTAATGGGAACTTTAATTTATTTTTTGGTGGTCAAACCTTGCTTTGGGGATTGTATCTTAAATTAATGAGCAATGAGGGACATTTCTACTGTAAAATTCAAGGCTTGTTTGGTTGTGTTTTTGTTTTGTTCATTTTTGTTCTTCATGTTTTTGGAAACAAAAACAATGAAAAGTTTGAAAGCATCCATTCTTTTTTAATATCATTTTCATTTTGTGCAGAAACATTATTCAAGAATTTGAAAACAATTTTTTTGGAGTTTAAAAAACAGTTTGCCAAACAAATTTTATGTATTTCTAAAAACTGGAAATAGAAAATAGAAAATGATAACCAACAAGCCCTAACAACTCTTTGTTTTAATGATGAAAATAAAGTTCATGGTAAATAATATTTGTCTATATAAAGTGGTTATCTAATGGGAGGAATGTGCCCTGCATACTCTCTCTCTCTCTCTCTCTCTCATTATGTGTGTTTGTTTGTTTGTTGGTTTGTGTACTTGTTTATACAATGTGACATGTGATTGATCAGAACATCCCTATATGCTCTCTTTTCTGTTAATCTGCTGTGCTATTCCTTGTCTGCTCTAGCTTACCTTGGGGAAGCATGTGAAATAAGGGCAGAGACAGTGCTTTAGAAATGAAGATATAAGATTGCTGCTATAGTGCCATTGAATCTCTGGCTAGAGTGCTGCTGCTTTTTTTTTTTTGATATAATTGTACTTAATGTAGAAAAAGCTAGCATTTTTTCAAGATTGTTTTATTTGTTAATTTATTAGTAAATCATTATACTAATTACCACAAGATTGTACAGAATCACGTGGAGGGATTTCTTTTGACATATATATGGTTCCTTGGAGTTGCTAATGTTAAATGTTTTGTTGTTTTAGGTTTATGAGGAGCTTGTTCAAGCTATCAAAGATGCAGAGCAATGGCTCCTTCAGTTGAAACGTGCAAGGTTGCTGCGAGAGGTGGATTCGGTTCTAGATAGTTCCAAGTATGTCGCTGATGATGTCAAAGTGGAGCCCCTTGATCCAACACAAGTTGAAGCAGAACCACTTGCGGATCTAAGTTATTCTGTTGGATCTAAGTGTAGAATCCGCCACACTGATGGACGTTGGTATGATGGTCTGATTTTTGGGTTGGAAGGTTATAATTCAGCGAAGATTTCTTTCCTCACACCAACATCTGAAAACATGTTGGTGAGTCTAATCTTCTGTCTTGTTTATTTTTCCTTTATTGTAGTTACAACATCTGCTTTTAAATTGACCCTTCTAGTTTAACTTGTTTATTTATTGAATTATATATATTCTGGATGCCGATCTTTGGTTGAGTAGATTCTGTTAGAGAAAAATCTGCTATTAAGATCTTATTGCATTCCCAGTGTATCATAACTTCTGGTAGACGATAGCGAACATTGGTTTACTCTTTCAAAAGCTTCAAGATGATATCCTATGAGTTTGAGTAGAACAAAAGTTATTGACCTTAATGAAATGCTAATTTTCAGATGAAGTTTAAAATATTCGAGTTAACAGATCTCTCTCTCTCTATATATATATATGTGTGTGTGTGTGTAGCGTATACAGTAATGCTTTTAATTAGGTTTTTTTGCACTACACTAAAAAACATTTCTTTGTTCTGTTCTTGGACTTTGTGAGATGACTTTCAGATAAGGCGAATGTATTTAGGAACGTGTTATACAGTTTCCAACTTTAATACTAAGTTGCATAAACATTGTACACTGTCATACATGAACAAATATGAGTGCAATGGTGACCCTGTCCTACGTAGTGTCAACAGCCAAAAGAAAATCACAAATGGGTTAACATAGACATCTCTATTATTAAATAAAGTGAATCTTATTTTTTTTCTTCATTCGGCTTTTGTTCTTTCATTGCTTTATATTGAATGTGTACTTTGGACTTTGTCAGGTGGCATAGAGGTTGGCCGAGGAGAAATTGTTTTGGGATTTGTTTCGGGTTATGTTGGGGAGTTTGGAGATTAAATATCATTGGGTTGGTTGGGAGATTGTTTGTGCTCCAGTTTGGAGAATAGGTTTGGGTGGCTATTTTTAATAGAACACTCTTGGGTAAATGTTTGTGGATATTTTCATTTGAAAAAGGATAAGTATTGGACTTGGATAAATGTGGTCATGGCTAAATAAGGGAGTTACTGGGGGAGATTGGAACTTACAGGAAGTGACAATGTCTCATGGGGTAGGACTTTGGAAGGGTATTCATCAGGTTTGGGATGACTTCTCGAGATTTGTAAGTTTTAGGGTGGGAAACAGATAGAGTAAATTTTTAGAAGGATAGCTGACCTAGTGTTTGAGACCTTGGACGAAGATTTCCTTTCTATATTTCTTCTTGAGATAAATTATAGAGCTTAACATAAATTATATAAACTTTACACAAATTATAGTGCTTGCTTAGTTATTTCGGGTCACAGATGATTGAATAGGAATAGAGCTTAACAGTTGGTATGTTTTAGCCCCCGTCTGCTCTGATTCTGTTCATATGCATTAACTTTGCCGAAAACGCCTTCAACTTAACCAAAAAAAGGGCGTTAAGGGGGCAAAAATACGAAACAGCCCCCGAACTACCATATGGATGTCACGGTCACCTTCCCCATCATAAATAGGAGCTGTGACAACAGACGGAATTTAATTAGCCCGTGTAGGTTGGGAGTTAGAGCCGAAAACGCCTTAAACTTAACGGAAAAAGGGCCTTAAGGGGGCGAAAATACGAAACTGCCCCCGAACTACCGTATAGATGTCACGGCCACCTTCCCCATCATAAATAGGACCTGTGACAACAGACAGATTGTAATTAGCACGTGTAGGTTGGGTGTTAGAGCCGAAAACGCCTTAAACTTAACCGAAAAAGGGCGTTAAGAGGGCGAAACTGCGAAACAACCCCCAAACCACTGTTCGGATGTCACGGCCACCTTCCCCATCATAAATAGGAGCTGTGAAAATAGACGGAATTTAATTAGCCCGTGTAGGTTGGGAGTTAGAGCCGAAAACGCCTTAACCTTAACCGAAAAAGGGCCTTAAGGGGGCGAAAATACGAAACAGCCCCCGAACTACCGTATGGATGTCACGGCCACCTTCCCCATCATAAATAGGACCTGTGACAACAGACGGATTGTAATTAGCACGTGTAGGTTGGGAGTTAGAGCCGAAAATGCCTTAAACTTAACCGAAAAAGGGCGTTAAAAGGGCGAAACTGCGAAACAGCCCCCGAACCACCGTTTGGATGTCACGGCCACCTTCCCCATCATAAATACGAGCTGTGACAACAGACAGAATGTAATTAGCCCGTGTAGGTTGGGAGTTAGAGCCGAAAACGCCTTAAACTTAACCGAAAAAGGGCGTTAAGAGGGCGAAACTGCGAAACATCCCCCGAACCACCGTATGGATGTCACAGCCAACTTCCCCATCATAAATACGAGCTGTGACAATAGACGGAATTGAAGTAGCACGTGTAGGTTGGGAGTTAGAGCCGAAAACGCCTTAAACTGAACCGAAAAATGGCGTTAAGGGGGCAAAACTGCGAAACAGCCCCCGAACCACGTTACGGATGTCACGGCTACATTGCCTGTGACAAATAGGACTTGTGACAATAGACAAAATGTAATTAGCACGAGTAGGTTGGGAGTTAGAGCTGAAAATGCATTAAACTTAATCGAGAAATGGCGTTAACGGTGCGGAAAAGCAAAAAGGGCGTTAAGGGTGCGAAAAAGCTAATTGATAAACTCACTTTGTTGTTGTATAATTGATATTGTGTGTCATATCCTCATAAATCGTAATTTGCCTATTTTAGATGAAATAACAATATGTTAAGCTAAAAGGAATGATTGACTGATTTTTATTTATATAGTGTTGCTATATCACTTGGTATATTCGTTGTGTTATTGATCTAAATTCAACTGAGTTAGTTATCTAATTTTTTCCTTCTTCATAAGCTAAATTACTTGTTAAATAAATTGAACCACATTCTGTTTAAACAAAAATCAAGCTCTGCATTTTTTATTACTTACCTCACTGGTTTTTGTTGTAGATTGATTATGTTGCCATGGATACAGTGATGCTTTTGGGCCAGATTGATGATGTTTGCATGGGCGCAATTTACATTATATTTTTTCTTTATGGAAAACATGTACAGCTGATATGTTTTGTTATTACGTTTCTTTTTTTTTTTGTAGTTTGAATTGTAATTGTTGGTTCGGATAGTATATGTATTTGTTAGATTATACTATGTTTATGGATTCTTATTTTCTTTGATATGTACGGTTAATAGTTAAGTTGTGTATATGGTTGAAAATTGAATGGTACAGGTTGTGGAGAAATATTTTTATTGAATGGTTGAGAATTGAATGAATGAATGGATGGATGAATAATTTTGTATATGCACAGGTTACAGGTGACACAAAAAGTATTATTTCTTGTACTGTTATTTGGTGTTAGAACAGGTGTGTTGTTTTTTCTTAATGGGTTGAGCTTCGAAAATAAACTCCGCGTTAATGTTGAAAATTTACAGTAGGAGTGTCATGAAAATTTACCCCCACCAATTATCCCAGAAAATGAAATTAAAATAGAAATATAATATCATCAATCCAAGTAAACACAAAATCACAACAATGCTGCATTGCATAACAACAGTATATTGTACAAGTTCACATTAGAAAGATACAAAACTTAATGCACCATCTATTCCAATAGAACATGGAAAATGTTAGGGTGAGGAAAACAAATGCATTTCGACAGATAAAACAAAATTTGTTAGTTGGAGAAACAATCTCAAAGCCAAGTGGTTGGTCTAGTTGGGGGACTAATAAAGTTACGACAGACGAACTGCCGCCTTCAACAGCACAGAAAACAGAACAGGTAGCTCAGTCAAAAACTTCCCTTAACTAGGGCTCCTCAAATAGTGATCATCTTCTTAAAGAATTTCAATCTCCATCAGGAAAGACGAAAGAGTCGCATTTCGATTTCTGGAAGTCCAGTCAAAATGATGACTATGGTAAGGAATGGGGGGTTGACAAAAAACTAAACTTGGGGGCTGGAAAAACATTACCGAAAAATAAGTGGTTGGTCCAGTTGGGGGACTAATAAAGTTCAGACAGACGAACTACCGCCTTCAACAACACAAAAAACATAACAAATAGCTCAGTCAAAAGCTTCCCTTAACTGGGGCTCCTCAAATAGTGACCTCTACGTAAAGAATTTCAATCTCCATCAGGAAAGAAGAAAGAGTCACCTTCCAATTCCTGGAAGTCCAGTGAAAATGATGACTCTAGTAAGGAATGGGGGGGTTGACAGAGAACTAAATTTGGGGGCTGGACAAACATTACCCAAAAACAAGTGGTTGGTCCAGTTGGGGGACTAATAAAGTTCAGACAGACGAACTACCGCCTTCAACAACACAGAAAACAGAACAAGTAGCTCAGTCAAAAGCTTCCCTTAACTGGGGCTCCTCGAAATCGTGACCTCTATGTAAAGAATTTCAATCTCCATCAGGAAAGAAGAAAGAGTCACCTTCCAATTCCTGGAAGTCCAGTCAAAATGATGAGTCTAGTAAGGAATGGGGGGTTGACAGAGAACTAAACTTGGGGGCTGGACAAACATTACCCAAAAACAAGTAGTTGGTCCAGTTGGGGGACTAATAAAGTTCAGACAGACGAACTACCGCCTTCAACAACACAAAAAATAGAATAGGTAGCTCAGTCAAAAGCTTCCCTTAACTGGGGCTCCTCGAAATAGTGACCTCTACGTAAAGAATTTCAATCTCCATCAGGAAAGAAGAAAGAGTCACCTTCCAATTCCTGGAAGTCCAGTCAAAATGATGAGTCTAGTAAGGAATGGGGGGTTGACAGAGAACTAAACTTGGGGGCTGGACAAACATTACCCAAAAACAAGTGGTTGGTCTAGTTGGGGGACTAATAAAGTTCAGACAGACGAACTACCGCCTTCAACAACACAGAAAACAGAACAGGTAGCTCAGTCAAAAGCTTCCCTTAACTGGGACTCCTCGAAATAGTGACCTCTACGTAAATAATTTCAATCTCCATCAGGAAAGAAGAAAAAGTCACCTTCCAATTCCTGGAAGTGCAGTCAAAATGATAAGTCTAGTAAGGAATGGGGGGTTGACAGAGAACTAAACTTGGGGGCTGGACAAACATTATCCAAAAACAAGTGGTTGCTCCAGTTGGGGGACTAATAAAGTTCAGACAGACGAACTACCGCCTTCAACAACACAGAAAACAGAACTGGTAGCTCAGTCAAAAGCTTCCCTTAACTAGGGCTCCTCAAAATAGTGACCTCTACGTAAAGAATTTCAATCTCCATCAGAAAAGAAGAAAGAGTCACCTTCCAATTCCTGGAAGTGCAGTCAAAATGACGAGTCTAGTAAGAAATGGGGGGTTGACAGAGAACTAAACTTGGGGGCTGGACAAACATTACCCAAAAACAAGTGGTTGCTCCAGTTGGGGGACTAATAAAGTTCAGACAGACGAACTACCGCCTTCAACAACACAGAAAATAGAACAGGTAGCTCAGTCAAAAGCTTCCCTTAACTGGGGCTCCTCAAAATAGTGACCTCTACATAAATAATTTCAATCTCCATCAGGAAAGAAGAAAAAGTCATCTTCCAATTTCTGGAAGTTCAGTCAAAATGATGAGTCTAGTAAGGAATAGGGGGTTGACAAAGAACTAAACTTGAGGGCTGGACAAACATTACCCAAAAACAAGTGGTTGGTTCAGTTGGAGGACTAATAAAGTTCAGACAGACGAACTACCGCCTTCAACAACACAGAAAATAGAACAGGTAGCTCAGTCAAAAGCTTCCCTTAACTGGGGCTCCTCAAAATAGTGACCTCTACGTAAAAAATTTCAATCTCCATCAGGAAAGAAGAAAAAGTCACCTTCCAATTCCTGGAAGTCCAGTCAAAATAATGAGTCTAGTAAGGAATGGGGGTTTGACAGAGAACCACACTTGGAGGCTGGACAAACATTACCCAAAAACAAGTGGTTGGTCCAGTTGGGGGACTAATAAAGTTCAGACAGACGAACTACCGCCTTCAACAACACAGAAAACAGAACAGGTAGCTCAGTCAAAAGCTTCCCTTAACTGGGGCTCCTCGAAATAGTGACCTCTACGTAAAGAATTTCAATCTCCATCAGGAAAGAAGAAAGAGTCACCTTCCAATTGTGAGAAAAAATAAAATTTCATATATATTTTGTAAAAAATTGTTAGCCTATCTAACAAACTAGTTCTATTATTTTATAGGACTCTATCTATCTAAACAAACACATAATTTTTTTTCCCTTTTCTTTCACTTTTCTGTATGATTGCATTCACTTTCTTTTTTCATGTATTTTCTATTATATCCAAACAAAATGTTGTAGCAACGCATATTTTTTCTTCTTTTCTTAAATCATCGTTTTGCCAATGGCAGGGAATTTCTTTTCTTAAATCTTCTAACCAGAAGCAAGAAACAAAGAATTGATAGTGTTTGAGTGAAATAATGTCTTAAACAATGTTGTATGTTGTGTCATATCTTCGTTACTGGAGTGTAAGACAATGTTGTTGTTCATCTAGCTTACGGATGTATTTCAACTATTTGTTATATGAACCTGAAGTTTATGAAATCACTACATTTATAAGTACACAAATCCATTCATTGAACTATTTGTAGAATTATAAGAACTATTCAAAAACAATTGAAATATCTCCCTTCATTGATAACATAGAGAATAAGCATTACAAATCCATTACAAGATAAATGGTTTGGTCATTCATCCAAACAATTTCATTCATTATCATCATCATCTGACATCTCAATATCAGATTCATACATAACATCCATGCTCTAGGCGAAGTACTGGTGTGCATCATCCATTAACCCATCTTCGGCATGGTCATTTGCGGTCTTCATTAGTGAGGACCTTTGCAAACGTTGGGTCATGCGATTAACTTCGTCGCGGATACGATGCAATGCCCTTTGCAACAACTGTGGAGTGTCAGTTGGCATACGCATGACTAATCGGCGAGGAAATTTAATATTAACTTCACGACATAACTCAACGAGAACGTTTGCTCGAGTTATGCGAAATTCCGACTCAGCTCTCATGGTATTGATGGTGGCACGTGAGTAACGCAAATTTGGATTTAATGGGTATTGAAATTCATCTCCATCTGCAACCCAATAGCGACCCATTGCTGAATATAGATCAACCACCGTATATCTCATGATGATATCGCTCGAAATAGCTGTAAAAATTTTGTTGTGGTATGATGCGATATTTATACCATATATACACATGGTAGCTGTATGTATGAAATTATTGTAAACAACTATGCATCAGAGTTGTCACGTCAACTTTTATGACCTGAAGAACTATGCATCAACTTGATGGGAGTTGTCACTTCGACTTTTATGAATTGCATAATTTATTGTTATTTCAAAACAAAAAGTAAAAAATTTGTGAAAAAATATTTCAAAAAATTAATAGAGCGAGTGCAAAAAATTAATAGAGCATTTCCTGTTGATCACATGCATGCCACTGGCCTTATACAGTGCATTCGGCTGCCAGGACTCCACTGTTTCAAGTCATGAACGAATCTAAGGCCTGTAGCATCGGCTGTTGTGCCGCAGATGGTGTCAGCCTGGCTAGTGTAAAAATGTAACTTTACTTTCTTTCAAAGGCAAGTTGAAAATTAAGAGGTTGTTTGGGATGATATAAATAAGTGTATTTTTTGTCTTTTTACAATATGTTTCTACAATATATTTTTCTACCCATTGTTCAAACCACTTTTTCTACAATATTTTTTACTTTTATGTATTTATTAATTTTTTGAAATATTTTATGATCAAAATTTTTTTACTTTTTAGGTGTATTAAAATATTTATTAATTTATTGTTATTTTGTTCTGACACCCCCTCAATTTTTTTATGAATTGCATAATTCACATGGGCATAGTAGGTATGGTATGATAATAAATTGTAGCTCGGCGCAGTGATATGTCCAACATTTCTCAGTGATGCTCGCTAGTGACTTGAACAGGCGTAATAATTTGGATGCTTTGTTTTTTCCTCAGATGCTATGTGACTTTGTGCAGCGATGCAGTGATGCATCTGACTTTGTGCAGTGATGCATAGATGCATGTCACTTGATGCATATGATTTTATCTGACAACCACGTCCGTGACTACATCACAGGTACACTTCGTCACGGGTACTCAGGATTGCATGAAATGAATAACATAAAATAATATCACGGGTATCACTTCTTCCATAGTGCCCCAGCATGCATTATCGTCACTAGATCATCTCTAGTTAACCCCCACTATGATGTCTATAAATACCGATACCCCCAGTATGATGTTTGTTCAAGTCATAACAATAGTAATATATCTACAATTACTATTATTATTTGTCTGTTCATTTTATGAACAATGTCTTCAAGAGGTGCAGGAAGTTCACGCCGGCAAAGCAATCTGAAAATGTGGCTGCTACCTCCATTTACTTATGACTACAAGAGCGAAAAGTACTCGAGTCCGAAGGATTATTATGCTGGTATCCGAGCAGAATGGGCGTTCAGGGTAACAGAGTAAGAAGGATTGTTTAATGATCTACGTAACTTTGGGGCACCGGTACCTCATCGTCGTTCATTGACTATGGCTAGACGAAATGTGAGTGACTATGAAAAAGCAGTTAGCAGAATTAAGAAGGAGAACAACAGAATGTTGATGCGGAGATGTCGACATTTCATGCTTCAGCTAGCCACCGAAATGGCAGAAGCAAGCAACAGAGATTTGACAGTGATTGAGCGAAATAATGTCTTAAACAATGAAAAATATCTCTCTGACCACTACATGTCAGATGAGGAATGAGAAATCAAACACCTTTATCTTTCATATATGTTTGTATGTTGTCTCGTATCTTCGTTACTGGAGTGAAAGACAATGTTGTTGTTCATCTAACGTACGGATGTATTTCAAGTATTTGTTTTATGAACCTGAAGTTTATGAAATAACTACATTTCTAACTGCACATTTATTAGTTCATGACTTTCTTTATTAAATTGCAATGAGTTAATGAATGTTCTGGATTAATGAATGGATTAATGTATGTTGAATTATGTGAATACTTAAAACACATAAAACAGAACAGGTAGCTCGGTGAAAAGTTTCCCTTAACTTGGGCTCGTGAAATAGGGATCCTCTACGTAAAGAATTTCAATCTCCATCAGGAAAGAAGAAAGAGTCGCTTTCCAATTCTTGGAAGTCCAGTCAAAATGATGACTTTAGTAAGGAATGGGGGGTTGACAGAAAACTAAACTTGGGAGGCTGGACAAACAAGCTCAAAGCCAAGTGGTTGGTCCAGTTGGGGGACTAATAAAGTTCCGACAAACGAACTACCGCCTTCAACAACACAAAAAACAGAACAGGTAGCTCGGTGAAAAGCTTCCCTTAACTGGGGCTCGTGAAATAGGGATCCTTTACGTCAAGAATTTCAATCTCCATCAGGAAAGAAGAAAGAGTCGCCTTCCAATTCCTGGAAGTCCAGTCAAGTACTCCTACGTAACCCACGTTTCACTCACAAGATCCACCATTATTTTAAAGTTTATTTCAAAAGTTGAGATTGTAAATGTTTCGCAAAATATTACAAATTCAATATTCAAAAGTTGATTTTAAAATAATTCCAAATGACCACCTGAGAGGGAAGATTTCCATCGGATAGTACGGCCGAGCAAAAGTAACGATCGGCGTTACAAACTACGCGGCGCCGAGCAGATTGGCGATGCAACGACCGAGCGGTCTGTCTTGCTCGGTCGGCGAGGTCAACTGGTAACCTTTTGAGCACCGAGCTGAAGGGCTGACCGGGTTACGCGGCCTGGCCGGTATGCCTCCGGCCGTCCAGCCAAGGTGAGGCGGTTGCACGTGACCGAGACTGGAGATAAAATGGTTGGAGGCCGGCATGCCTCGCAACCGGTCTGTCACGACGAACCGATCA
Source organism: Camellia japonica (assembly GCA_030407325.1). Classification (NCBI taxonomy): domain Eukaryota; kingdom Viridiplantae; phylum Streptophyta; class Magnoliopsida; order Ericales; family Theaceae; genus Camellia; species Camellia japonica. The sequence goes on from JAPPVO010000003.1 coordinate 18,494,989, forward strand.
AGAATGGCTCGGCGTAGTGGTTAAGTTCTAGCCTGGTCCCAAGTCACAGGCCGGCGGTACGTAGCGCGGTGGTTTAGTGATTTTAGATCTCCCTAAGGTTAGACCGGTCATGGTACCCCGGTTAAGGGTGCCACCTGGGCCAATGGTGTGAGGGAGAGGGACATCTGCTCCACGAACGCCTCAATACCGTTAGGCAGTTCTGCATGTACTGGAAGGAGGACAAAACCTTTACGCGTGTAGGGTGGTGAGAGGCGAGCATTGCCACCTGTCCAGGGAAGGACAGCAGAGGTAGTGCGCGCACAATCTCGGAGCTGCATGGCCAGCCAAGATATAGAGAGGGAAGGTGAATGCTACTGGTATGCGAACTCATTCTCTCAAGCACTCTCTCTCTTCTGATTATCTTCTTCAGTAACTGACTTGAGCGTCGGAGGGTTTTTCCGGCACACCACCGCCGGGCAGCTCACCATTTTTGTGTTGCAGAGACAGACGCCGTTGACGGAAGCTTGACGTGCAAGGCGTACGGAGAGCTAAGGTTATTTTCCCCCCGTACAATTGGCGCCGTCTGTGGGAAGTTCTTTGATTTTCAACCCTTGCTCTTCGAGCTTCTTCGATCATTTCTATGGCCAACAATGACGAAGTTCCGTTGTCCGTCGTCGATGGTGTGACTCCGGAGTATGTCCGAAGGAGAGAAGGCCCCCCTAATGTTCCGACCATGGCGGGCCTAGGAACCTCTTCACGCGGAGCGCGCGACAAGCGTGGGAGGAGTTCAGATCGTTCACAGAGTCCAGAGGGCCGCCGGCGCCGGGGGGAGTCTCGCGAGCAGCGCCTGGAGCACAAACTCAAGGACCAAGACGCCCTCATTCGTAAGATGGCAGCGGAGATGGAGCTGCTGAAGCGCCAAGTTAGGGGGAAGGGTGTTGCTGGAAGGGGCAACCTCAGTGAGCGCACCCCCTCCCCTCGTTCTGGCAGTCGCCGCCAGAGGAGCACTCATTCAATCTCCATCACCCGGAAACTATGGGGTCGGAGACTCTGACCAGCGAGAGGGCAGGTCCATCACTCACCGCGACAGCACCTATCGCCCCTCGCGCCCGTCATCAACGTCGCAATACTCTGCCTCTTCCCGTTCCAGGGATCTCAGGGACGTGCTGGAGGAGAGAGCGCGCCGTCGGGAGGCTGAGAGGGTGCCGGCGTTCCAGAGGCTAAGCGCCCCAGTTCGTTGCAGTGAAGAGGTGATGATGCCGGCGCCCAGAAACGTAGCCCCAGCACTGGTGGACAAAGAGTTGGCGAGGCTTACAGGCACCCCATTGTCCCCAGAGATTGAGAGCACCCCACTCCCTGCCGGATTCCACCAACCAAAATTTACTCTCTATGACGGCAAGACGGATCCGTACATGCATGTGAGTCATTACGGCAAGTAAGTAAGGCTGGCCACCGCGGGAACGACGCCTTGATGTGCCTCATATTCCCAGCAAGCTTGGGAGAGCTGGGCTTGAAGTGGTTCGAGACTCCGCGAGGCTCCCGGAGAGGGGAGTATCGAGGGGTGGCACACAACTTGCGGAAACCTTCGTCACCAGATTCAAAACCCACACACACGAACGCCGAAGGAGGTCGACCACCTCCTGGCGTCAAGATGGAGTCTGGAAATTCGCTGAAGGCATACAATGCGAAGTACTGGGAGACTTACAATGAGATCCTCGATTGCCCGACCAATCTGGCGATCACTCAATACAAGAGGGTCTCCCAGTCGGACATAGACTGCGAGATTCGCTCACGATGCATCAGCCCACCACCATGGAATCTTTGATGCAGCGGATCAACGAACACATTCGTGTGGAAGATGACGCCGCCATCTGCGACTGAGAAGGACAATCCGGTCGCGGTGGGCAGGACAGCGGGGAAAGTTAACTTGGTTGGGCAGGAGGATAACCGCCCAAGTGACCGACCAAAAGACCAGCGCCGAGGAACCGGCCAAAATGACGAAAACAGAGGTCGCAGAAAGAAATGACCGGGATGATGCACCTCGCGAATGCAGCGGAGATGCCAAGAGAAAAATTGAAGGCGCGCGGACGGGGATTACCACGGTCTTCAAAATTCCCATCTACCGCATTTTGAGCGAGATCCGGGGGAGCCTTTTGTCCGTTGGCCGGCCAAGTTAGGGAGCGCGCAGCGAGGCTTCAATCCAAAAATATCGCCTGCACCTTCCATGAAGAGCGGGGAACACCGGACAGAAGATTGCTTGCCGCTCAAACAGCACCTGGAAGAGTTTGGTGGCGGGGGGGTAATCTTGACCAATACATAGACGGGGGAGTCAAGGGCCGCCAACCGCCGGCAAACCAAACGAGCCCAATGGCATGGCCGCCCTGGAGCGCGCCCGCCCCGCAAGGTGTAATCAACGTCACCCACGGCATCATTGAACCGGCAAGGGTTTGCGAACTTAGAGGGATGATAAAGAAGGCTGAGCACATGAGGGAAGTGCTCTTCTGTTCAGCCCGCCGTGAAAAAGGGAAAAACGAGGAGAGAAAGACATCCTTTCGTTTTTCGACCAAAGACTTAGAAAGGTGCAGATGCCGCACAACGACGCCTTGGTGGTGGACCCTTCACGTCAAAGACTTTGAGATCAAGAGGATTCTGATCGACCAGGGGAGTTCGGTCGAGATAATGTACTATGATGCGTTCAAGCAAAGTGAAGTTAGAAGACAAAGATTTGGCTCCTGCGACATCTCCTTTGGTCGGCTTCAACTCACAACCCGAATGGCCGATCGGAAAAGATTATTTTGCCGGTCAAAGCAGCGTTCAGTAGTAAAGCAAGTGGAGTTCTGGGTGCTCAAAGTGCCGTCCACCTACCAATTTGATCTTAGGGAAGGGCTGGCTGCACGCCATGCAAGCAGTTGCTTCGACCTTCCACCAAGTCATGCGCTTTCCGGCATCGAATGATGGCGAATAGAGGAAGTCTGGGGAGACCAGGGTGATGGCCAAAACAATGCTTCGTTGCGGTAAATGGCAGCCGAGCAGCCAAAGGGTTTGTTCAGATGATCGAGGGGCCCGAGGGAAAGAGGTCCTTGAGGACGTGGGAAGGAAGGCCGAGGAAAAATCGGTCGAAGACTTGGTGGAAGTGCGCATTGACGAAAACGATCCAACTAAGTTCTTCCTCTTGGGATCGTCTTTGTCTAGTGCCGAGCGGGCAGATTATGTCAACTTCTTGGTTTCCAACTTGGAAGCTTTTGCATGGACGCCTTACGATATGCCTGGCGTCGTCCAAGCTTCATTCGCCACCAGCTAACCGTCTTCCCCAATGCGCGGCCGGTCATACAGAGAACCCGCCGTTCGGCATTACACCATGCTGAAGTGGTTGCGGAAGAAGTGAAGAATTTGTTGGAGGCCGGCGGGCAATTGAGGAGGTGCAATATCCTCGGTGGATATCTAACACGGTGGTGGTTCCCAAGAAGAACGGCAAATGGCGAGTTTGCGTTGACTACAAGACTGTCAACCGCGCGCTTGCCCAAAGGTAGCTTTCCCCTCCCTCGAATTGACCAGTTGGTGGACTTAACCGCTGGCCATCAGAGGTTTAGCTTCTTGGACGCATACCGCGGCTATCACCAGATAGCAATGTATGAGCCAGACAGAGAGATTACATCGTTCACCACCCCCAGAGGCTTATACTGTTACAAGGTCATGCCGTTCGGACTAAAAGAACGCTGGGGCAACCTTTCAGCGAATGGTGAAAAGATGTTCGCTCCTCTCTTGGGTCGAACTATGGAAGCCTATATCGACGATATGGTGGTGAAGAGTAAGGAGAAATCCCAGCACCTCACCGACCTAGCAGAAAGTTTGCCATACTCAAGCGCCACAAGCTTCGCCTGAATGCCTAAAATGCGCCTTCGGGTTGGCACCGGAAAGTTCCTGGGGTTTTTGGTTACAAACCGGGGAATTGAAGCCGACCCATCCCAAATCAAAGCGATACAAGGGCTGGAGCGCCCGAACTCCACAAAGGACGTGCAACATCTTGCCGGGGGATGCGCAGCTGCACTGAATAGATTCATCAGCCGGTCTTCGGATCGTTGCAGGCCCTTCTTTAAGACCTTGAAGTCCAAATTTCTTCTGGGATGATGAGTGTGATCGTGCGCTGGCCGACCTGAAGATTTATCTCTCCTCGGCCTATTCTGGTCACTCCTCAGCCGGGCGAAGAGTTGTTCCTTTATTTGGCGGTTTCTCAACACGCAGTGAGCGCGGTTATGGTTCGTGCTGAGGGCATCCAGCACCTACCAATCTTTTATGTTAGCAAGACCCTGCTCCGGCTGAGACTAGGTATCTTCCCTTGGAAAAATTGGCGTTGGCTCTCATGATGGCGTCAAGAAAACTGGCGCACTATTTCATGCCCATACAATAGTAGTATTGACCGATTTCCACTTAAGGTGCTCTTCGAAAAGGCGGACTTCACAGGGAGAATTCTGAAATGGGCCGTGGAATTGGGCCAGTATGACATCAAGTTCCGACCACGCACCGCGATCAAAGCGCAAGCCCTTGCAGATTTCGTGGCGGAATTTGCCCCAGGAACTCATCCGATCTGTCCGGTCGATTTGGTTGGTGCGGATTTAGCACAACCCGGGACCCTGACATCAGAGATGTGCGATGGCTCGCCAGCGGCAGAAGAGCAGAGCTTGCCTGAAATGACAAAGGCTGACGACTCAACAAAAGAAGCACCCAGCAAAGACGTGCAAGGAGACCAGATTGAGCCCACCAAAAACCTAGAATTGAGAAGCTCCCAAAATCCGTCCGATTGCTGGAAGCTATTTCTTGGCGAGATGTGGAAGTGTTTGTCGATGGGGCGTCCCAACAGGCATGGGGCTGGGCTGGGAATTGTGCTAACTTCGCCAGATGGGCTTATTATTGAGCAGGCAATTACGCTCGGCTTCCCAGCGTCTAACAACGAGGCAAAGTATGAAGCCCTCCTCGTCGGTCTGAGAAGCGCATTGAGAATGAAAGCCACAGCCCTTATGGTTTTCAGCGACTCCAAGCTGGTGGTCAATCAAGTCTCAGGGGAGTATGAGGCAAGGGATGAAAGGATGGCCAAGTATCAAGCGTTGGTGCGAGAAGAGATCAAGAAGTTCTCTGCGATAAGGGTGGAACAGATAAACCGTGAAGCAAACAACACGGCTGACGAATTGGCTGGGCTCGCCTCCGTTCAAACAGCTTTTCCTAACCCCTTGATGATAGAATTTTTGCCTCGGCCAAGCATTGAGGAACCAGAAGCACCGAGATACACTGCGCCGACTTGGGTCCCTCTTGGATGGACCCCATCATTGCCTTCCTGAAAGATAGAGTCCTACCGGAAGAAAAGAAGGCGGCACACAAAATCGAGCAAATCAGAGCGGTTTTGGCTCTCCCCATCCGGAGCCTTATATAAGAAGTCCTTCACCGGGCCGTATTTATTGTGTGTCCACCCCCGCAAGGGTGGAGGATTTTCTCTTTGAAATTCATGAGGCATCTGCGGAAGCCATACAGGGGGCAGGTCTCTGGCATACCGAGCAATCTCTCAAGGTTTACTGGTGGCCATGCATGCAGGCAGATGCGCAGAAATACGTCCGCCGATGTGAAAAAGTGTCAGAAATTTGCTCACCAGATCCACCAGCCAGCAAAGGGAATTACTCTCGCTCACAAGTCCTTGGCCGTTCGCTCTTGGGGATTGGATATTGTTGGAACCACTCCCAGTCGCACCGGGCAATCGCAAGTTAAGTTTTTCATCGCCGCCACTGACTATTTCACTAAGTGGGTGGAGGCCCGAGCCACTTGCAACCATTAAGAAAAGGACGTTAAGAGGTTTGTTTGGCAAAATGTGATCACTCGCTTCGGTATACCCAGGGCGCTCATCTCAGATAATGGCACTCAATTCGATGGAAGCTCTTTCGCGGATTTTGCGAAGAGTTGAAGATTGAGTTCTACAATTCAACCCCGGCTTATCCTCAGTCGAATGGCCAAGCAGAGGCCTCAAACAAGACCATCCTAGACGGGCTGAAGAAGCGGCTCGAGAAGGCGAAGGGAAAGTGGGTTGAAGAGCTTCCTAGTGTGCTATGGGCATACCGCACTACACCAAGACGATCGACCGGGAAACACCGTTCGCTTTGGCCTATGGTATGGAGGCCATCATCCCACTAGAGATTGGCATGCCAACCATCCGCTCAGAAAACTTCCAGCCAGATCTGAACAATGAAGCCGTGGCACTAGAGTTGGACCTTGCTGAGGAAAGACGAGAGCGCGCATTGATCACATATAGCGGCCTATCAGCAGGAACTCTCTAAAAAATACAACAAGGCAGTGCATCCCAGGCTATTCAAGATTGGGGATTGGGTCCTAAGGAAGGTGCTTGGTAACACAGTGGTCCCTGGCGAAGGCAAACTCGGTGCGAATTGGGAAGGACCATACAAGGTGGTTGGTCTCGCCGGCAAGGGGGCATACCATCTGGAAGATTTAGATGGAAAGGCCATCCCCAGACCGTGGAACGCAGCAAACCTTAAGGTCTTTTACTTTAAGATGTAATTTGCTTTTGTTTAGCTTTCTTAGACCTTTAGCCGTCTGGCACTACGTGTAAGAGAATAGCATTGCTTTTACAATGTTTATGCAATGAAAGCTAGCTATATTGTTGTTGCTGTGTTACATTGTTGTTTTTTTGGTATTACATCTTTGTTTGAACAATGGCACTGCACGGTCGCAAGGCATGCCAGGAGCAAGAACCGACCTGTAGATAACCGGACTGTTTTCCTCGGAATGGGAGCAGACCGCGCGAACTGTTGCGCAATGCGCATTCGGGCCGAGCTGGTTTTGCTCGCCCGGTGGGAATGTTGGCGGCATGACCAACCTGACTGAAACATTGGTGAATTGCCCAATGTAAAGCCGAGCTGATTTTGCTCGGCCCATCAATCATATTGGTGAATTGCCCAATATGGGAAATGAGCTAATTTTGCTCGGAGGAATCAGCAATGTTGGTGTCTTGTCCAGCAATTGCAAGGCCGAGCTGAATTTGCTCGGCCGAAAGGAAATTCTGGCAAATTGAACAAACATCAAAAAAGCAAGCTAGTTTTTGCTCGGCCAACTAATTATTGTCAATCGAGCAAGGCCGAGCGGATTTTGCTCGGCCAAATTCAAAATGTCATCTTCTTGGCAATACAAGGGATTGCAAGGTTACTTGAAGGCGGACAGTTTGTGCGGACTCACCGACCTGCCAATTAATTAAAGTGCGGGCAAAAAATTCACACATGAAAGCCGAACAGAAACAGCTGGAGTACGAGCAAAAAGTTGCATTGCATTGATAAAAAGAGTTCAGTACAAAAGGTGGGCGTTGCCCGGTTACATTGCAAAAGGAAAGAAGAAAACAAAGGAAAACAAGAAAATGCAAAGACATTCAATCGAGATCAAGGTTATGCTCGGTCTCCTCCACCGTCACCTCCGCGCCCAAAGTCGTTTGCTCGGGCGGATTCTCCTCGGCTTCGGTGTCAGTGCCATCCACCGGGACAACCTCCCGATCAATCGCTGCATTTTCCGCATTGGGGGATGCATCAGATGGAGTCTGATCGGCCGGTTTCTCAGCAGGAGTTTGCTCGGCTTGCCTTTGAGCGGCAGCTTCTTCCTCAGCCTCCTTCCTCGCCTCCGCGATGAGCCGGTTTTGGGTGGCGGTGGCGTAGGCCTGCATGTAATCCGGGATATGCGCGGCAGGGGGATTATTGAACATGTCAGAATCACGACCAAGGCCAACTTTCTCCACGGCGGCTTTCCAGCCGCACTGGAAAAAGATGTCCTTGGTAGCCCGGACCTGACGTTCATATGTTTTCTCCCCCTGGGCGTAACCCTGGTCTTCCGCATCCTCCACGGCCTTCTCCTTCTCGGCGTTGTGAGCTTCACGCAGTTTGCGGAGCTCGGCCAGGTACCGCGCCTTGGCTTTCTTCGCGGCTTTATTTTTGTCCTCCTCAGCCCGGTCGAGCTTCTGGCGCATTTCGTCTCGCTCGGCCTTGACGACCTCTTGCTCGGCCTTAATCATGTCTATCTCGGCCTTCAACACTTTGTTTTCAGTAATGGCGTCTCGAAGGTTCTGCCGAAGAGCAACCATCCGATCGTGTGCAAGGTAGTTCTTTTGTGCGGCCTGCAAACACAATAACGGATCATTAGCATCCAAAAGCCGAGCAAAAAACCGAGCAGACAGTAAAAAAAATGTTGAACTTACCAACACAATTGACTTTGCAGCCGAGCGGAGTACCTTGAGGTTCGACAGCTCGTCATGATGCTTCATGTCGGCTGGAAGGATTAGCCCCTTGGTCATGTTGAAACCAAGGGTATAGTCCTTATCAGCGTAGACCGAGTCATCAGGCGAAACAGGTCGGCCTTTGTACTGAATCTCGGGCGCCCAGACCGGGGGGGTGACCGGGGCCTTGCCCTTGGATTTGCGGGCGAGTTGTTGGTCGGCCTGGTCGCCGAGCTCGTTGGAAGCCAGCTCGGTGGAATCATCGTCCACGAGGCTTTGGCCGGCTTTCTCTTTCCTTGCCCTTTTTTGGGGCCGACCAGCTTGTTGTTCGCTGGCCAGGGCGAGCACCGCCCCTTCTTGTTGTCCGGCGGGGGTGGAAGATGTTCCCCCGGTTGCTTCTGGGGGTTGGGATTCGCCTTCGTCCCCAATGATCATGGACTTAATGGCTCGGATTTTAGCCATTTCTTGCTCGGCGGTAGTTGGCACGAGTCTGACCGGTGGCAAAGTTGGATCTGGTTCGGGGGTTGGCTCGCGCAGAAAGTCGGTGACTCTGCCTTTGCGCGGTGCTTGGTAGTTGTACGTTTGCTCAAAACCGAGCAAGGTGGAGGACTCCCTCTTTGTTGCAGGAATGCGCAGCAAGACTCTGATCGCTTCCTGGTTAGCACGGTAGTAACGCGCAGCTAAATTCTTATCTGCAAAAAGAGACAAGTGTTAGACCGGTGCAATGAATAACAGTAAAGAGCAGAAAGATAGTAGTACGGTCAGCCGGGCTCCTTACCAGCACTACCGAAGTTTTTCTTAATTCGCCAGCCCGGTATAGGCGCCTCGGTGTCCTCATAAGGACCGGACACCCAGAGGAAGTCGTCATCATTGGACTCTTTGTCCGGGTTGCCTTCGATGAGTTTTGCTCGGCCCTTCTTTACCTTGAGGTAATAGCAAAACCCACCCTTATTTGAACTGAGGCTGTATTGGTGAAAAATCTCTGCGAGGCCGAGATTAAGACCGAGCCTTCGGTTCAACTCGGCGACGCCATTTATTATTTTGTATGTGTTATTGGAAACCTGGGTTGGGCAAAGCCCTGTCTGCCTCAAAAATTCGCAGATCAGGGGCTGGACCGGGAAGCGAAGTCCACCCTCTACTATCGATACCACGGTGAAGGGGCACCGTTCTAGATCGCCCCATGGAGTTGCTCCCTTCTTGCCGAGCTCTAAGATGACGTTGTCAGGAATGTGGTACTCCTCACGAAACTCAGCCATTGCCCCGGGCGAGCTAACCCTAAAACGGTATTTGCCCATCTATCTCGGTTTTATTTGTTCTATGGTATCTCGGTCAAAATTGTGTAGTGGTCGCTCGGACTTTGAGCTCCACGAATGATGATGCTGGAACGGTTGGTCCTATTTGTTCTGCATGTTGAAAAATAATTCCAAGGGTTAGCACGGCATATATTGCTCGGCCCTTAATGGAAATGGCTCTGAAAAGTTATAGGTGTATGGCCGGCCTTCACCTATCTCGGCCCATCAGGATGGCTGATTTAGCCCCCCCTTTTTGGTGCTGCTTTCTACTCGGTCTAAGTGTTTTGGTCGGTTGGATCCTAATGGAGGTTTTTGCTCGGTCAAGCCCAGACCAGGTTATTGGCTTATAATTTCAGGTCTCTAGCCCGGTTAAACCTATCTGCCGATCTAAAGTGTATATAGTTCGGTTGCGACTCAATACAAAGCCACAAACCATTTTTTGATCGGTTGAAGCCAAATTTGCGGATCTAAGTGAGCACTTAGCTCGGTCCCACCCAGATTCAAGTTGTTCATCCCATTTCCGAGACGAATCCACTCAAACCCAGGAGGAACGAGGGCACGAAGGCCCCCTCCAGTCCTAATATTGCCATTTGCCCTAGGGTGTGCCAGTTTTGAGCCACTAAAGAACAACCAAAAACAAGAAATGCCAAGTGCAGTGGCGAAAAAATGAAGAACAGGAACAAAATCGAGAAAATGCTCAAAGAACTCGTGAATGAAAACTGAAAACGTAATAAGGAGTTGAAGAAGCTTACCGGAAGACGAAGGTGGGCCTTGAAGAACTTGACTGCAGCAACAGGAATGAAGATTGGAGCTTGAAAATGGCAATGGCAGAAAGGGGGGCAAGAGTTTTGGAGTTGCAGAGAGGAATGAAAGGTGGAGAGTCTAAACCCTTGGAGTAGGGTTTATTGATGGGGGGGAAGCCCCAAACGGCGCAGCCGTTTGAATTCCGCGCGTGCCAGACAGCTGTCTGCACGACCCCGCCTTCAACAACACAAAAAACAGAACAGGTAGCTCGGTGAAAAGCTTCCCTTAACTGGGGCTCGTGAAATAGGGATCCTTTACGTCAAGAATTTCAATCTCCATCAGGAAAGAAGAAAGAGTCGCCTTCCAATTCCTGGAAGTCCAGTCAAGTACTCCTACGTAACCCACGTTTCACTCACAAGATCCACCATTATTTTAAAGTTTATTTCAAAAGTTGAGATTGTAAATGTTTCGCAAAATATTACAAATTCAATATTCAAAAGTTGATTTTAAAATAATTCCAAATGACCACCAAAATTCAAATAGGCATACTTTTCAATGAAATACAAATAGTTGGTCGTAACAACGAATGATGCATAGCTAAGTGAAACACAACATTGCCTACATAAGCTTCCTTTTCTATTACAGTGACAATTCAGAAAGTCACATGGCAACAGTGAATTCACTGATTTACCTTACAGTGAGCATGCCCTTATTTTGTCCGTATATGCAGATGGATTGTCAAGTCATGTGACTTGGTGCACAGGCTTTGGTTTTCTCGATTTTTTGATTACAGTGACAACTCATCTTTTATTGATATATGTGAGATTCTCAATTCAGAAAGTCACATGGCAACAATGAATTCACTGATTTACCTTACAGTGAGCATGTCCTTATTTTGTCCGTATATGCAGATGGATTGTCAAGTCATGTGACTTGGTGCACAGGCTTTGGTTTTCTCGATTTTTTGCTCAATTTTTTTATGACAGTGACAACTCATCTCTTATTGATATATGTGGGATTCTCAATTTAAAAAGTCACATGGCAACAGTGAATTCACTGATTTACCTTACAGTGAGCATGCCCTTATTTTGTCCGTATATGCAGATGGATTGTCAAGTCATGTGACTTGGTGCACAGGCTTTGGTTTTCTAAATTTTTGGCTCGATTTTTTTATTATAGTGTAGACACCCCATTTTTGACCGTCCTCAAGACTTGGACGTCACCGCTTGAATACCCGGTGATCATCCATGTTTGTGTTCGTTTGGAGTTCCCGGAGGTCTCGGCTACGCGCCTTGCCTCAGGATCTCTGAACTCGACTGTTTAGTGTCTAGTTTTGCACCAAACACTTGTTTGTTGCCTTGGAGGGGCAGAGAATGCCTTGTGAGGCATCCCCACACATCACCGGCCATGGCTAGAGACCACCGGCTGGTGTTTTGTTGCCATCGGCAATGTATATTGCCGGTCGGCATTCTTTATTGCCGGTTGGCAGTTAATTTTGTCAAAATGGCAATTTTGGCTAGCCGACTACTGTTCATCTGCTTTTGCAGATATTTTAAGACAGCTGTCTTGCATTTTGTTCCCCTCCATACATGTGTATGGAGGGATAGCCTTCTTGTTAGCTTCCTTGGCAAGCTTTACAAGATTGGTTGCCTATAAGAAGAGGGCTCCTCTCTTGGCTTTAGGATTAGAGAGATTTTGGTTAGAGAAGTTGTGAGAGAAGCTCTGGATTAGGTTTAGGGTTTTATATCTATCCTATATCTATATCTCTCATTTTCTTGTGTTTGTGTGTTTTTAGGCTCACTATTGCACATAAACACATAGTGTTACACCTTCTCTTAGTTTGTGAAGGACCAGAGGTTTGTTCTTGAAGCTTTGGAGCTGTTTTGAGCTCAAGGAAGGGGCTGGTCCACCATTGTTGAAGAGGTTCTTCAAGGGTAACAATCTTACCCCTTTTTACCCCATTCTTGCATACTATTTTTGCCTATCTTAGAACTGTTTTTGAGCTTAGTGTATAATATAAAAAAGTTCTATTTTTGGGCCCTCTAAATAGTTTGTTTAGAGTGTTTTGTGGTTTGGAGGTGTTTGACCCCTCTTAAGCCTTGAGGGGCTCCATTTTGTGCTATTTTGAGTGAGCTTCGGGACTTTGGTGTTTGGGCCTCCTCACCACTGAAATCTTGAGGGATTTCAGTGATAAGGATGGTGCCTTGAAGTTCCAAGAAGGAGAGGGCCACCCCCTCTCCTTATTGTCCTTGAAAAGGACCATTTTTGGCCTCTTGAGGGAGCACCATGTTTGAGGGTTTGTTGATCATGCCTTGGCTATTTTTCATGCTTATATTGTCATAATATAACATGGTTTTAAGTTGGCTTTGGTACACCATGCATGCTTAGCATACCTACCTTGTAATGCCACTTTGTTGCCTTAACATGCCTTAGGTTGTAAACCATCGTTCTAGCATGTTTTAGGCTTAGCTTTGTGAAGCTTTAGTGCATGTTTTTGTATGCTTTAGCTCTGTTTCAAGTCTCTTTAGTCATACTTTCCATGTATTGCATAGCCCCTTTGCATTTTGGTTTGTTGGCCCTAAGTGTGTGAGAGTGTAGCATGCATTACTTGCTTTGATTTAGTGGGTTGGGATCATTTTCCATGTTATTTCAGTCCCCATGACATGCTTGTATGCTTGCTTTGGACACCTTTTTGATGCTTTGAAAGCTTGTGTTGTATGCTCTATGTTTTGGCAATTATGCATGCTTTTGAATTAAAACCATTTAGATGCCATCTAAGTGGTCTTTTGGGCTTTGTTTTATGTGCTAAAATTCTGTTTTTGGTCATTTAAGTCTTGCCATGTGTGGTCATATCAAGTGTAGTTCAATACTTCATCGGCTTGCCTTGAATGCTTGGGCCATTTGTTGCATGCTTAGCCTATCTTGTTTGCTTGGTTTGGCACCACGTTCTTGCATGATTTTCAGAGCTTAAAGCATGCCCCATGTCCATGATTATTCCTTTTAAATGTGCTTAAAAGATGCCCTTTGATGCTTAAGTGTTTAGGTCTTAATATGCGCATGTGTGCATGTGTGTTTGGCCCCATCTTCTTAAGCTTTGGCCACTGTTTTGGACCTAACTTAGAGCTGTCCAATTAGTGTAAGTCCATCTCTTGCATGCCATTCAAGTGTTGTTACATTATACCATGTTTGCATGCTTTGGTTACATGTGTTGCATGCTTGAAATCATTTGCATTTGGCATGCATTCCCTTGGTCAAATTACTAGCATGTTGCGTGATTGGATCACATCTTGCATGCTCTAAGTAGTTTGCATAGTTGTGGCATGCTTGTATGTGTACCTTGTATGCTCATGTTGCATGTTAGTTAACATGCTTAGGTTGCATCTTGCATGCATGCCTTGTTCCTTGAGCTAGTGATAGGAATTGGGCTTTGGTTTGTTGGTTTGCATTGCATGCATTGCATTTCACATCCAAATGTGCACAACTTGGTCTCTTGGGCCATCACGCATGGAAATGCGTGATTGATGGTCCGAGAACCAAGAACTATGTCCCTTTGAGTCATATACATGATAAGGGGCTTGATTGGTGCATATATGGCTTGAATTGCATTGCCATGCAAAGCTCTATCCTCTGCTGCTGTCAAACAGGTTCTGCAGGAACTTCTTGCCGATCGATTACACAGAGTGCCGACCGGCAATCAATTGGTGGCCGATGGACTCATCAACAGCTGATGACTACATCCCACTGCCGGTGGCAATTCTACTCAGCCGGTGGTGTCTCCCAATGTCCAGGGAAGCAATTCAGAGACTTTGACAGTCTTCAGAGGGGCAGAGCAGGGAAAACAGAGGCAGTCTATGCATGGCAGTGCGCTTCCGAGCAGGACCCGAGCATGCATTGCATTGGGCACTCTTCCTGAGGCGGTTTACTGTTTTTCCTAGCCTAGTTAGTTTGTTAACTACTTAGGCAATTTGTAATAATTAATTAACTCGTAGTTAATTAATTTGTATTATTCTTTTGGTCCCTCCGGGCGAGGGCGAATCTGTAATAAGTGTGGGTGCGTGCGTGTGCATGTCTTCCAACCCCCACTTCTTTCTTCCCTTTTACTTACCCGCTTATGATGGTAGATTAGGGCATGTTTAAATTAGCATACCTTATGCTATGCATGCGTGCATCCATACATTTGTTTTACATGCATCGGGCTCGGTACATCATGCTAACTGCATTTGTACTTCAATTCCAAATTGAATACGTGCATCAATTGATTGCATTTCACATGTCATGTTTAGGTTAGCCGAGCCTATCCTAATTGCATCCTGTATGTGTTGCATTAGTCAAATTTAACATAAACTAGGACCATGCATGTTTGCTAACTAGTTTATTGTTTTGGCACGGAGTACGATGTAAGTATTTTCATGCTTTAGCATACCGCATACGTGTGAGTGCTATCATGGCAGCATGTTTACCATGTGGCTAATTGCTTATGTGAGATAAACTGCTTGATTGCCTGTGGGTGAAGGTTGGATTGTTTGAGTTGGAACAACTCATTGAAAATCCGTATTTTAGCCTACTTACGAGTAGCAAATTCCAAAGTGTTTTCCAAACAAACGGATATGCAATGCTTATTTCCAAATTAGGCAATCTAGTCTATACTTGTTTGCTGTGTGCATAACATAGTAATTCTAGGCTAATAACCGGAATAAGAACACATAACGTTTTCAAAATCAAATATCACGGTTAGTAGAGGCCGGTCTTCGGGCCGGGCGAGAGGGGGTGCTCATAGCTGACCTTCCCCAATCGTACCCAAGCTCCCGAGCCAAGGCAACTTTGGTGATGACGGACACGTGGCCTTTGGCACCGAGTCAGGGTTTCCTAAATTCCCCCATAAAAAATATTTAGGTGGCGACTCTGTATCTGGCAAAGCAGTCCATGTTTGGCACTTCTTTTCAAAAATCTGTTTCTCAAAACGATTTGCCGGATTTGGACTCTTTGGTTCAGATTTAGAACCGTGACAACAAATCGAGTCCGAACTATAGTAAACCCAACATGAACGCAACGGGACTCACCCTCCCGGGGCGTTCGGGGACGTCTACATATAGTGACAACTCATCTCTTATTGATATATGTGGGATTCTCAATTCAGAAAGTCACATGGCAACAGTGAATTCACTGATTTACCTTACAGTGAGCATGCCCTTATTTTGTCCGTATATGCAAATGGATTGTCAAGTCATGTGACTTGGTGCACAGGCTTTGGTTTTCTCGATTTTTTGCTCAATTTTTTTATTACAGTGACAACTCATCTCTTATTGATATATGTGGGATTCTCAATTCAGAAAGTCACATGGCAACAGTGAATTCACTGATTTACCTTACAGTGAGCATGCCCTTATTTTGTCCGTATATACAGATGGATTGTCAAGTCATGTGACTTGGTGCACAGGCTTTGGTTTTCTCAATTTTTTGCTCGATTTTTTTATTATAGTGACAACTCATCTCTTATTGATATATGTGGGATTCTCAATTCAGAAAGTCACATGGCAACAGTGAATTCACTGATTTACCTTACAGTGAGCATGCCCTTATTTTGTCCGTATATGCAGATGGATTGTCAAGTCATGTGACTTGGTGCACAGGCTTTGGTTTTCTCAATTTTTTGCTCGATTTTTTGATTACAGTGACAACTCATCTCTTATTGATATATGTGGGATTCTCAATTCAGAAAGTCACATGGCAACAGTGAATTCACTGATTTACCTTACAGTGAGCATGCTCTTATTTTGTCCGTATATGTAGATGGATTGTCAAGTCATGTGACTTGGTGCACAGACTTTGATTTTCTCAATTTTTTGCTCGATTTTTTTATTATAGTGACAACTCATCTCTTATTGATATATATGGGATTCTCAATTCAGAAAGTCACATGGCAACAATGAATTCACTGATTTACCTTACAGTGAGCATGCCCTTATTTTGTCTGTATATGCAGATGGACTGTCAAGTCATGTGACTTGGTGCACAGGCTTTGGTTTGCTCGATTTTTTGCTCGATTTTTTGATTACAGTGACAACTCATCTCTTATTGATCTATGTGAGATTCTCAATTCAGAAAGTCAAATGGCAACAGTGAATTCACGGATTTACCTTACAGTAAGCGTGCCCTTATTTTGTCCGTATATGCAGATGGATTGTCAAGTCACGTGACTTGGTACACAGGTTTTGGTTTTCTCGATTTTTTGATCAATTTTTTTATTACAGTGACAACTCATCTCTTATTGATATATGTGGGATTCTCAATTCAGAAAGTCATATGGCAACAGTGAATTCACTGATTTACCTTACAGTGAGCATGCCCTTATTTTGTCGGTATATGCAGATGGATTGTCAAGTCACGTGACTTGGTACACAGTATTTGCTTTATTCTGTTTTTTCATTCTAGTGACAACTCATACCTTGTTCGTATATGTGGGATTGTCATGCAGAGGCATCTTTCTAAAGTCGTTCATAACCAACTATATAAACGACTAAAGGTGAAGACACAACCTTACAACTCATTTCGCCCTACGAAATTATCATTCATTTGTTTTAAAAAATTAGCATGGCTACATGGTTCATAGGAGGGAGTGGGAATCGCAGAGGTGGTAGGAACTTGCAAAGGGGTGACAGTTCACGACGAGGAGGGGGAAGGGGAAGTGGCGATGCTGAAGATGAAACACCATTTACTTTGTTAGATACCTCTTGTGCTTATCATGATAGGTTTGGGAAGTGACATTTTGTCATGCCCAAGTATTATCGAGATCCATGTGGTTTGGTGGAGGATCCATCAGATAATCAAACAGGATATGATTTAGCAAACGCTAGACTTCTGAAGTGGCCTGCACTATTTATAGAGCGAGTGCAAATGGAAAGATTATGTCGGGAAAATCGACTGAAGGTGCCAAAAGCACGTTCTGTTGAGATCCAAAAGGAAGATCCTGATAATGTTGATCGACTATGTGAAAGACTACAACGTGAGATTTCTCAAATGCGCTGTAGGTTAGCCTGCGATATCCAGCTACACATAGTTAAGAAGGATGCCCAGAAGAACAGAACAGAACCAAATGTTGCGACTATCAAGGGTATCATGGAGGATCCTGAACTTGTCTTCGACGCTGAGCTTTCGGATTATTCAGACTCTGAGCCACCTGCCGATTTAAGCGCGAATTAGGTGTTAATGTCTACACTTCGGCAATATAACAACTTTCATTAATATGTAATGTTTGTGTTAGACTAAGTGTTTCCGTTATGAGTTTGTCAGATTGTCTGCCTAATATTTGTCTATCTAACTGTTATGTTTATATATTGTGTGTTCAGTTCAGGGTGTCTAGGATGTATGTATTGTGTGTTCAGTTCATGGTGTCCAGAATGTATTTTTGTGGGAGACATATGTCTGTACTACCTATGTAACTGAAAACTGTTACATTTGCAACTTCAGTTATGTTGTTTTCATGCCTGTATGAGTATTTAGTAAATTAGTGACTTCTTATATTATGTATTAAGTTTTATTACAAAAGTGTTGACAAAATTTATTTTAGGAGAAATACACATTCTCTTAACTTGTTCATCTTCTCAATCGTGAGAACTCAATAATGTAACCATTATTCATTGAATATAGCAAATAACGTTCTCATTCTTACAAAAAAACTACACTACCAATAGCGCTTTCTTAATTAAAAAAAAATGATGTTAAAAGCGTGGTTTGCAACCACGCTTTCTTAATTAAAAGCGTGGTTTCTAATAGCGCTTTCAATGTTTATCAAATTTTCAGCCCCAAACAGTGAAAACGTGTTTTGTAATAGCGCTTTAGCCTAATTTGGGAATTCCGTCCAAACTAGGCCTAGTTTGGGAATTAAGATGATAAATTGGCTTAATATGGGAAAAGCCCCGAAATATAGTGCACATTTGGAATTTATTTTTCAAAAAATTTGAACTACAAAAAATTCTAAAAAAATTTCTCAAAAATTATATCTTGAGAGACAAACCAAACAAGCCCTAGGTTTGAGTTTTCTGAATTAAGTTTTTTGAAAACTGGATTTTTTGTTTTTAGTGAATATTTTTAAAATTTTAAGCATTTTTTTTTTTACTTTCTTAGATGCATTTTACTTAGATGTGTTTAAAAAGTAAAATATTTGTAAAAAAATATTTTCAAAAATTAATAAATACACAAAAATATGAAAAATGTACTGAATTTTCTTCTTCTTTTTTTTTTTTTTTTTTTTTGTATTTTTGGTATTTAGTGTATTTATGCTAGGTATGTTTAAAAACTTAAAATATTAAAAAATTCAACAAAAACAAAAAAATACAAAAAATAAGAAAATAGAATTTTCTAAAAAATATTTTAGAAAACTCAAAGCAAGCATTACGTTTTAATTTTTATTTTTATTTGTGCTGTAATTTTCTAAAGAAACACATCTTTGAATGCATTGAAATTGTTGCTCTCTTACTCATCTTTTGATTCCCAAGTCCAACCTTCCCACATGAGAAAAAATAATTAAAAAAAAAATTTTCTAAAACCATTTTTTATTAAAAATATTTTTGGTCAAAAAATATTTATGTTGAAAATATAAATTAAAAAAAATTAATGAAAAAATGACTTTTCTAAAACCGTTTTTTATTAAAAATATTTTTGGTAAAAAATATTTAAGTTGAAAATATAAATTAAAAAAATTAAAAATTAATATAAAACCGGTTTTACCAAAACCGTTTTCTAAAACAACTTTTCTAAAACTGTTTTTTATTAAAAATATTTTTGGTCAAAAAATATTTATGTTGAAAATATAAATTAAAAAAAATTAAAAATTAATGTAAAACCGGTTTTACCAAAACCGTTTTCTAAAACGACTTTTCTAACATCGTTTTTTATTAAAAATATTTTTGGTCAAAAAATATTTATGTTGAAAATCTAAATTAAAAAAAATTAATGTAAAACCGGTTTTACCAAAACCGTTTTTAATTAATTTAGAATTAATTAAAAACTTAATTAAAACCGGCTTTTCTAAAGCCGTTTTCTATGTTCAAATTTTATTATTATTTTAATCACAAAACATGGTTTTTCAAAAATCGTTTTCTAGAAAACAGCATTTCTAAAACCGTTTTACCCTATTATGAGAATAAAGATAAAAACACACCCTAAAGTGAGACTAAAATTTTGAAAATGCCCCAAACAGGGAAATTGGCCCTACAAAATGTATTATATTTTTTTATTCACCCGCTCGCCCATTTAAGAGAGGGAGTGAGACAGGGCATCCGAAGGCGTTTTGATTTTAAAACACCTTTGGTTATTGAAACGGTGCCGTTTTGATTTTTAAAAAAAGCAACGTTTGAAAAACGTCGTTAAATATTACAGACAGGAGTGAAATGCAAACATGGTCTGCTTGAAGATATCATGAAACCTTATTTTGCAAAGAACGTATGCTCTACTAATACTTGTCCAACAATACTGTCTTATTCACAGGATTGCTATAACACTCTTGCCAAGCATGCCCCTTTTTCCTTTCCCTAGGTCAAATGCCCAAACTGCTTATAATTTAAAAAAGAAAAAAGGAAAAAAAAAAGAAAAATAGATTTACCATTTGAAACTCTGTTGGCTACATATTTTGTACAAGCCAATTATAATTCGGCGCGTGGCAGAATAAGGGTAATATAGGAAGGCTAGTCAAGTCTTCGATCCTGATTGTACATGTGGCAGTTAGTATTGGTTATTACAGGATCTGGGTAGCAGTGGATCAACAAAGAGGGGCAAGGTGATGTGGCTTCAACGGTTACTCACATTTAAATTCAAATTTAGGAGGGAAGTCTAACTGCAAGTGATGGCATAGTGGGCTAATTACAAGGCAACATGATCAGCGATCATGGAGGAGCAGTTCGACGGTTGGAAACACAGTTCGATGGTCATCCTTGAGAAGTATAAATAGCAAAGAAGGCCCCAGAAAAAACCCCCAGACTCAGATCCAAAAAACCAGTCTTATTATACTTATTTTCCTTTCAGTTTTACATTTCCAGTCTTACATTTCCTGTACTTTAAATTCCTGCACTGCACTTCGTTCATAGGAGTAGTTTCAAGTAGATTGTTGCTGTAAAACCTTTACAAGGCTGAGTTTGGATCATTGTAAGTTTTTCATTTTTATGAAATACTTCAACTGTTCTTCATTTAATTGTTATTTTGCTTAATTCTCCTAAATCAAGCCACCAGTAAAAGTCCTTTTCATTGAGGCTGAAAGAACTAAAATACAATCGTCTGATAATTGGTTGGCAATTAATTTTCTGTAAGGACTAATTGATCCTTGCTGGCACGCTCGCAATTACAATAATAACCTTTGAAAGCTAAAAAGCCAACATATATTTTTGGCACGCCCGGTGGGACTAATTGAAATGGCTAGACGTAGGAAACAGGGAGAAAATGAACGCTTGGAAGAAGGCGTGGAAGGAGAGGTAGAGATACCTAATCCAGAGGATAATATGATAACACATCCTGTGGAAACTCCCATTTTATCAGAACCTATGGTCGAACAGACCAGCACTTCAGAACAAGTACCACATGTTCATAATATTGGACGAGACCAAGGAATTGGACCATCCACTGTTTCATCTACTCAGCCAATGAATCCATGGGGTGGCCTAGTAGATGCTATGGAACAACAATTAATGAACACAATGGAAAGGTGGGCAACATCCTTTTTGGATCGAATGAATAACCACCAACTAACAAACATAAGACACATGGAGGAAGTTTCGAATGTCCCTCAACAAAGATTGGCTAGAGATAAACAGCCTATGCAAGTTAATGGACATTCTAATGGTCAAACTAGTAATCAGAACTATGAAAGACATCACCTCAGTCTTGGTACGAACCTATTCCGAGGCCTATAGCAGGTTAAAATGCCTCAGTACTTAACAGTGAAGCCATGCAATTTGGTGGATCTGGCCCAGTACAAGAAAATGGCATAAGAATGGTTCCAAATCCCATGTTCGAAGCCATACCTGGCACAAGGGGGTTCACTAATCCCTTATTCAAATTTATACCCGGGGGGTTGGAAGGTTTTCCTACAAATGGAAGAGACACAACACCAGTTCCAGCACCTTTCGCAGGACAGGCTCAAAGGGGTTACCCACACCCCCAACAGCAACCTGCACCACAAGGACAACCAGTCCCAAATATACCACCTTTTGAACCAAGAGGACCACAGGCACAAGTTTGCCCACCAAATCCTATGTTTGCCCTTCCAGTAGTGGTTCAACAGGCACAAAATATGGTCCCTAGGGACCAAATTGCAGATATTGTTAGAGAGATGTGTAGACCGATGGCTCGAGGGGTCCAGACTCCTGTGTACAAGAAACCATATCCAGAATGGGTAGACAGGGTACATGAATACCCAAGAGGTTTCAGGATACCAAATTTTTCCCTTTTTTATGGGAATGGAAACCAATCAACAGTAGAGCATATTGCTAGGTTTGCTGCTCAATGCGGCGAATTTACCAATAATGACTATATGAAGTTAAGGTTATTCCCAATTCCCTAACTGGGGGAGCATTTGTATGGTATATCAACCTTACACCTAGCTCTATCCAGACTTGGCAACAGATGGAAGAGGCGTTTCATGCCCAATTCTTCCAATCAGATCCAGAGGTTTCCATGGCAGACTTGGCAAGATTGAATCAAAGGCCTGATGAGAAAGCTACTCAGTTTATTGCCAGATTTAAAAGGGCTCGAAATAAATGTAGAGTCATCTTACCAGAGCCAGAATTCGTGAGATTGGCTCAAAATGGTTTAGAGTTCAGGCTTCGAAAGAAGTTTGATTCAACTGAGTTCAGAGACTTAGTGGAACTCACTTATAAGGTGTCTAGGTACGAAGCATTACTAGAGGAGGAACAAGATCGAAATAATGCATCGTACAAGACATATTATAGAGATCCTAATTATGAGATCGATGCAGCAGAGATTGTGGGGAAAGAACCTGTGATCTGTGAAGCATTTATTCATAAGGATACAACAATTGACCAACAGTTTAAAAAGAAAGACCTTCATAAGAAATACTCTTTCGATTTAACTAAGGTAGATGACATTTTTGATCATTTGCTTGCGGCCAACTTCCTTAAGTTACCAAAAGGAGTCAAAATTCCATCTCCTGATAAACTTAAAGGAAAAATATATTGTAAATGGCATAATTCTTGGTCTCACTCGACTAAGAACTGTATTGTTTTTCGAGACAAGATCCAAGAACAAATTCGGCAATGAAGTTTGAAATTCCCAGCCAAAGCAGAAAAGGCCATGGGGATTGACAGTAATCCATTTCCAGAGATTGGAGAGGTGGCAGCCAATGTCATAATGCCAGACTTTCAAAGCTTGTCCTTGAAAGAATTGGGAGAAGTCAATGTGCAGATGCATGTTGCCAACCAGACAACTATCAAGAAGGACACAGGAAATCTACTAGCTATTGGACAAGGTTTCTCACACCAGAGGGAAAACTCTGATGAAGAAGCACTGGATGACGACTCCTTAGAAGCAGCTGTAATGCAAAGGATGTATCCCAGGTGCAGGCTGAGCTCCAAATGGCTGAAAGGGCTTCCAATTGATGGGAAACAATATTACAGGGATGTGCAGAGACGTCCCAAACCAACCAATGCTTACAATAAAAGGCCATATCAATCTGGTGTTAGGCAGCAGCCATTGATGGTTGAACCAACAACT
The DNA here is from genome assembly GCA_030407325.1 of Camellia japonica. Taxonomy (NCBI): domain Eukaryota; kingdom Viridiplantae; phylum Streptophyta; class Magnoliopsida; order Ericales; family Theaceae; genus Camellia; species Camellia japonica. Next base: position 18,517,975 of record JAPPVO010000003.1, read on the forward strand.
GATAGAATGCATTCCAAAGGCAAGAGGCCTTTATATGAGTCCAGGCCACCTAATTATTACAGAATGGAGAGCAGCCATTCTGAGAGGAGACTGGAGAGAGGTTCAGTTCATGGGATCAAAGCTAGAGATTGGCCCCTTAGACCAGCCTCACGCAGGACAGAAAGTGGACACCTTCATCAAAGGCCTGAGTTAGGCCCAAAGCATGAAGTTAGGACCAAACAGTGGCCTTCACAGCCAGCTTCGAAGGTGACTTCGAAGGAAGAAAGAAGCAGTTCAACAGCCGGGTCAGTAAGTTCATGGGTACCTGGGGTCCTAGATTGGTTTATGATGCAGAACAAACCTAGGGAAGTGTTTACCCAAAGAAATGTAATTGGAAACCAAGGCAGGAGGGTCAAGCCTCCTTTGGTGGCTCCAAACAATTGGGTATTGCTTAAACACCCAAAAACAAAGGAACCAGATATAGTCCCCGTAATTTCTAGATCACAAAGGAGGAAAATTCAGCGTAGGTACACTCAGTACCAGCAAGACTTGAAAGAAAGTGGAGAGAGTTCTTCATTGGTACAGACAGAAGGAAAGAAGTCAGACCATACTCCAAAACTAACTCTACAAGGCAAGATGGGTGGCAGCAGAGAACAGTTGGCCAAAGTTCACTCTGAACTAAAAGCCAGAGAGAAGTCCAGTTTAGCAGGATTGGAGAAGGCGTTGATGGAGAGTGACAGCGAGGCAGAGAAAGAAGTTGGCTTAGGCCAAAAGAAAGAAATGGTTGAGGAAGAAATGTTCAAAGCCTTCATGGCTGAACAAACATTTTTGGTTGAAAAACTAGTCAGAAAAGACCATTTGAAAGAGCTTGCTAGTAAGGAAGTGCCAGAATGCAGTATAGAGGATGCTTCTGAAGTAACTGAACAAGGTGGCCAAGAGGAGAAACAAGCACAGCCAGCCATCCAATTTGGCTCAGTATTAGTGAATATGGTACACATACTACCACATGAATTCCAAGCTGGAGATGAGAACCAAGAGGGGCAAGAAATGGACCCAATTCCAGTCTCTGGTGAAGACTCACAAGTGAGTATAGTGCAAGATGATTCCGGAATGGCTACTCCAATGGAAACTGAATATGAGAGTGAAGAAGAGGTGAGCATTAACCTCTCATATCCTTTTGAATATCCCTCGAACTCTATGACACAGCATGTCAAGCCTTTGTATATCAAGGCCTTTTTTGATGGGATACAATTGAACCGAGTCTTGATAGATAATGGGGCAGCGGTGAACTTACTACCGAAATCTTCCTTGAAGAAACTAGGGAAAAGGAACCCCAGGTTAATCCCAACCAGCACAACCATTGCTGGTTTCGCCGGAGACAAACAGATGGCTCAGGGAATTCTGCCTATCAACCTGAGTGTGGGAACCAGGGACTGCATGACAGCATTCTTCGTCATCGACAGTAATGCTGAGTACAATGCTTTACTTGGTAGAGATTGGATTCACACTAACAAGTGTGTGCCTTCCTCTTTGCATCAGAAAATAATGATGGCCTTGGGCAATGGGGAGACAGAGGAAATTGATGCAGATCCTCAATCCTTCATAGCCTATGCAGACTTCGCAGAGGCCAAATTGTATATTGAAGGAGTGACACTACTCAGTATACTGAGGAAACCTGATGGCTCAGCCGAAGTGACGGCTGATGAGGAAGTGACACACCTGAAGCACTTAGTCCAGGAGAGTGCTGATGAAGAGGTTGTCGTTAAGGATGACAATGATGCCTGGTTGTAGGCAAAGAAATGAAGTCCAAGAAGCCAAATCTTTGGCTCTAATTAAGTTCTCAATATTGGACGTAAAATCAATAGTCCATAAAGTATAAGAGCAAGAGAAAGAAGCCATGATAATTGGTTGCAAGCAGAAGCAACAACAGGCCAGAGTTTTGGTCCTTGACAAATACTGTGCATTGGACATTGAAACAAAAGTCCAGGAGATACAGAAGGAAGAAGCCTTATGGACAGACTTTGTCTATGAGGAGGAGGGTAAAGATGTTGAATTAAAGAACCTGGGAGCAGAACAAAGCAAGAAGATTGCTTCGAAGGCAGAAGGGATCAAAGAAGAAGCTTCAGTGAGTTCTCAGACACAAGACCCCTTAGAAAAAGTAAATTTAGGGGAAGGTTCTATACAACAGCCCACCTATATAAGTGCTTGTTTGAATGCTCTGGACAGGGACCAGTTGTTGGTTGTGCTGAAGAAATATAAAGATTGTTTTGCATGGTCTTATAATGAACTACCAGGATTGGATAGGTCATTAGTGGAACATAGGCTCCCTATGAGGCCTAATTTCAAGCCATACAAGCAAAAGCCAAGAAGAATGAGTCTAGAAGTGATTCAGAAAGTTAAGGAAGAAATTCTTAGACTACTCGAGGCAGGCTTTATCAGGACAGCCAGGTATGTTGAATGGCTATCCAATATTGTGCCTGTAGTTAAGAAGAATGATAAAATGAGGGTATGCATTGATTTCAGAAACTTAAATCTAGCAACTTCAAAAGATGAATATCCTATGCCTATAGTAGACTTGTTGGTAGACAGTTCAGCAGGGCATCAAATTTTATCAATGATGGATGGGCACTCTGGTTATAACCAAATCTGCATTGCAGAGGAGGATGTTCACAAGACAGCATTCAGATGTCCTGGGAATATTGGGACCTTCGAATGGGTTAAAATGCCATTTGGCCTGAAGAATACTGGGGCTACTGTAATAACCCTCGTTACTAATCACTGATTGATACCGATTACTGCTAAAGTAAGATCGATTATGGAAAGTAAATGAACTGATTGAATTACTGAACTGACCAACTGGAAACTAGAACTGAATTGACTGAGTTTATATGTGTTATATTGCATTCTTATCTGTTTGAGTGTTTAATTATCTGTTCAGATTTCTATGTTTAAACTGTTAATTGAAGGCCTTATCGGCGGCCGAACCGGAAATCGTTTAGTGTTTCATGATCGTCATGATTTATGTGATTTTATGGTGTGTTTAATTAAAATGTGATTTGGTACGATTAAATCGGATTAAAATAAGCTAAATTACATGAATTGCATTAATTACCATAATGCCACTTAGTGGCCCACTACATGGAGTTTTTTTTTTGTGAGCTCTTTACACTAGATACAACACTTGATCAAACCTTCCCTCAGCCTATTTTGAGAGCTTAGCCGAATTTAGAGAGAGGGAGAGAGAGAGAGTTGTGTTCTTCTTGTTTTGCTTAGAGGCTTGGAGATTTGGTTAGAGAATTGCCATATTGAGCTTCTAGGCTTGAACTACAAGACTTAGGTAAGGAGATTCACCTTCTTTATTGTGTATTTAAGTTATTTCTTGCATGGTTCATGTCAATTGTAGAGCTAAGTCATGAATTTGCTTTAAAATGTTGTATTGTAGCTCATTTCATGCATGCATGTGTGTATTCATGAATTTTGAGTTGATTTCATGGCAAATTGTCACATGCATGTTCATAATTAAGCTTAAGTCCATGTTTTTAACTTGTTTTGAAAAGAATGAGCTCAATAGAGCATGTTTTGAAGTTTTGAAATGGTTTGAATTCATGCATGTTTGCATGCTCTTCATGTTCATGAAAATTGGTTTGAAATTGAGTTTGAATTAAACACCCTTGGGCTTTGATTTACCAAATTGATCTTTGAAATACATAATGTTATATGTTTACAAGTGTTTTTCCAGGTTTTTAGCCCAAGAGGATCAAAAATTTGGCTTTTAAACTTGATTTTGAGCTTGGGACTCAAATCTGGAATTTCCAGATTTTGGGCCTACGCTCGAGCGAGGAAGTCCACGCTCGAGCTTACACTCTGTGATTCTGCCCTCCGCTCGAGCGAGAAAGGTTACGCTCGAGCGGGGAATGCGAGCATCCAGTACTTTGCATGTGTTCACAGTCCGTTTGAGCGAGGAAACTCACGCTCGAGCGAGGACTTGTGTCTTACGCTCGAGCGAGGGTCGAGCGTCCATCGAGCGTAAAATTGGAGCATCCAGCATTTTTACTGTAGCACACAGTCCGCTCGAGCGACGAAATGGACGCTCGAGCGGAGCTCCTTTGTTTGCATGTCCGCTCGAACGTAGAAAGCCACGCTCGAGCGAGACCCCTGTTTTCAGCAAATTTTGTAAAGTGTTCAAAAGTGCATCTTTGCATCCTCTTTCCATCCTAGGCATTCCTAGGGCATATTTAAGGCATCTTAAAGAGGATATAGATGTAGAACCACACCGAGGCAAATTAGGGATTAAGTTATTATCTTTCCCAACTGTATAGCTTAGTGTGCGTTCAATCTGTAAACTGTGTAGGGTTGGCTTTCTGAGGAGACGCTCTAGTTCACTATAGCCCAGAACTCTGTGAGTAACAATTGTGTAAAGATATGTTCAAAATGATTATCTTTTGAATACCGAACTGAACTGCTTACTGAACTGACATTGATTACTGAATGAATGTATGTCTTTTATTTCTGAACTGTACTGTGGCATCCTTAGCACCTATTGTTTACTGTTACTGTTACAGAGATCTCTGTCGGTTCCCTTGTGGAACCACTACTGTTTACTGATTGATGGCCATCATTACTGTTCGGTCTTTTAAGACATACTGTTACTGTTACGCTAATGGATGTACCACATATGACTGTTTACTGTACTGAACAACTGATATACTGATTGAATTGAACTGTTTTCATTACTGTAAGGACATTCATTCTAAACCTCTTTACGCATTATGTTATTCACTGGGCTTTAGCTCACTGCTCATATATATATGTAGGTGGTCAGGCACCGGATCAAAGCTAGAAGCGTCGGGGTAGATTCCCAGTTTTGTCAAGCCAACCAATGTGTCTCACTGCAAGGTTCCGAACCTGCCAAGCTAAGGCTTAGGGGTGTTTTAGTATTCCTCCTTACTGTACTATTTTGTTTACTGTATAGAATGTATAGACTACACTGTACTGGTTAATAGGGACTCGATCCCTGTCCTGAATGTTTGTAACTGTTTTGCATACTGTTCTGTACCGTATATACATATATGTGAATGTATGAAAAATCTTTTTGGCATACAGACTGTCACAGCTCATTGGACATTGTCTATTTACTGTATTGGCTTCCGCCAAGCCCCTGTACTCTGTTTTTACTGTACTACTGTTAAGCAGGCCTTCGGTAATCTCGGATTACTGGCCAGTTACGGTGCTAAACCCATAGGGGCGGGTTTGGGTCGTGACAGCTACATATCAGAGGGCTATGAACACTATCTTTCATGACCTCATTGGAGGGTATTTAGAGTGTTATATTGATGACATTATAGTTAAATCCCAATCCATGAAGGAGCATCTGTTTCACTTAGAAGCAGCCTTTGAAAAAATGAGAAAGTTCAAGTTGAAGCTCAATCCTCTTAAGTCTGCTTTTGGCATATCATCTGGAAACTTCTTGGGCTATGTAGTACACAAGAGAGGAATACAGATTGACCAGAATAAAGCCAAAGCCATCATTCATGCCAGACCTCCATCAAGTAAGAAAGAATTACAAAAATTCCTTGGACAGGTTAATTTTCTTCGAAGATTCTTTTCTAACACTGCAGGAAAAACTAAAGTATTTTCTTCCTTATTAAGGCTAAAAGATGAAGAGGAATTTGTGTGGACAGCAGAGCATCAAATTGCTTTCGAAGGTATCAAAGCCTACTTGGCCAACCCTCCAGTGCTGATGCCACCAAAGGGTTATGAGCCCTTGAAGTTGTACATAGCTGCAGCAGAAGATTCATTGGGAGCTTTCTTAGCCCAAGACAATGAAGAAGGCAATGAGCAAGCTGTTTATTACCTTAGTAGGTTTTAAATTCTTGTGAATGTAAATACTCAGCTGTAGAAAAGTTGTGCCTTGCATTGTATTTTGCTGCAATGAAATTAAGATACTATCTTTTGCCTACAACTGTCTTGGTAATTGTAACCACAGATTTGGTTAAGTATATATTATCTAGACCTATGTTGAGGGGAAGAATTGGCAAATGGATATTAGCCTTATCAGAATTTCATTTAGAATATGTTCCCCAAAAGGCAGTAAAAGGACAAGTTTTAGCCAATTTTTTTGGCAGACCATCCATCTCAAACAGAAAGCCAAGAGATAATGGAACTTGGTATGACTAGTGTTGAGCCATGGCAAATGTGGTTCGATGGATCGAAAGCCAATGGCCTAACTGGAATTGGTATAGTGATTAAGTCACCACAGGGAATAGAAACTACACATGGTTTCAGAGTGGATGAAATTACTTGTTCTAATAATCAAACTGAATATGAAGCCTTAATAGTGGGATTGGAAATTCTTATTGGACTACAAGCTCATGCAGTTGACATATTTGGAGATTCTCAATTGGTGGTTAACCAAGTAAAAGTGATTTTCAAATGTCAAAGTATAAGCATGTTGCTATACTATGTTGTTGCATTACATTTGCTTTCTCAATTTCAAATAGCAAATGTAACTTATGTCCCAAGATTCTTGAATAATAGAGCTAATGATATGGCTCAAAAAGCTTCAAATTTCAAGAGAAGAGATAATACTCAAAGGGACATAAGCCAAACAACATACCAGAAATCAATACCACCTTTAAATAAAAGGAATGTGGTCCTAGAAGTCAATCATAATGACTTACAGGAACAAGATTGGAGGCATCCAATAATGCAGTACTTGGCTGGCCCATTTTCGAAGGCCAGTAGAAAAATTAAATTACAATCTATGCAATACATCATATACGGTAATGTTCTCTACAAAAGGGGGGGAGATGGTTTATTGCTAAAATGTTTAGGCCCAAAAGAAGCATTGACAGCTATGGCTGAGGTTCATGAAGGCATCTGTGGTGCTCATCAGCCTAGTGTGAAGATGAGGTGGTTGCTTCGAAGGCATTCTCATTATTGGCCAACTATCCTTAAAGACTGCATAGAATATACAAGGGGTTGCCAGGCATGTCAAAAGCATGGCACGATCAGACATGTGCCCATAACTGACCTGCATGCAGTAGTAAAGCCTTGGCCATTTAGAGGATGGACCATGGATATGATAGGGAAAATACGCCACCTTCTTCGAGGCATCATTGTTTCATTTTAGTGGCCACTGATTACTTCACTAAATGGGTCGAAGCTAAGCCATACAAGGCTATAGACCAAACTGAGGTTATTGGATTCATTAAGGATTTAATCCACAGATTTGGTGTCCCACAGACTATAACTGTTGATAATGGGACTGTGTTTGATGGGAAAATGGTAAAGTCTTTTGTGGTAGAGTTTGAAATTAGCCTTGTAAATTCCACCCCCTATTATGCACAAGCCAATGGTCAAGCTGAGTCATCCAATAAGTCCTTGAAAAAGGGAATACAAAAAGTAGTGGAGGACAATCCTAGGATTGGCATAACTTGTTGTTGGATGTATTGTAGGCTTATAGAACTTCCCCAAGGTCAAGCACAGAGTTCTCCTTATGCTTTAGTATACGGACATGATGCAGTGTTACCTGTGGAAATTAATGTTAAGTCCTTGAGGGTAAAATGCCAAGATCAGTTAAATCCTGAGCAATACCATCAGAGTATGTGCTTGGAATTAGAAAACATAGATGAAGCTAGAATTCTGGCATTAAATAGCATTCTTTTCCAGAAGAAGAAAGCAGCCAAAAATTATAATAAAAAAGTCAAACACATTGGCTTTGATGAAGGTCATTTGGTGTGGAAAACCATGCTCCCAATAGGGATTAAAAGCCATAAGTTTGGCAAATGGTCACCTAACTGGGAGAGACCATACCAAGTCCATATAGTCTTCCTTTTGGGGCATACCATTTGAGAAATTTGAATGGATATGTACATCCAAAAAGATTAATGGCAGGTATTTGAAGCCTTATTTTCCAACTATATGGGAAACACAAGGAGTAAAATAAATGCCAAGTACAAGAACACAAAAATACTCAAATGATAAATAAGAATTTGTCTTTCATAAAGAGCTGAATACATTCTGCCATAAATTGGCCCAAAATCATTACAATGCCTCAATTGTTCTTTTACAATGGATTCTATTATTAAAAGATGAAAACAACTGAATGGCTGTGGTCATTTCCTGCTTTCGGTCAGCCAGTCCTTGGTTGGTGATCTGCAGTTTGGTGTCAGTTCGGATTAGGGCCTGGTTCACTGCAGATAGCTCCTCCTCAAGTTGAGCTTTCCTCTCCAGTAGTTGAGTTCGAAAATGGGAGACAGAGGAATGTTGTTCCTTTAGCCCTGAGACTTCAGCATGTATTGTGGAAACAAAGCCCTGGTCTCTTACTAATTTCTCCTCTGCAGCCTTGGTAGCATGACAAATGTTGATATAAAAATCAATAGTAGCTGTTGCCTGAGATAGATGACTTGAGACAGTTATACTGGATTGCTCAGCAACTTTGCAGCACTGAAGGAAGCCATTTCTTATTATAGGCCTTTGTAAAGCCTCGAAAGGAATCTTTGAAAAAGATGTCAATAACTCCAGACAGCTGTCTAAGTCCGTCAGACGTGCAGAAGGCTTACTACTGGAGGAAGATGAGCTCTCAAGAATTTCTAACAAGGAATCAGTCAGAACTAATGGCTCAGCCTCATCATTAGCTATTGGAGAGGTAGAGGGCATGTCGAAGAGACTAGCTAGTCTTGTTTCGAAGATATCTACCTCATTCGTGGACATGAGAGGTGCAGAAAGAAGAGTGGTGGAAGGCACAAAGGACTGCATAGGGATAGGAGAAATGAGTGGAGTATCTTCAGCAGTCTCTATGGTCCTAGCCACTAATAGGTCAAGGGAAGAAGGGCTGGAAGTAGGTAAAGGTAATAAACCATGGGTTGGAGAGCTGCCAGCACCCTCTGTAGGGGAATCAACTACCATCAGAAATGGAGCAGCAGTTGGAGTTTCCTTAGGAGGAGGGGGAGAGCAAGGCTCGAAAGAGAATTGAATTGAGGTAGATCCAAGATAAGTAAGGAAGATACGGATTTAATCCAAAGGAAAGAGATGCAGGAATGCTTGGCCTCAAGGAAGGTACATTGAATGTAGGCCTAGGAAGTGGGAGTGTTATCTGAATAGTCCTCACATTTTGCATCTGATCAACTTCAACTGAAACTGAGGGAGTCCTTATTGGAAGAATAGGCTCAGTAATTGTTGCTGCAAAAGAAAAGATGTAAAGTAATGTCAAGTTTTAATACCAAAAATTTGATAAGGGAGAAACAGTAGAAGCATGAAAGAAATTACTTGTTTCAGAAGTGATAACAGCAATAGGAGAGCTTCGAAGGGAATAGTGCTCAGCAATATGTTGCCTTCTTGCAGTTTCCCTTTGGATTGCATCAGCAGCAGCTGCTTCATCTCTTAAGAATTGCTGCTGCCGTCTCTTCTTAGCTCTCTCAAAGACAATTATGGCCTTAGAGTGCTCTTGTTCTACTGCCTTAGCAGCTGCTTCATGAATAGGGTCTTCGACCAAATCAGAAGGAGAGACAATCATCTTCATTCTCTTTGCACTTTGTACTGGTATTGCCTGTTCCTTCTCAATTTCTTTCTCTCCAATTTGGGATTCGGATTCTTCAGAAGTGAGTTCCTCTTCCACTACTCTGGCAGTTGTCTCATGAGTGGGATCTTGAATCAAGTCAGAAGAAGGGACAGTCACTATTTTCTTCTTTTTCAGGGGTGACTCTTGCTTTTGAGGTACCTCTTCTTCTTCTTCTTCTGCTTGAACCTCAGGTACTTCCTTTTCAGGCTCAAGTAAAAGTCTCATTTTCTTTTGTTGCCATTTGCTTTTGAGAAGATTTAGAGCTTGGGTCTTCTGAGGAGAATCTCCCTGTGAGGCACCTGCACCACCTTCACAAAAGAAGAACTAAAGATAAGGCTAAAAGCATTATAAAA